>BSBN01000713.1:1792500-2392500 GCA_027924645.1 Cunninghamia lanceolata | reverse complement strand
TATCAGTCACCTACAATCATAAAATCTTTTACAACATGCTTGGAGTACAATCTAGGTAAAACCCTAGGGCAAATATAGTAAAAATGTGTAATTTTCACCAAATTTTTAATACAAGGACCTGATAAAAAGATGTTGTTAAGAATTTTAGGAGGGGAAGAAGATAATAACCCTGATAACAGAAAATTAATGAAAATATTCATTACAACATGCCTATAGTGCAAATCTAGAGAGCTGATAAGGTCAAATCTAGTGAAAATCAAGTTTTTAAAGCCCTAGGTTTTAGATCTTAATGAAAAATGCTATATGAATGTCTTGAAATATGATTTATGATTAAAATTAAAGGCACTCAGATATGAAAATGATTTTCAAGTCCTAAGATGCCAAATGCAAGTGTAAATCTAATGAAAAATCAATGAAAATGCTAGTTTTTTGTTGAAATTTTCTATGTAAAAATATAATTTTTTTTGAGATCTAAATGCAAATTTACACTAAAATACAACACTATAGCCAAATGAAAATTTGAATGAGTACCTAATATTAGTAGAAAAATCTAAAATAATATTTTACTTACAAACCGTAGTTTTTGGAATTACTAGGTTATATGACAATTTCAAAGTTTCTAACAAAACCCTAGCAATTTTATGATGAAAATGCAATGCAAGATACTGAATTTTTATAATTTTCTATAATTTAGCTCAGACCTAATGCAAAAATCATAAATTTGATGAAAGTCAAATTAATTGATGCAAAATAGAAACCCTAGAATGCAATTTTTTTTAATTTTTTCAAAATTTTCAATTTTTTGTAATTTTTGCAATGCAATAAGATGAATGATAATATGAATGAATGAAATCAATGCAAATATGAAGCAAAACAATCAGCAATGTGCAAAAAATTCCAACAACACAGGTTCACCAAAATGTAAAGGGTAAAATTTGGATAGTTGGTTTTTGATTAGTTTGTGTTTATCCTCCTTTCACCCTAATACATTCAAGGGCCTTGGGTCAAGTAGGAATCTACTATCAGGCCCTTGATCAATTAGAATGTAGGGAAAATTAGATTTGTGTGATTTGATTACCAATTATACTCAATTTATGCTTAAAATCCTTCTTATGCTAATACGGAAGAAAACAAACAAATTACTCAAAATGCTACTACAGAAAGATGTAAAATGACAGATAAATGTGCACCTATTTTTGAAGTTCAAGAAGTAGAATAGTTGGGGACTAATGAGTAAGTTCTCTAGTCTAGCGCCCTGATTTTTGTCAGGATCTGGGAACTTGATCTGCAACTTGTTCTTGCTATCACAGAGATTTCTTTGTTGCAGAATCCAGAGGACAAATGAGTGTGCACTCAAGTTTGAGGCCCTATTTTCAACTCTGATCTGCAAATCTGACACTTTGCAACACTCTCATGTAACTCTACTTTTCCTGCTTCTTCAACTTGTAACCTGCAATCACAAAAAAATGGGGAGGGGGTTGTGGTGTTTAGAGGCTTGCCTCAGTCAAGCCCCAGAGAGACATTCAAGCATTCCAAACACCGTTGTTAGATAGAGAGTGTGTGCCCTTGGGAGGTAGAGGCAAAAACCAAACGATAAATGCTTGAAAACACAAATGATGTCACCTTGTAGTGAAGATCTCATAGAAGGAAGAAGCTCTTCATGCCATGAGGAGATGATTGCTCAAATCTACAAATACAAACACATAAACAACACAAATTTTCTCTTGATACACAATGAATGCCTTGAATCACCTGTACGATGCACAAAGATCACAATAATCATCTAGTTTACAAATGAATGCCTAAACATGCTTATATATGCAACTACAAACACTCCCGCCAAGATTTTCATAATTTAAACTTACCGTGTCAGCATAGGACCTGAATAATGGTCGCAAGCTGACACTCAAAATTTGGGCTTGACCCAAAATAGGGTAGGACTAGGGAGCGGGCGTCCAAGTCCTCCCTCCCTATTTTGGTCAGGGATTAATTCAAGGGATTCCCCTAGGTCCCATTTATCTTAAAAATTAGGGTTCATCTCATCGGGATATCAAAATATGATGCAAGATGTCCTAAATGCATATATAAGACCCAAGAGATGAACCTTAGGAGGGAAAAGCCCCCAAGGGGACATTTTCTAACGTTACAACAAGTATGAAGACAAGAGATGAAGCAACTGATTAAGATAATGACCTTGATGCAGTAGAAGCAAACTTTTTAAGAACCTGAAAGAAAGGCACAAGCAAATACAAAGGTAAGTTACCTTTCAAATGTTTCAATTGTGGAAAGATTGGTCATTTTTCTTCTAAAGGACCTTTCAAAGAATCAAGGGGTGGTAACAAGAAAGACAAGTTCAAAAGAAATTTATATTCCATATAGAGTAGTTGTTCTTCATAAGATGAAGATCATGATGTTTCAAATGATGAAACACTTTTCATGGCATTGAACTTTGGTGACAAAAAGGAGAAAGAGAAGAAGACAAGGCTTGGGTAATTGATAGTGGTTTCTCTAATCATATGACTGGTGACAAGGAGAAGTTTATTAGCCTGGAGAAATGGAATGGTGGAGCTGTCAAGTTTGGTGGTGATGAGTCAGCACAAATCTATGGAAAGGGTGCTATAATTACTTATGGGAAGAACAAGAATGAGGATGTCCTCTATGTCAAAGGGATAAAGCATAATCTTCTTAGTGTCAGTCAGATGTGTAGTAAAGAATACAATCTTACCTTTCATGCCAAAGGTTGTGAAATTAGGAAGGCAGGGTCCAAAAAATTACTTGCAGAAGGTATCAAGTCATATGGTGACATCTATCAGTTGAAGGAGGTAAATGGAAGAACATACCTATTGGCTCAATCTAGTGAGTGTTCACTATGGCACAAGTGAATGAAATACACCAACTTTGACAATATGGTAAAGATCAGCTCTATTGATGTGGTGAGAGATATGCCTAAAATAATCAAGCCCACAAACACATTATGCAAGGAGTGCCAAATGGGAAAGTAGACAAAGACAAATTTAAAGAGAAAGGAGTATTCTTCAAGTCAATTAGAGATGATTCAAACTAACCTATGTGTTGAACACAATAGGGTGCTGAGAGGGGGGTGAATCAGCACACTTAATTTTTTTTAACCAAACATTTGTTGATAAAACTGAATAAATTTGACAACATAAGGGAAAACATGCAATTCAAGAATCAACACATAAAACCAGTGTTTTTAAATGGAAAACCATTAAATAGGGAAAAACCATGGTGAGGATTATATCACAATGCATTATGCTCACAAAACAAGTATTACAACATTGTTTTAGGGCTACAACCCAAGGAAGCTATGATGCAAGAGCATCCATAGGTGTAAGAACAATCTTGCGTCACCTAAAAAAAGATGATGTTTCAAAATTATTGATGTTGTTTCCATTTCTTTTTAAAATTAGTGTTTTTGGTTCCATAACCACTTGAATAATGATGTAGAACTTTCAATTTTTCTAAACTGCTAAACATAGCAAGCTGCTATTTTTGGAAAGTTTGCATTTGGGAATGGATTGAAGAAAAAATTTATAGGAAGCTTCATAAATGAAAAATAAGACCTTACGCAAAGGAATCATGCCTAGATAATTTCTAAGCTGAAATGTATTAAAGTTTTTGTTTTCCAAAAAATGCCTAAAAATTATTCAAATTTAGGTTTGAGACACTAAACAGTCTCATATTGGCCCGAAAATAGCTGGAACTAGTAGAGTAGGTTCTTAGTGCATAGAGAACTATGTGAGATTTCCAACGCTTTAAACGTCGCATCAATCAAACTCCTAGATCAAAAGTTGTGGCTCCCAGAAGTTGACCTATTTTTGGAGGGAGATGCAAATTTTGAAATTTGGCTGTTGGTTGCCAAAAAGGGCTATTAATAACCATTTTTTCGAACCCTTGGCAGTAGTAGTGTTAAGGGGGAAAGTGTAGAGTCAATAATAGGTGGGAAAATAGAAACCCTAGCTAATTTGGGGTTATAGAAGGCAGAAGATTCTAGAGCCTTGAGATTGGGAAGCTATAATGTGTTGCAGCTTGTGGATGATTCATCCTCTGATTGTATTTGAGCTTCTGTAATGTAATGAGTTCTGCAAATCAATAAAAGAAAATTCTATTTTTTGTGTAATTTCTATTTTTATGTGTTTTATGATTTACCCCCTTCATCAAGTGCTATCAGAGAAAGGGTTCCCAAGTGTGTAGACAAATCACCAATCATGAGGCAGTTTGCACTAGGACTTGAGGTTGTGGGTTTGTTGTAGAGATCAAGATACCTCCACGAAGAAACCATGTTGGAAGAAATGATTTGATAGAAGAGGTTTTTAGAGCCTTGCAAAAGTAGATTGATGCATTGCAGGAGGAGCTGCGAAGAGGGTTTGAGCCCAAAATAAGAGAAGAAAGTGAGAAGGAAGCTATATAAGAGATATCTGAGGAAGAAGAATAAATTGTAGGAGATCTTGTAGAAATTAGGTTGTTGAGCACAATTTCAAAGATTAGAAAGAGGCCCAAGATTGAAGTTTCTACTATTCTAGAGATATGAATCCAGAACATCTTATTGATTGGATCAATGATATTGAAGAATATTTTGAGTATGAAGATGTGGAAGATCCAGATTGGGTCAAGTTTGAAAAAAAAAGGTTGAAGGGCCATGCTATTATTTGGTGGAAGGAGGTCCAATTAGATAGAAATAGGAGAGGAAAAGGAAAGATTACCAGATGGGATCGAATGGTGGAGAAACTGAGGAAGCAGTTCATTCCTGTGGACTATGAGGTGGAGTTGTTGAAGAAGCTGCAAGGATTCAATCAAGGTAACAAGTCTGTCAAGGAGTATATAGAAGAGTTTTACAAGATTACTATCAGGATAAGCCATGGAGAGGCCAATAATGAGAAGGTAACCCATTACATTAATGGGTTGAGGCCAAGTATTCAATAAGAGCCGAGCCTGGTTAGAATGACCACCATAGAAGATGCCTACCAGTTTTCCTTGAAGGTGGAAGAGAGGATGAATAAAAGATTCAATAGAAAACAAAGGGGAAGAGGTCAAGACAGAAGGACTAGTGGAAGATCCTATGGAGGCCATAATGAAGATCAAAAGAAAAGTGAAGAAGATGGCACTAGTTGAAATTAGAGAGGAGATAATGCCTACTGCCCTCGTGACCAAAACAATGGTGAGAAAAGATGAAGAGGCAGAGGTAGACATGGGCAAGGACTTGGAAGAGGAGGTTTCAGAGAAACCTATTTCCAATGTGGAGAAGAAGGGCATCAAGCATATGAGTGTCTACAACATTAAGGAAGGACAAATGGAAGACCTGAAGGTAATGCACAAGTTGCACATGTAGATGAAGATGCATATTCTAAACATTCTGAAGATGCTGAAAGGGGAGAAACCCTAGTTGTCAAAAGAACCTTGTTGAATGAGGAGAAAGAACTAGATTAGAGGAAGATCTTATTCCGTACCAAGTGCAAATGTGAAGGTAAGTGTTGTGACATTATTATTGACAGTGGAAGCACTGATAATCTTATTTCAAAGGAGATGGTTAACAAGTTGAAGTTGACAAGAAGAAAGCATCCACATCCATATCAAATTGCATGGTTGCAGAAGGACCATAGAGCTTTGATCAATGAACAATGTTTAGTCAAGTTCAAGATTTGTGACTACCATGATGAGGTTTTGTGTGACATCATACAAATGGATGCATGTCATATGTTATTGGGGAGGCCATGGTAGTATGATAGGTGCGTTATCTATGATGGCCATGCAAACACATATTCCCTAACAAAGGATAGAGTTCGTCATAAGTTGAAGCCCTTGAAGGAGTGGAAGAAAAGGTATGTAGTACTGCCAGACTTTGGTTGGTAGATGGCAGGAAATTTTTGGAGGGTATGAAGCATGAGTGTCATTACTTTGCATTGATTCCTAAGATTAGTCAAATGAAATGGGAAGATATACCAGCAGAAGTCTCAGATATATTGGAAGAATTTTAGGATATTGTTTTTGATAATGTACAAGAAGGTTTACCATCGGTGAGGAAGATAAGTCACCAAATGGATTTGATACCAGGAGCTAGTTTACCTAATAAGGCAGCCCATAGAATGATACAGTGGAGAATGAAGAGCTAAACAGAGAAGTTCACAAGTTGTTAAGGAAGGGACTAATAAGGGAGAGCCTAAGTCTATGTGTAGTACCTACAGTACTAGCATCAAAGAAGGATGGAGAGTGGAGAATGTGTATAGATTCCCAAACCATCAATAAGATTACAATCAAGTATAGATTTCCATTGCCCAGAATGGATGACATAATGGATTGTTTGAGTGGAGCCTACTACTTTATGAAGATTGACCTGAAGAGTGGGTATCACTAGATCTGAATCAGAGAAGGAGATAAATGGAAGATAGCCTTCAAGACAAAGGAAGGTTTGTATAAGTGGTTAGTCATGCCATTTGGGCTAACCAATGCACCGAGCACATTCATGCGGCTCATGAACAAGGTATTGCAATAGTTTTTGGGAAGTTTTGTTATTGTTTATTTAGATGAAATTTTGATTTTCAGTAAGACTTGGGATGAGCACTTGATGGATATCAAAAGGGTTTTAGACAAGCTAAAGGAGGAGAATTTGTTGATTAATTTGAAGAAATGTAATTTTACAAAGGATTTGGTATACCTGGGATTTGTTGTCTCAGAGGAAGGTCGAAAGATGGACCCAGAAAAAGTAAGGGCTATCATTGAATGGCCTAAACTAAGGAATTCTATAGAGGTATGATCTTTTCATGGTTTGGTATGTTTTTATAGAAAATATATCAAAAATTTTAGTAGCATTTGTGCACCCCTAACTAAGACAATGAGAGGGGATAGAAAAGAGTTTAAATGGACTACAGGAGCAAACAAGAGTTTTGATACATTGAAGTAGAAAGTCACAGAGCAACCTGTTTTGACACTTCCATATTTCAATAAGGTATTTTAGGTAGATTGTGATGCTAGTGGCAGTGCTATAGGAGCTATTTTGAGTCAAGAAGGTAAGCCCATTGCCTATTTTAGTGAGAAGCTTAATGATACCAAGAAAAAATATTTTGTTTATGATCAAGAGTTTTATGCAATAGTTTAGGCTTTGAAGAAATGGAGACATTATTTGTTGCCAAAAGAGTTTGTTTTACATATTGATCATCAGGCTTTACAATATCTCAATAGTCTAGGGAAGTTGAATCAAAGGCACTTAAAATGGGTTGGGGTTTTGCAAAGTTATGCTTTTGTTTCAAAGCACAGGAGTGGGAAGTCTAATAAAGTTGTAGATGCCTTGAGCAAAAGGCAAAATTTGTTGACATAATTGAAGATAGAAGTTGTTGGGTTTGATGAGATCAAAAGTTTGTATCTTGAAGATCTAGATTTTGTAGAGGCTTGGAAAGCTTGTTTGAAACCTGTTACTTTGGATAGGACAAAATGGTTGGATTTCATAATCCAAGATGGCATGTTGTTTAGAGGAAGCCAGTTGTGCATTCTAAGGAGTTCCATGAGAGAGAACCTGATTAAGGAGAAGCATAGTGGGGGATTAGTTGGACACTTTGGTTGAGATAAGACCATTTCTATTGTTGGTGAGCATTATTATTAGCCATAGTTGCAGCAGGACGTGAGGAATTTTTTGCAGAGTTGCAAAGTATGTCAGATGACAAAAATAACATGTTAGAATATAGGGCTATATCATTCATTACCTATACCAGAGAAGCCATGGGATGATATTAGCATGGATTTTGTTCTTGGTTTACCAAGGACATAGAGAGGACATAATTCCATTTCTGTGGTGGTGGACAAATTCTCAAAGATGTCACATTTTATTCCTTGCAAGAAGACTAATGATGTTCATATTGTAGAGTTATTTTTCAGGGAGGCGATGAGGTCGTAGTAGTGTTCATTAATTCACATCATTTAATTATGAATCCGAAGGTGTCTGGAGTGATCTATGATAAGACCCTTAGAGTGGGGGATTTTGGAGTGAATCTAAATTAGTGGTTGATGGACAAAGTTTGGTTTACTTATCTTGTGGAAAGAAACATACAAGCAAGGAAATGAAACTATCTATTTTCTTTGAAAGGAAACACACATACTTGGAAAGAAACTATTCTAATTGCTTTGAGAATAAACACACTTGCTTCAAAGGAAACTAGTCTAATTGATTTGAAAATAAACACACTTGCTTGAAAAGAAACTAGTCTAATTGCCAAAAAGGAAACTGTCCTAAATACAGATAGAACTTTAAGGTAATTGAATCCATTGTCAAGTCATAGCAAAGACACACTTTGAATATATCAGTGCTGTTGAAATCAAAATCTTAGTTTTGGTATTTTCAAAATTGATAAAACAAACTTGCATGTGACAATTAGGTAAAGAGTTATACAAAAAAGGGAAAACATATCACAAAGTTAACATACATAGATAATTTGACTAAACAGAAAGAAAAAATAGAATTGCTTAAAATACTGAGTCATCTCATTCAATTTAGGGAAGTGGGCCCTTTCCCATCTGGAGACGATCCTCTAAGCTTGAACAAACTTTTAGAAGAATTCCCCCTTCATTTGCATTAAATCAAAGTCTTGAAATGGACATGGATATAGAACTAGAAAAATAAAGAGTTTTCCTCTAACTAGAAATATAAATGGATTACAACTTGCTATCAAAATCTAGAACTAACTTAAAGAGATGACCTGCTCCTATTTATACAGTTGAGCTTTATTAAAAGGAAACAACTAACAACAATCCTAACTATAGCAATATGGAATTAAAGCCAGTTGCTTATTTATTACATTGATGATTCCTCTGCAGGTTATTGAAGATCAGAGATTTGTATCAACTTGGTTGTTTGCGAGCTTGAGTGATTTCTTAGAATGGTGTGGTGCTTGGTGGTAGTGACTTTAGTTGGAACTGATGCCAATTAACATCTATTTTGGTTAGTCAATAAAATGGAGTGACGTGGAGATTTAGATCATAATAGCTACCTTAATTGAGGCATGGGTCATGTTTGCGTTACTCAACCTTTTGGGTAGCCCTAGGATTGGCCAGTAATAGTCATTGACTAGAGGGGAGGATGGCACTATTGGAGGGTAACAGCATCTAGAGTTGTCTTAAGTTTAGGCTCTTTGTAGAAAAAGGGGCTCTAGAGGGATCCAAAGACCACTGGGAGTCTTACCACCATAATCCTTATGTAAACACAAACCACTTATACCACAATTCATGTGATATGCACTTTGAAAACGTAATTCAAGTAAATAAGTTAAGAGATTGTATCAAAAGGAAATCAATACTAAACATGTGCATAATCTATCCAAGAGACAAATATAATTATAATAATATATATGTATATGCCATAATGTTTTATAAAATTCTTTTTGAAATAGGAAATATAAAGAAATAAATGAGTCATGAATTTGACTCATCATTCTCCCCCCAACTGAAACTATGCCTTGTGCTCATGGCTGCCATATACCATCTGCTTCATCAAGTATATTCTTTCCTTGAATGATATTACTGCAATTGTAGTCCTCATCCTCGTATTGAAACAATTTTCTGCCCTTTGGTTGGAATCCATCATTTTCCTACAACCTGCTGAACCATTTGTTGAATTTGCCTTCTCTCATCAGGTTTCCTAGAGGGTGATTGAGGTGAGGAGTTCACATCAGAATCAATGGAGGCCTGGACCTCATTCCATTCTAGTTTTGTTGCCTCTGCTGAATCAGGGTTATTATTTTTCGTACTTTGTTAGTCATCCACCTCATGTTTGTAGGGGACATAGGTTCTCTTCTTTTAAAAATATGAGGCAATTCCTCAAATTTGGATATGCATCTTGAGACTACTGCATTTGGAGGATAATATACAATTTTAAAGAAATAAAAAATACAAGAATTTAAATTTCTCACATATTGACATGTGATGTCGTACTTGTAAGCATTTTCTTTGAAGGTGTTGGGGAACCATGTAGTCTTAGGGCACTCATGTCTCATTAATAACTGTATGGATCCTGCTGCAACATCATATTCATCCATCCTTTCCTCCCATAGCTTGTTATTTCTAAGAAGAGATAGATAGCCCCAGATCTGAAGTTCTCCCACATATAAATTAAGCATTGAAGTATTAACATGTCCCATAATGTGGCCATGTTGGAAGAATTCGTACAAGAGATTTTGTTGATCATTTTGATTTTACAAATAACACTCAACAAAATCTCTATCATTATCAAAGTCAAATGAAAGATTGTAACTGATCCTAAGTAATTTCCATCTCAAAAATTGTTCTCGAAGGAATAGAGCATACACACCTAATGGAGGATGCTGAGCTAACATGGTCTCCCTTGTTTCACAAGCTAAAGCCAAGTTCTTCTCCACCGCCACCTTCTCTTCTCCAAGGGTCTCCAAATCTTTTTGAAGCTTTATGATCTCAACTCTGAGTTGTCTATTATCCAGTGTTAGCTGTAAATTTTGTGCATAGACACTCAGTGATGTTGGTGCAAGGGTCTGCTGAGCAGTCTTTTGTTGAAGTTGTTTGATCTGAGTGTCTTTTTGGGCTATCATGACCTTGTGATTATCTACTTTCTTCTTAAAAACAAAAAATTCTTTTTCTTTTTCTTCTCTCTCCATTGCAGCCTTTGCCTTCTACTACTCAAGTTCTTCCTCTTTAGCCTTTAATTGCTGATCCATGGCATCTAATTGTGCCCTACATTACCTCAATTCAAACTTAACTTTTGATAAAGCTAGGGCATGCCAAGTTGCCTTGGCTGTTGTATCCTCTGAGCTCTCCATGAGGGGCTCTTTCCCTTTTCTGTGTCTACATTGCAAGATATTCTCCTCTGCTTCTATAGGGGTATCCTCTTCCCCAACTTCCTCAAGAGTTTCACTACCGCTAGCTTCTTCAGTCCCCATGTCCTTAGGAGTTTCTTTACTATGTTGTGCAGCATGGGATGATTGTTTTCTTGAGATGGTGGTATGGCCTTGTTCTATTTCTTCTTTGTCTTCCTCATCTGAAGAAATAATTAATAGATGGGGGTGGCGTGTCTTGTCAGGGGTGGACCCTACTGTTTCATTTGCTTGACTGGGGTGTTCAGTCCCCCTCCAAAGTTGTCTAAACTAAACTTTAGGGGATTTGGAAGACAATGCCATAGGATCTCCTGAAATAGAGATAGTGGAAGTGTGGTGTTTCACTCTCTTCCGTCTAGGCTGGAGGGCAAGAAAGTCCTCCCATTTCTGTTGGCCCTCTTCTTGCTATAGGAAGTGATGCTTCATGATCAAATGTATCAAGCTGGGGTGGCTAACTTGCCCTTCTTTGCTCTTCCTTTTTGTCTTCATATTAACTAGGTTTGTGTGCAAGAAAGCAGGCAAGTTTATCAAGTGCATGGGGTCATTGGCTCCATGCCTTAGGTGAGTAATTAGTTTTATTCCTAGCCCTAAAACAATTCCATACTGACCATCACATGTAAAGAATTTCATGACCCATAGGACAACAGTCTTCCATGGGTCCAGAAGACTAGTCCTCTTAATTCCTTTGGTTTCTCCCTTACTCACAACATATCGAGGGAAAGGCTCTCGAGAAACATGAAAATGTTGAACTAATTCCTCATATGATGGTTTAATTGAAAACAAATCAACATCTACTATAGGTATGCCAGAAATTTGACTAATCATAATAGGGTTTATTTGTATTCTTACCCCTTTTACTATGGTGAAGGTCCTATGGAAGTTCACGATGAACTCGTCGACCAATTCTGCTTCATACCCCTCAAAGTTTTGTAGGAACTTCAACCATCCAACCTACTAAAAAATCTATATACTGGCATTGTCAAAAGTGACGTTCTCTGGCTCAGCTTTCCTTTTGTTACCCATTTGCTTAGCTAATTTTGAATTCGTAGAGAAATGTCGCAATCGAACTCTAGTTTTTCTCTTTTGCTCTCTAATTTTTCAAAATAGGTATAAATGTGAAATTTGAGTTGTCAATGGCAGGTTTAAGTGAGGAAATAATTACATGCAAGATGGTCAGGTTGGCAGTTACCCTACTCGTCTTTTCAGCATTCATGGGCGCGTACTTTAGAGGTTCAAACTAGAGTGGCAGCGTGCAAAGTGGAAATTCATACCCACCACCTTAATTGTTTTGCATGTGCATCTAGAGCTAATGCCATCAACCGTAGCTCTCACATCATTTCAAATGCATTTCCCTTTATGGTCATAATAATCGGTCATCATTATTGCACAAGTAATTACTTATTTCTTGTTATGACATTTATGGAAAATTATGTTATCATTATGACCAAGTACTTGCATCTTATTGCAAGGTACACAAGATCTGTGGATGATTCTTCTGCTGCCACCTGTCTAACTGATGTTAATCATGCAACTACCTTGGCGCGTGTGGGGAACATGGACTGCATTCGGGTCATTTGGGGAAACACATGGTATATATACATATATTAAAATAATTATACAAGTTTCAAGGTAGGAATATACCTGTGTATAGTATGCATCCCTAAGATGGGTTCACCTTAACTTTTATCGAATCACTTTTTTGCGATGCAACATCACCTAGTGCCAATGATATGTTGGAAAGAAAGCATCCATCAATATCTATCTAGAGCCATCCATAGCCATCTAGAGCTATATGTAGCTATTTGGAGCTCTTTCAAAAAATTTCAACACAAAGACCTACAGAACTGCAAAAAGAAATTTTATTGAAGGAAATGGGGAATTCAAAGGAAAGACCGCCATTGCTGATTTTCAATCTTCCCTATAGACAAAGCTGTCATTTCTAGTTTTCAACCTTTACTTCTTGAGTCCCATTGAAGAGAGATCCTCCAGGGTGAAATGCTCTATCCAAGACTAAATTTGTGTAGTGAACTCCTCTTTGGAAGCTGGTTTGTGACACAACTTCAATCTATGTCCATTTACCAGAAGAACTCTGTGATCACCATCAATGGGAACTAGCTGAACAACCCCATTGCTAAATATTTCTTGAATTTCATAGGACCCCAACCATCTGGTGTACAGTTTCCCTTTTAGATCTTGATACTTGGAATCGTACAATAGGGCCCAATCTCCTTGTTTGAATTGCTTATTGATAATGTGCTTGTCATTCTATTCTTTTCTCTATCATTGAATTAACTATGTGTTTTGTAATGCTTTCCAATCTGTTTAGTTACATCATCCTATGTTGTTGTGCTTCAATTAAGTCAATACCAACTTCAAGTGTTGTTCTCAATGTTTCTACCTCATATTCTATGGGCAACACTAGGTGCTTCCCATAGACTAATTCGTATGGTGTGAAACTAGTGGTGGTCCTCCATGTGGTGTTGTAGGCCCAAACAACATCTATCATTCTTTCAGCCCAATCTATTCTTTTACTTGAAATGGTTTTTGTGAGGATGCTCTCCAATTCTCTATTCATTACTTCTACTTGACCATTGGTTTACTAATGATATGGAGATGGCTTGCTGTGATAGATTTGATATATTTCCAAGAATGTTTTGATCATAGTAGACATGAACTATGGTCCTTGATCAGAAACAAGGACTCTAGGTGCTCCAAACCTTTGTAAAATGTGCTTATTCAGAAAATCTACAACCTTCTTCTCCTTTACTGCTGGTAGTGCTTTTGCTTTGACCCATTTATTGCCATAATCAGTGCAGACCAGAATGTAGTGATTTCCTCTAGAAGGTGGATCTATTGGCCTCACAAAATCTATTCCCCATATTTCAAATGGTTCAAGAACCACTTGAGGATGGAGCAGCATCTCTGTGGTAGGAGTTGGACGTCCCATTCATTGACATTGGTCACAGTGCTTGACATAATGTTGAATATCCTTGGTCATTGCTGGCCAAAAATACCTTGCTCCCAGAATTTTATGTCTCGTCCGGAGGGCTAAAAAATATCCACCAGAAGGTTCATCATGGCATGCTCAAATTAGGTCATAGACTTCATTTTCCTACACACACCTTCACAATACATGGTCAGGACAATTCTTAAACAATGTACCATTCAAGGCCATAGTAATATTGCAATTTTGCTTGCTTATCACCTCTATTCAGATGTATAAAAGATACAAGGAACATAAATATAAGTCGACCATTAAACAATTTTTACCCTATACATAGAGTTTATAGCCATATTGACCTTCTACGAATACTCATAGTTTAAAAACTTATCGGTCTTCATAGAGTACACCAAGAGTTATAAAATAGACTCCAATGTTTAAGAGCGAGGCTATCGGCCTCTTAGAGCTACCAGCCTTCTAAGGCCTCTAAAGAATAATATAGTCTTTAAGGACTTATGACCTTTCATTGGCCATTGTAAACAAGTAATACCACACTTAAAGACTCAGCCTTTATACAGAGAACATAGAACAGTATATATTCTTTCGGTCTTCAATAAAATGGATAAACACAAACTGTATTCAAAGTACATACCTTTCATAAACAAGTTCTACCATATTTGCATGAACAAGAATAGATAGACTGAGCATGTAAACAATATGAGAGAACCTGAATTGAAGTCTTTACTACAAGTTTAGAAGGTGCAGATGCTTCTACGGTCGCCACTCCTCTTGGCGCAAAGAAACACGAACATAAATCTCTCTAATTTACACTTCCAATTAATGAAAATAAAATATAATATTCATAATGCTATATCCTTTTTTCTTCCAACTCAGGTAGGCGCAGAATGTTTTTGAAAAGAGAGTTTTTATTTCTATTCTAGAAGTGGATGCCAACCACTTGTAGCCCTTAATCCAAGAGCATAAGGAAGTGGAGCTACTGCTCCTTCCCATTCTCCTACAAACTAGGATTGGTTCAGTGGGGATAAACGTCCCTCAATAATAAACTTTCAATACATATAAACAATTTAATCTATATAAAATCTATCCCACATTCTATACATTTAGTATATAACTTATTTAATCTACAACTTTAGATTTAAATATGCATGGGTTTAAATGATAATAGGCTTATTCGTTGACGTCGATTATGCATTAATGAATACTTTCATCATGTGTTTGAAGAATAAAATATTGATCTGATATGCTGACTTCCCTAGTCATCTTAACACATAGAGCTTTTCTTATCCTCCTCGTTTGTCGACATGGTCAACAAAATCATCGACAAGACAATGACACCACATCACAAAGATAGTAGCAACATAAAAGCATCACAAATATGCCTAACAACTAAAGATTAAGACTTACGCTAGTTTTGATGAAACCTCTAATGTGAATGTGTGTGTGTGTTCTTTGATGGCACAATGATCATTGTATTCACGCAATCTATCACCCTCTCCCTGGTGATACTCTCCCTCCTCATCCTGGAGGGAAAATCATTGTCCCTGCATCCACCTTAGTTGCACAACGGTAGTTACTCCATTACATCATTTAACCACGTTCATAATAATAATAATATCACATATTCACTGCATATAAAATAATATAAATCAAATGTATTTTATAATCTAACACAACATTACTTTAATCATAATAATTTCACTTACTAAATATCTATCTGCTTGAAATAAAATAATAATTATGTTTGTTTTATAACAGGGTGTGACAACTTCCCAACTGTAAATGTGATTGCAACACAAGGAGCTTGGAGGAACAACTAAGAAGGGTGTTTGTCATCCTGTCGCGAGATGTGGAAAAGGCCATACGAGAGACCATCGAGGAGAAAACTTTGCAACAGGTACACATTCACGATGCCACATTAGTGGCGAAGCTTAGCTACAATGTGGTTAGGTCCATGGGGAACATGCACTGGGGTGAACAGGTCAACAACAGACTCATGGTCCCATGGCTACTAGGGGAAGTTGTCAATGCCATCTCGGAGATGAAGAGGAACCCAAAAGTAGGTCTTGTGGGTGATGCAATTTGTATTGCTATAGCAAAGAAGAATGAAAAACGATTTGGAAACACATGCATTTTACATGTCTCATTAGGGGAGTTCTTTGACCCCTGTCCAGATTGAGCGCATGCAAGAAATAGCCTCGGGCCTTCGTTTCCTTCTTCACCACTGAGTTGTTTGAAGGAAGCTATGTAAATAATCATATGTATTTTCTTGGAGCTTTTTGATTTAATATAATGGGAGCTACCCCTTTGGTAGCAATTCACCTAAAAAAATAAAAAATATATATCTTTTGAATCTACATAGAAAATGTCACAATTCATTAGTTTACATCGTCCTTAAATTCTTGATTGTTTGTTCTCTATAATCCTCACAAATTGCAAAATATTGAAAAACACTTAGACCAAAAAGTGGGACACATTATTGTGGGATCACTCTGCACTTGTTGCAATTGAATGTTCATTGTCTCCATTAGAAGCTAGAAAGGATGTTCATTGTCTCCATTAGAAGCTAGAAAGGATGTTCTTTGTGGCCATCATAGTTGAAAGAGTTGGGAAGCACAACATATAGAGAATGAAGCCACAAAGGTCTCAACAAACTACACATAGGTGCTTCATATAAGAACCCTTTAGAATTTAATTTTATAGGTAGGATGAAAGAGATAAACATAACTGTTTGGATAAGCTCCACGCAACTCGTGCAACGCAAAGTTTTGGTAGGAGTAGCAATAGATTGGTTCCATATACTTTGCATTCATACTCTAATCCACTTGATGAGAACTTGTCTTGTCCCACTTATGCAATATATTTTTCCTATATTTTTCCGAGACTTACATGCTTATGCCTTGCATATAAACACTTTTGTTGACAAGATATTTAAATTTTTTAGCTTAAGTTAAGATATTCAAAAATGGTCTTTGAAGTTTTAACAAAATGTTAAATTCCTTGAATGCTTCATACCCACCTTAAAGGGAATTGTACTTTCTAATATTGTAAAAGACATTTTTTTATTGACTATAGGAAAATTGTAGTGAGAAAGGAAAGGTGTAGTAAAAAAAATTAAGGGTCAAGATTTACTTAATGACAGTCCTTTTGATCTCCACCATCAATCATCTATGTAATCCATCTAGTACTCCTCCATAAAAACACAAAATTACTTAACAGGAAATATGTTTCACATGAACTAGTAAATTCATGCACCCAAAAGAGGAAGGGCGATTAAAATATTGAATGTGAAGAATAGCAGATAGAAAAACAAGAAAATATACACAAGCACCGTACCCTGCTGCTATGCAACTTCCAACCAGGATTACAGGCTGTCTGCTAAAATGGCCGGCCGCTTTTAGAGGCTAAACAAGCGATAGCAATAGAAGCAAACACGTTATTGGTTGGAAGAAAAAAATCTCTTCCATTAATTAGCTTCCTGTCCTTGAATCGAGATATAATTTTTCGGTTCTTGAAAGTAAATATCAAATTTGAATTGAAATGTGTACGGTTTGCACGATATTTAGTGAACGACTTTGAACAAGTTTTTATATTTTTCCTTTGAAAGTGAGGTGCTACAAAAATCCCAATTGAAATACCTTTCCCGATTGGAAATTTGTGAGCTATTGTGAACGTTGTTTTCACATAAACATCGCTTAGTACTGGTGTGAACATAAAAAGCTCAAAGATCACACGTCTCTTTTCATTGTTTGGAAGGGAAAAGGACAGCACTAAGCAGTATATATTGTTGATTGGAAATTTGTGTTTCGATATATGTTTCTTTTTATTGTTGGGAAAGGAAAAGGGACATTACTGTCTATCACAAGCCATATATTTGAAAATTAATGTGGATTGGAAATTTGTGAACTATATTGAAGACTGTTTTTATAACATTTCTCTTTTCATCGTTGGGAAGTGAAAAGGGACATTACTGTCTACCGTCTATTTCAAGCAGTATATTTCAAATTAGTAAATTACCACCGTGTATTTCAAAATGAATGTTGATTGAAAATTAATGAACTACCACCGTCTATCTCAAACAGTACATTTCGAAATGAATGTTGATTGGAAATTAGGAACTACCACAGTCGGTCTATTTCAAGCAGTACATTTTGAAATTAATGTTGATTGGAAACTAAGAAACTACCACAGTCTGTCTATTTCAAGCAGTACATTTTGAAATTAATGTTGACTGGAAATTAGGAACTGCCACAGTCTGTCTATCTCAAGCAGTACATTTCAAAATTGATGTTGATTGGAAATTAATGAACTTCCACCATCTGTCTAAGGCAATGCATTTCGAAATGAATGCTTGATTGACTCAAGCAGTACATTTCAAAATTAATGTTCATAGGAAATTAGTGAACTACGTACGTTGTTTCCATATAAACGTCACTTAGTACTGATGTGAACACAAAAAGCTTAAAGACCACACACGTATGTCCCTTTTCATTGTTTGGAAGGTAAAAGGGACACGACCGTCTATCTCGCAGTACATTTCAGAATTCATGTTATTGGTAGATAGCATTTACTAAGTGGTGGAGTCATTGATTATGAAGAAATTTAATATATGCTGCATGTGGTAGGGTCAAACATCTTAAGTGTCGGAATATTTGGAATTCAAGGAACACCTTGTGAATGGAAGGTAATAACCCTCAATGTTTATAATGCTACTGCTGTCTCTTAAGATGATTCTTATAAAGTTTTTTTACAAGGATGCTCTTTGTTTATGTTTTTTTTTATGTGGTATCATATTTGATGATGTGGCCCTGAAACTTTAGTTATAAGTAGGGGCCTTGTTAAGTAAGCTACTATAAAACTTTTGGAGTGATTCAAAATTACCACGTATGACTTTGAGAGGCATGAAGTTAGGGTGCTCAACTACTGGGCCCTCTCCCTATAGACAAACCAAATAAAAATGTTTAAAAGGCCTGGCTTGAAACCTATAGTTAATCTGTGGTATAGTCCTTTATAAGAAATATTATATTTAATTCACTTGAGTAATCTAAACCCAACTATGCTATCATTGTATAGTGTTCTAAGTCTGAAATTAGAAATTAGTGATATTGTGAAATTCAAAACTTTTTCACTTTACTTAAATATTATCCATTTTAATGGTCAAACAATCAATAGAAAATTTACACCTCATTTAAATCAAAAAGTGGTAAATATTTTTTTTTTTATTAGTCAAATTGACATTTGATTGTTGAAGTGGATGATGTTTAAGAGTACCCTGTTTTGACTATATTAAAAGGGACTTCAAAAAGATAATTTTATATGCCTATTAAGGGAGAGGAACCAGTTGCCACCCACGCCCCAATAACCGCTATGTTTTTGTGCACTTGACCCCCCAATAATTTTTTTAAAAAGAACCAGTGCATGTAAAATACCAACCTAATAAATTAACACAAATGCACTAATACATGTTCACAACATTTGTACATGTTCACAAATGCACCAATACATGGTCACAACTCTAATTAATTAACCAATGAAATTAAGACAAGTGCACAAATGTGATGGCGAGTGGTTACTGGCACATCATTGCGCATGTATGGGGAGACATGTTGAAATGACACTTTTTCGACCCATGTTCACATAACGCATCCTACAGGGAAATGCATAAGTCCCTAGAAGCTGAAAGAATAGCTTTAAGCTCTTCGGTCGCATACGGAGAAACCCAAAAAAATTGTCGAAATTCGATGTCTAACTACGTGCTTGACGTGCGCGAAGTTAGGGTAGATGGAAACTCACCCCTCTCATACTTTTTCTTAGCGCTGTCGGCAGCTAGGAAAAAGCTAAGATTTTTGGTTTTCAAGATTAAACGTGAAAAAACAATTTTACGATAAGTATATGCTTGGTAAAAATCACTTTGCTAGGGTTTTCTCAGTAGCTGCTTGCCATTGTTCTCTCTAGGTGTCATCTAGCGCGCTAGGCGCAGGAAATTTAGCCTTGCCTTTTGTACGTCTGCATTTATTACGGATTTTTGGTCTTTTAAATGCCTCCTACCAGTACTGACCCAGCATTTGTTGCTGGCATTGGCAGTTCGACGGCTCTGCACAATGGCTCCTCCACCAACCAAGCCTCCCTGAAAGTTTGTTCCAAAGGTGTTTCATGAGGTAAGCCCTCTGTTTCTCCTGCTAATGTGATTTTGCCCGCGCAAGAATTTGATTCTGCTTGTTTATGGTTAGAACAACATACTCTTATTGGTTACTTTGTCGAGAGAACTCCTCTTGAATCTATGCTCAAGGATTGGGTTCAAAAGGCTTGGGTCCCTCATGGGGTCCACCTTGATATGGTCCAGAATCTGACCAAGGGTTTTTTCCTTTTTCACTTTGCGGAAGTTATCCATGTTTAGGCAATCTTGAGTCATGGCCCATGGTATGTTTGGTCTTCCCTACTAGTTTTCCAATAGTGGACCCATGATTTTGTTGTTTCAGATGATACTAAACTCTGGGTCCCTGTTTGGATTGAGTTCCCTGGTTTGCCTTTGCCCTGCTTGCATTTCTTGCATGATATTGCTTCTTCTCTTAGAAGAGTCATTTGTGTTGAACCAGATAGGTTCTTTCAAGCTTGCCCTCAAAAACGCGTTTGCATTAAGGTGGATCTCTCCACGGACCTCAAGGAATTTATTGATATTCAAATTGGTCCCCTTCGGCACACTTAGAAAGTTACATACTTTAATTTGCCAAACACTTGTTACTGTTGTCAGTCTGCCGAGCATAAAATTAAGGATTGCCCTCTTGCTATGCCTTGCACCTGGGCTCCACCCAGGGAGACTGTTCAGTCCCATTCAGTGGAAACTGTGTCCAAGGAGGTAGTTTCCAAACCAGCGAACACTTGGGCCTCTGTGGCCACTCACAAACACAAGGCTAAGGCCTCTATGGATGCTATCAAAGCGACTGAGTCGACTAAAGATATTTCAAAGCCTTCGGTGATTGGCGGGAAGGACAAACTCAAGAGTCCTACAGTGCTGCCATCGCAGCAAAGGTCACCGCCCAGGGCACGATCGCGTGCTAGTCGATCGCTGTCACCTTGCCGACGCTCTCGTAGCCAAGAACTTCCTGAGGAGGGTAAAATAGTTCAGGAGGGTAAAAAGTAGCAAATTCCTCCTATTCAATTTGAGTCCAACCCCACTGAATTCCTGCAGAATCGCTTTTCTTCCTTTGAAAACCTTGATTCTGAAGAAATGGTGGACTTACAATGAAATTTCTCTCTTGGAATGTTCGAGGTCTAATTGACCTTGCTAGGAAGTACTCTATTAGAGCTACTCTCCAACAATATGCTGCAATTGATGTTCTATGCATGCAAGAGGTTAATGTTATAGACTTTCTATTGTCTTCGACTTGCCGTTCCATTTGGCCAGGTAGTAAATTGTTCTCCATCACTCATGAAGTTGGCAAAGGTGGGGTTGCTACCCTTTTGTCCCCTCGGTGGCACAATTCGATGGTGGCTCATGGAGTGGACCCCACCAACTGTTTAGTCTAGACACTTCTTAATATTGATAATCATTCCTTTGGGATTATTAATGTTTATGCATCGAATGATGCGAAAGAAAGATCTACTCTTTGGCGGTGGATTGCAGATTATTTACCTGTTGCCACCTGGCTTAATTGTGGGGATTTTAATATGGTTGAAACGACGCATGATAAAGAAGGTGTTCTACCTTTTCGCTGGCTAGTTGGCGAATGACAGGAGTGGTTTCATATACGCAATAAATTAGGCTTCTTTGATCCCAATGTTGGCCATCATCAATCCCATCCTTTCTGGCATACTTGGTGTAATTTCTGAGCTAGGTCTGATAGGGTTTTCAAATGCCTTGATCGTGCCATGATCTTAGCCCAATCTTTCTTCTCTTTTGCCACATCATCCACGCTTCTTGTACAGCTGTTAGTGGATGTGACGTTATCAGACCACTTTCCAATTCAGTTTTCCATTGAATGGCAAGTCACATAGCCACATGCCAGTAAGTCTTAGTTTTTTCTTAACACTTCTTTGCTAGCTCACCAACCCACCCTGGTACACATAGCAACTATATGGAATTTAGAATGCCACCCATTGCATTCTACTGGCTGGATAAAGTGGTGGAATGATGTTATCACTCGCATTGCAATATTTCTTCGTATATATGGCCATTAGCTAGCCAATTTCAAGAGACAAGCATATGAGGCTACAATTAGTGCTTTGAAAATAGCCACATCGACGTTGACAGCCGACCCATTTTCTCCTTCTCTGCAAATCAATGTCGCCAATTTACAACATCAAAAGAAAAAGGCTGATAGTCATGCTACCAAAGGAGTATGGCTTAAGGCGAGGATGCATTGGCTAAAAATAGCTGACCGTGTCTCCAAGGAATTCTTTCTTGCTCTTCGAGCTAGACATTCCTCGCACGGTATTAAGCAAATCAAGGAGGATAATGTTGTTCTCTTAGAATTACCTGACATTCTCTAGGCTTTTGTACGACATTATGAAAAAGTTTTCACATCCCAAGATTATACTCCTGAGCCTCAAAGTGCACTGCACGATTGCCTTGCAATTGTTCCAAAACAACTTTCTTCAGCCTAGACACGCTTCTGTGATTAGTTATTAACCATTGAAGACCTCAAAGGAGCAGTCTATTCTATGGTTGATGGCAAAGCTCCTGGAATTGATGGCTTTCCTTGTGAGTTTTACAAAGCCCTTTGGGTCTGCTTGGGAAAAGATTTGCATAATGTTTACCTTGAAGCTTTTCATTCCAACTCTCTAGGAAAACTTATTCATCAAGGAAACATTAAATTCATACCTAATGTTGGAGATCTTGAAGACATTTGCAACTGGTGACCCATTATGCTCCTCAATGTCTCCTACAAGATTATTGCCAAAGCTCTTTCTTTGAAGCTCCACAACATGCTCCCTTTGATTGTCTGCCCTAAACAGACTGGATTTATTAAATCCAGGTCTATTTTAGACAATATCATTGTAGTCTGGGAAGGTATGGAATGGGCAAGAAAATATGATCAAAAGGCCATTTTAAAAAAAATGATTTTGTAAAGGCCTATGATCGCATTGAATGGTGCTTTATTCTTGCAATGCTTGAAGCATCGGGGTTTGGGCCTTCTTTTATTCAATCAGTCAAAATGCTCTTCTCAGAAGCCTCCGCATGTATCACTCTCAATGGGCAACAACCTCATACCTTTGGTCTTTTTCGTTCAATATGGCAAGATGTCCTCTTGCACCAGCCCTGTATGATCTAGCTGTAGAAGGCTTTGGATACCTTCTCGCTCATTCAATATCCAATGGACTTGTTCATGGAATTTCACTTCCCAATTCTTCCAGCTAGCTGTTCAATGGTCATTTTGCAAATGATTCCTTTTTAACATTACTGGAATAAGAGAACACAGTTAAAAATGTGCTTGGATGTCTGGAGACTTTTTGCCTAGCCTCAGGTTCTTCCATCCAGTGGCATAAAAGATTATGTTACAAGTAGTCAATTCTTCCAATTCCTCATTGGATCCAACAGTATGGATGGCGTTGGGTTGCTCATGGAGAAATCTTTCGATTTCTAGGTATCCCATTTGCCTTCCAGGGCATTTTGCTAATCTCTGGCAAGCAGTTCTTACCCATGTGGAACATAAACTTGCATTCTAGATCACTAAGCCATTATCTCTGGCAGGCAAATTCTAGATTTACTCAAAAGTTTTGGCAGAAACTCATGTTTACTATTCTTCTTGTTGGGCACCTTCCAAAGCTTCATATGCCAAACTAGAAAAAGTTTTGAGGAATTTTCTCTAGACCTCTCCTAAGACACACCATGGCTTTCACCGTGTTGCATGGGAATTTTTTTGCTTACCGAGAGATTCAGGTGGCCTTGGTCTACTTTCTACTTAGTGCCAAGGCACTGCCTTGTGTGTCAAATGGATCATTCGTGCTCTCTCTGGTAATGAGGCATGGAAAATTTTACTTTGGCACAACATTCAATTGGGCCACCCTTTGCACAAGCCTACATGGAAAGGTATTGGCTTGTCAACTCTTCTTGTCATGAGAAACCCTGTTCAAATCTCAGGCACATTTGTGGCCAAAAGCATTTGGAAAGCCTGGAAGAAAGTTAAACCATGGCTCTATTGGGTTGGTGACAGATTTCGTGATGGTCTTTCTTTCAATCACCATAATATCTGGTGGTCACCTCTATTCTCCAATGCATGTTAGCCATTAGCCACATTACCTAGCATAAGGGCTCTTAGGTTTCATAAAAGGGGAATTCAAACTCTACAAGATATTTTCAATAGACCCATGATGAACCTTATGGCATGGGAACCTCTTCGAGCCAAATTTGACCTTCACAGAGTTGATCAGGCTACCTATGATAGAATTGTCACTGCTATTCCAGCAGAAATGTTTCATAAAGTAGGAATCCACTCCATCAGGCCTTGGTGGAAAGTCTGGAAACGGTATCCAGACATGCCAATGCATCATTATAAGCAAAGGCTTGCTTATGGGTGGTTGTTGCCCCATTTGTCAATGATAGAAATGCTTAATAAGTGATGGCTCCTCCATAGTTCAATGCTTCTTTGGCATACCAGATTTGCAACTATTTGGTCAGCTATTATTGAGCCAAAGTTAACAAATTTTGCTTGGTGCTTTCTTTTTCAAGGATTGTCAGTCGGAGCAAGACTATTTCATCTTGGGGTTTAGGATCCCTGTTGTCCTTTTTGTGGACAACCTGAGACTTTTCAACATCTCTTCTGGTATTGCACAAGATCCCAACAACTGTGGCTATGGATTTTTGATTTCTTTCGCCCTTTCAGGCTAGAGCCTTTATCATGGCAAATAATACTCCTGGGTGATTCTCCCAGATTTCCTGCAAGATTTACTCAGCTTTGGCATATTTTTAGGGTGGAGATTCTTTTTACAATATGGAAAGAGCGTAATTCTTATATATTTTCAGACAATCACATTGGAACAACTGTTTCTCTTTACATTAAAACAATTATCTGTTCTAATTTTCTTCTGCAGATACAAGTACAGGCAAGCAAGGTGGCTCTAGAAGTTGCTCACTTATAGGAATTGTTGGATCATTGGGAGAATGCTCCTTGTATAGTGGCTCGGGCTCCTCCCTCTCCTTCCTTTGTCAGAGCCCGATCACCTTCTTAGGGTCATAGGCAAAGAAGTGGATCGACCAAGGATTCTCGGCCACATTCTCAACTTTCTCCTCGCCGTGCACCTCACCGTCGCAGATGTTTAGCCTCTCCACGTAATAGTGGATGGACTTCAAGCCGTCCTGCAAGTGCTGCAAGTGATAATGTAGACTGGCCTATTGGAGATAATGCAGGTTGGTCTACAGGTTATAATACAGGATGGCTGGCTCCTAGTACTTCCAATCCAATCAACACTGGTTGGGATAACACTAAGGTTTTTCCACACTTAAATTTGGCTATCTCACCACAACGCCAAGAGCCAAACGTAGAGAATGATAATCAAGAGAATGACGATGGTTGGGCACCACTAGATGTCATCCCAGACCTCGCAGCCATATGGGGGAACCCGGATGACAGGGATCTGTCATCTGTAGGCATTGTTTTGGCTGCTTAATTTTGCATTTCCTTATGTTTTTATAATTTATGTTCTATTTTTATGGGTATGTACCCTTTGATATTCTAAAAATTTCTGGGCTAGACCCATATGACATGCTATAGGGGTGTGCCTTTATACCACCCAAACTATTTTTTGTGAAAGTGTTATATTTTATCTTATAGTTAATAGATAAGCAGGCATTTTCATAAAAAAAAAAGCTTAAACATGAAAAGGAGTAGCATGTCTGCCTCCAACAATAGGCATTGCCATGACTAAATTTAAGGTTAAATCTACAGCTTTAACACTTATTCCTGCTATCCAATATCAGATCAACTTATCTTCTTGATGTATTAGACTTTAAATTTTCTAGCGGTATATTCATACATAAAGTCTTTGGTAGACACTTTACACATTTCTTTTGTATAACTTTATATTACACTACCCCTAAACTTTTCTGCCATATGTATGTAATAAAACTGTTCTCTATTGTTATATCGCATTTATTAGTCAGCCACTTAAAATTCTAATTATAAAGGTTGGATATGATCTCAATAGGTTAGTTTGGGCCCTCAATTTAATTCTATAACTACTCTTATAAGTCAACACAATAGTTGTATCTTTTTCATTAGTTATATATGATTATATTTATATAATTTGGTTGTTTTTATTTGCTTATATTTTGATTGCTATGTTTAAAATATAGTCTTTTTTAATTTGAAAGTTAAAAACAATATTGATATGTAAAGGTGTAAGAGTAAAATTTGTATATTTATATTTTTAATTTAATTTTGTATTTATTTTGAGGAAATGTTTTGATACATGTATATATGGACAAATGGTGTAATTTTATGACTAGTTGAGCTCATTCTCTCGACCTTCTACCATAACATTATTTTGGTAAATTCATGAGTTATATTGATATGCATATGAAATAATATGTTTGATGTCTTTGCAATTTACTATAATTTAAATATGTATATTTGGATTGTTAAGCTACTTTTCTTTATAGAGAGGCCTTACATATGAGAGGGAAGTATGACAAGTAGGAGAGGTAAAAAAAGATTTATCACTTCATTTTAAATGGAATAAAATCATTTTTTGTTGTTTTGAATCTTTATATTACCTTCACTTTAATACATGTGTAATTGATCTTTTAGTATTAACTTTAATTTTATATTAATATTTGCTCAAATGACTTATTTTAGCCAAACCAAGAAACTAAACTATCAGAATAATGGTCTACATTAGACAAGGTGAATGGATTACTGAAGAAGTGGATCCTTGAGATGTTGTTTGCTGCAGTCGTCTTCATCTTCCTCCTCAACAAGGTTGATTCATGAGAAATAAATGTCGACACCCTCTTCGAAAGATAAATAGGGAGGGGTGTTGGACTCCTCCTCCTCAGGGAGTTTTGAAACTCATCACAGATGGCTCTTCTTGAGGAAACCCTGGCCATGATGGTATTGGTGGAGTTGGTCAGGATAGTTCTGGGTCTGTTTAGTTTATCTTTTCTATTTATAAGGGTCTTCATTCTAACAATTTGATGGAGGCTCTTGCCATTTTATATGCTATGGAGCGTGGTTGTCATCTTAGGTGGAGAAGGATCATTTGTGAGTTTGATTCCTAGGTGGTGGTGAATTTGTTGAATAAACATCATTTACTTGATATTAGTTGGCATTTAGCTTAGGTTGTTAAATAGATTCTTAATCTGTGTGATTCTTTGGATTCGGTTACTTTCAGTCATATTCCTAGAGAATGGAATGCAGTAGCGAATTGTTTGGCCAAATGGGCCTCTGATCACATGCAAAATTGGAACATTGTGGATCGGGGTCAATTACCCCTAGATTTGTCTCAAAAGTTGGACCTCTTAGTGGAGCTTGACAGGGCTGTGTAAAGCCCTTGCTTTATACTTCTTCTGATTTAAATAAATTTTTACCCCTCTTTTACTTAATTAAAAAAAATGGATTATTGAGGAATAGAAAAGATAAATGCGAAATAATAGATGGGAGATGGGAGGAATCATTACTTAAGATGGCATTGAGCTACACTTTAGAGGTAGCCTAATTGATATCATTCTATTACACATTGATTTTGAGTAGTTTTGTCACAAAACCTATGTTCTTTCTAAGCATGCTTTGTTTATTAAATTAGGATTCTATTTTTACTTGGATTGCAATTGGAGAAGGGGGGCTTGTACGTCTCTTTCAAAAGAGATTTATTAATATAGAGAATCATGGTGCTTTACAAGCTAATGTAGAGTCCAATGATGGCCAAGCAATGTTTTTAGTGTGCACCCATGAACAACTAATCTATCTTTGTATTGTATATTCTATTTATAATAATACAATAGAGGTGTTGTTGTGGCAAATGTTGTCGTGGAGGATGATATAGCAGAATTTATTATGGGATCCTATAATGATTCTATTGAAGGCAATGGTGAGCATCTACATGATGAAGGAAAAATCTCATATGATCTTGTTGAATACTTTGGTAAGCATAAAAATGTGATGGATTGAAAGGACTACAATTATTTTAGGAATGAGATGGAGTGAGATGCTTATGGTAATTCTAGGAAAGAGATAGATCAAGATAGTTACACATATCAAGTTTTTAGTCAAATGTGAATCTATTGTGCAACTTGCTCTTGCTAAAGACAATGAATATATATATATATATATTTAGTGACCACATGTAACATCCCAATATGGGCTAGTAAAATTTTGAAAAAAAATCATGCTATAATACCATTAGTTTTATGACATGACTATATTGTAACCAAAAAATATTCAACTAAATTTAAGTTTTGTTTTAGCTTTGTAAAGCTTTAGGGTTATTTAGATAAATATGGGTTATTAGCTATCACAACGAGGGCCCTATAAAGGAGACATGTGGCCAAGTCAAGTTGGACCGGTCTCTTGGCTCTTGGGCTTCTTAATTTCTTGCATGTCTTAAGCTTTCTGAAGCAATCCTTTCTGAATACTAACTAGCAGTTGCACGAAGTCTAGCGCAACGAATTCACCGATAGATAAAATGTTAAATAGAATGTTAAATAAGAATATGATTATAATTTAAATTTTCTAAATAATAAATTAAAAGTTATATGGTTCCTAATAAAAAATTTATACAAGTCATAATTAAATATTAAAACTTAGTTTGAAATCAGTATTAAATTTAATAATACTCTTTTAGGTTATCAAGAATGTAGACATATATTTATACCTTACATTTTTCGAAATATTATGTTGTGCCGATATTACATTTGTCTAAGTGAAATAGAAGAATCACATGTGATTTTAACATTGCCATTGCCACCTATTCTTTGTTTCACCATTTAGCACAGTATATAATTATCTTTAATGAATTATTTTCTTTAGCAAATAATCAGTTTTTTAATCAGCAAATAAGATCCTTTCTATAATACTAAATAAAATGTTTTTGAGGTAGTCAGCGACCTTAATGGAATGCCAATATTTGATTGTGGCCAGGAATGTTCTATATAAGCAGGCGAGATTAAGTTAGGCTGCTTGCAATGCCCTGATGGCTCGATTAGAGTCATTGAAGGTTGATTCTGACATGTCTGGAAGAGAGCTATTGAAGAAGATCAAGCAAGTACTGCAGACAAGGGTAAAGAACTAATTCTTCTACTCAAACATGCAGAAGCCTTGGATGAAACAAGTATTCTTTTCAAGAATATGGAAAAGAATTCAAAAAGAATCTAGGAGGAGCTGAGACAATTCCTAGAAGAAGACAAGGAAACATCAAGAGTTGAAGCATAGAAACAACAGAGAAGCATCACAATTGATGGGTATGAATTAGTTGGAGACAACGAGAAAGAGGATCCTGAGTTAAATGAGGCAATGGATCACGTTTTATCAATGCAACGTGGTCACCAGAGCAGATGCTGCTGTAGAAGAAGATGAAAGAGTAAGGTCAGAAACTGACGTCTCTCTGTGGTTTCTGAGTATTGGAAAAATGGGAAAACAGTGTCTGACTGTCGGATTATCTTCATTTCAACGGTCTTAATTCTGGTAGCTTCATTCCCGTACAGATGCCTATCGGCTAATTATTCTGATAGACTCAAGGATTTCGTAGATTCTGATCCTTTAGTTCTAGGCTTCACTTTATAATTACTTTTGAAGTATCCCATAAACCTAAGAGTTTATAATAACTTATTCAACCTTTGAGTTCTAGATCTCAAGGGTGACTATGGCAAAGATTTAGATCATTATAGTATGAATACATGTAATTCTTCATTTGATTTGGCTTACTGGGACTTCTTGTGGTAATTTAGGAGATTCCCCTCCAGTGGGCATGAGTCTTTTATAAAGTTTGACATTAAACAAATTAATTTTTGAATTAATCAAGATAAACATTTGAAATTACCTTCTTTTGAGGACACGTGGTGATTAGGAATGACTATTAACTTAACAAAATCATATAGGATTTGGACATCAAAAAATTAGTCACAGGTATAGCTTGACATGCTTACCTATGTAGGGGAGAGTTTAAAACTTATCAATGTAAACAATAATAAACAATTCCTAACGTGAATTATCTAGGCCCACATTAAAAGGTAAGACATGGTCTTGAAGGCCTACAAAGTACCAGAACAAACTAGACTATTTAGAGAACTTCATGGGGTTCCTTTGGGACCTTAGTATTGAATTTTGCCTTAAATTTTTTTGCCAACATAATCAATATGTATTTAATAGACAATCATAGATATCATGAGGGAACATATCATCCCTTCGAAGGATTATTATTGGGACTTATAATATAGTCTACTCATTATCCTAGAGGAAGAATTTTGGAATTTCAAACAATTAAGGAATTGGCTTTATCAATATGATTAGTTAAAACAAGAATTCCAAAATATTGTCATAGACTTGAAGTATAAACAAAATAATTATACTTTAAGTATCTAACAAGCTTCGTACTCTCATTCAATGTTATTTATAAGTTATAAAACATAGGTTTAGATATATCACCGGCACTGGAATGCAAATGGATTTTCTTAGAGGCCACCCAAATATTAAGCCTGCTTTTCTATCTGACCACCCCCACAACGGGATATTCAGTTTCATGGAGGTGACAATGAGGTATACAAACATTCTTGGTGATCACATTTATGCTTGAGCTTATTGGAATTCTTCGTCATCCATAGCAACTCGATAACAATTTCTTCGTCAAGCCCTTTTATAGTTAATAATATATTGACTCAAACCCTAGTTATAATGGGATTTGACATTCAAAGTTAAAATTGGACTTACAAAGAACAAGAGGACTACAACCACTCCACTAGTCCCAAACACAAGTGAATGAGGGAATTTAGGTTGCTACAAATACACGACACTTCAACAAGGCAACACCATCTAGCTACAAATAGGATGACCATCATCCTGTAATGATAAGGATGACCATCATCTCACATGCATAAATGAAGATAACCATCTAGCTTCAACCTAGCATGGAGCTTTGTTGTATATTTGAGTTGTGGTTTTAAACCAATCCCATCGAGGCATATTGATTGATCAATAATTATTTGGCTTCCCCCTTACCTGACCCAAGGTACTTAATTCCTTGTCATTGAATTACACACACATTGTGCTAAAATAAATTATACACATACAAGCACAAAGGCTCACCTTTAGACTCTACTTGACACATGTCTTAACACTCACAGTATGCCTTTCCATAACCTATCTTCCTTTTGATGTAGTCTCGTCCCTCAACTTTCCCATCTTAGCTCCACACTTGTTGCTTATACTTTCAACAACATTTGTTTGATGGCCTCTCTTGATAGTTATAAAATTTCATGAGCTCTTCCTTCTTGGACTTCAATGGCTAATCTGGGTGGCATATTAACTCATAATTTTTATTCAAGATTTTCCTTTATAGGGAATGCTAACATTCCTCAAATTTTCTAAGCTAATGTAAATTTCTAGCTTTTTGTGACTAGCCATTAGTCTAGTGGTAGGTCTAAGTTGGTGATTCTACCTTCTCCTTAGCATCTCATAGAATGATAATTTGTCTTGCCTCCATTTTCCTCCATTCACCAACAGTTTTCAATTGTCCATGACACCCTTCCTAGACTCGTCTGTTTCCATGAGAGTTCTTTCTAAAGTAATGGTCTACTAAATCCAGGCACACATTATCCATGAAATTCAATTTCAACCATTAAAATTAAAGGCAACACAATTACTCTCGCTATCATTGCCATCAACACTTGTCCTTTTATCTTTTCCCCTTATGGGTTGGCTTATGCACTATCACTAGATGTGGATGGATTTCCCTATTAAATAGAATACCCTCGTACATGGTTTGTCCTAGTCATTATTAATTACTTGCACACTCAAACCAATTTTTCAAGGCATCATGTTTCATTAGATAATCTAAGAAATATTAATCCTAAACAATTAATTCTTTGAATTACATTAATAGTTCGAAAACATAAATCTAAAATCATGAACTTGCCTGGGAAAGCTAACAGCCAGGGGCTGACTGTGGTATTGAATAAGTTTATTCCACCATTTAGCAGATGTTGCAAAGCTGAATCGATGTTGAAGAGATTCTCCCAAGTATATGGCAGACACGTTGCCACGCCTTCCAAACAGTTTATAAAGGAGACGAGGCTCTAATTTGAAAGAAGGGTGCAAGGAGTATCTTATCTTGCCAACTAGTATGCTGCCATTTACCTTTAGTAGTTGCAGAGTTGATTCTATATCTGACCAGAATTTTCCAAGGTTCATCTCCATGGAGAATTCTGATAATCCACTTTGTTGACAAACAAATACCTTGCGTTTAGGATCAATGAGACCAATGCCACCTCTGTATTTAGGTTGAATACAATGTATCCATGATGTGGCTTTAAACCAGCACCGCCATCCCATTTAGACCACAAAACTTGACGGATAATTTTATTCAAATCTTCATAGCCTTTCTTAGAAGGCATCCAACAAGATGAGTAGTAAACATGAGTGGCAATAAAAATTTTGTTGGCAACTTGAATTTCAATGATAAGAACTTGTTTCCCCAATTAAACCACTTCCACATATTAGATAGGGAAACTCCAATTCCAAAGGAAATTCTGAGGTATCTTGAAATCTCGCCATGTTTAATTTGCCGCCACTCCCTTGGGATCCATTAGGGAATGGGCCCGGACTGAACCATCCAAAACTCAGTTATGAGCAAGCTGAGATCCTGAAACAATACAGTACAAATCCAAAATGTCCATGGCATTATTAATTTTAGCTTTGGTGTTCTGCAAAAATAGTAAACTGTCATCAACAAAGTGTGAATTACAACCATCTTGAGGAATGGAAATGCTCGAGATGAGCTTTAACTGATTAGCTTTTTGAAGCAAATATCCCAACGCATCAGCAGTAAGAACATACAGAAAAGGAGATAAAGGACATCCCTGCCTGATGGAACGATGAAGCAAGAAGATTGCAGTCATAGAATTATTAATCACCAACTGAGCATTGGCATCATTGAAGAGCATTTGAATGTGAGCCTGAATTTTGGGCCCAAACCCCAACCATTGCATCATTTTAAGAATAAAACCCCACCGAATTCTATCATAGGCTTTGTCAAAATCTAATTTGATTAAAAGAGCATTTTGAGCCATTCAGTAGTTTCCCATGCCAGTATAAGGTTATCAAGAATATATCTACCACTAATGAAACCAATTTGTTCCGGTCTAACAGTGCATTGCACCACAGGTTTAATGCGAATAGCCAAAGCTTTCGCGATGATTTTGTAAGAAGAGTAATTGGTCTCCAACCAGAGATGGTATCCTCTTTTGGTACTAATTTGATGATCCCTCTATTTATAAGAGGACCCAATGATCCGTTCTTAAGGCCTTCCAAGTATAGATGATAAAAATCTTCTTTGATATGAGGCCACATGGCTTGATAGAATTCCACTGGAAGCCCATCAACACCTGGGCTTTTGTTAGATGCCATTGAAAAAAGAGCATGTTCTAGCTCATCCAAAGAGAGGGTCCTATCCAGGTATCTGCTATAGTCAAAATCAATTCTGCAACGATCTCCTCCAATGTAGAATGAATATCATTCAAATAGCCATTATCTTTAAAGAGGTTCTCATAGAAATTAAGAAAGATCTGATTTATATCAGTTGTATGGAGGACACCAGCCTCATCCATTATGGCACAAATTCTTTCCTTTTTATGCTTGTATTTCAAATAGTTGAAGAAGTATTTGGAGCCTCTATTACCCTCCTTTATCCAGTGAAGTCTAGCTCGAATTTCTATAATGATCAAGAAGACAAAGTTGTGCCTCTGTGGCAGCAATATTTAGTGATATTTGGGACTTCAAGGAGCTAGATTGGTTACCATGGTCTGTTATTAAAACTCGTTTTGGATTATCTAATAGATATAAGCAATTCCTTATTTTTGTCCAATCTTTGGTTCCTACTGAGCTGACTATGAAAATGTGTACTCCTGTTGTTTGTAATTTTCTTAAAGACTGGCAGTGGTTATCTACTTATCATTTCACTACTTTTCCTTTGAAGAAGATCTACAAGCAGCTTCTTCCTTGTTTGACTCTTACTCCTCGTCTGAATCTTAAATGGAAATGTAAATTCCGTGAAAAATTTTGGTATATCTTGAGCACTCAAATTTGGAAATCTAAGTTGGATGCAGATGCACAAGTTTTGTCCTGGAATATCCTACATTGCAAGTTGCCTATCGATAATAAATTAAGCTACATCAAGATCCCAGTGCCTAAATGTCCTTTTTGTCAGACCAAGGAAAGTATGAAACATATATTTTGGGATTGTTTTTTTGCTCAGAACCTATGGAAAGCTATTTTCAATGGTTTACCAGCTATTTTTGAACACCATTTACACTGGAAAGAGGCTCTGTTGGGCTTGGGTCTTCTTAATGTGATTGCAAACTCTATTAGATAGATTATTCTCATGCACATTTGGAAAAGCAGGTGTACAACAATTTTTTCTAACTCTAAATATCCTCGGGAAAGAGGCACTGTAAGGATTTACTCAGATGTTTTTATGAGAATAGATTACTTGTCTGTGCAACTTCACCAGATGGCAAAAAAAGATGTGCTTCTCGATCGACAACTACAACAGATTAAGATTCAAATTTCCCATCTTCAAAATGGCAAGGCTTAGTATTTGGCTAAGTTGAAGACTGAGGCTGGTTGCTACAGTATGAACAGAGGCTTCTTGACAGAGCATGGTGGTATTTGGATAGTATTGCATAACAGTCAGCTTACAGGGTTTCTACTTCAGTACTGGTTTCTGTGTCCCAGTTACATATGGTTGATTCAGCATTTCAGCAGTATAACGGCTTCTGTCAAACTCTTCTTCAAGTTCTAGTTGTCATTCGCTACTCAACCTTTCTGGTTTGTTGAAGGAGGAAGATGTGTTTCAACATTTCCGTCCTATTTCATAGGATGGAAGAGGAGGTGCAGCAGCATTTAAAAAAGAAGCACTGAAGTTTTTATATTTGTTTATGCTTGTTTCAGCTCTGTTTCTTTGATGGTCTACCTGTACATTGTAGTTATAAGCCCTTTCCTTTTTAGCTGCTCTGCTGAGCGCTGATTTTGTTTGTATTTTGCATAATTCAATATAAAAAAAAATCATGAACTTGAATAAACATTAATTTAGGTTCTTTAATCTTAAACCATTGATTTGGAGACATTATTCTAATTCAAATCTAAACAAACATTAACTACTAATTCAAGATCATTATTTTACATTAGAATCTAAATTAAACATTTATTAGGATAATTAACACATTAGTCATTTTCTGAGTATTTATTATTGGAAACATATAGTATAGTCAAGTCAAAACTATAATTAATATAATCATAGTAGTCAGATAAATAATTCATGGGTTCTCATTATATAATCCTTAGGGTTTTACCCTAATATTGATCTTCACTAAAACAAGAGACTACGAGGTATTACATCCTCCCCCTTTAAGAAACTTTGTCCCTAAAGTTTGTTCAAAATAGATTTAGATGTAATAGTTGCATTATCTATGTTTCTTCCCAATTTGCAAAAGCAAGAGTGTATTAATCCCATTGCACCCTAACTTGATCAATGTTACATTGTCAGAGTTTAAGTGTTCATTGATCTATGATTTGTATCAACTCCATTTGAAAATCATTGTTGTCATCCATCTATATACAAGATTAGTGAATTATAGAGGTTGAGGGTAAAATAAAGAAGTTGGGTCCACGAAGTGGGGAAGTTTCGGCCAAAAAAAATCTCGTAGGAAACGCATGTGTGATTGAAAAATGTGTACGCACTTTGCTATAGGTACCCGAGCCTAAATAAATGCATATGCATTATGCTTCGGGTACGCACTAAAGATTACATACACATTATAATGCGTACGTGTTTTATAATGCATATGCGTTTCTTAAAGGTATTCAAATGGGAAAATAGATAACGCGTACACATTTTATAACACGTATGCATTTCTTAAAGGTATTCAAATGGGCAAATAGATAATGCATACATGTTATATAACACATACGCATTTAGTTTTAAGAAATTTTCAAATTTTAAGGCTCGGGAAAAGCTTGGCAACCCGACCCTTAGCCTTTGACCTACAACTAAAAACTAAGGTAGGTTCAAGAAAAATGTCCAACTTTGGCAATATAGATGATGGACTTTTTTTCTGAATTAATCTATGAAATTAAAACCCATTATAGAAAATGATGTCTAGTTTCTAAATATATAATTTTTATTAATATTGGATTAGTTTTTAATTTTTTAATTAATTTCTAAGCAAATTGGTCCATAAACTTGAAATATCAGGCTTTTTTATTTTTTAATAACTTTGGTTAATTTTTTTATAAAAAAAATTATATGGCATCAATCTTTAGACAATTATCTACACAATAAAAATAAATAAAAAAATATTTAGTTTAGGTCCAATTATGCTGTCTGTACACATTGGTTTTTAAAAACAACAATTAGGGCCAATAAAAATTCAAGAAAAAAATATTCGAAAAAAAATTACAAAAAAATATCCTCATCAATCTTCATATTGTTAGATATTTTTTCCCAAAAGGAATTAGAAAAATACTTTTATTTAGGTCAAAAAGTGTTGTCCATACACGTTCATGGTATGGTAAAAAAATGACTTTTAAAAAGTGGTTTTTATACATGCTATCAAAATTTAATTTCTATCATCTGGGTATTTGAATAAATTACATATTTGGAAACTAGATTCAAAATACTAAATTTCATATTAATGACTTTTTCAAAGATTCATTGTGTAAGTACTTCAAATTTTTAGTCCAAGTGTGACAATTTCTGTAAAACAACAAAAACACTTCCTCTTTTTGAGCTTTTTGTGGACCCAACTTCTTGCATAAGCCCTTGAATTAGGTTACATAGTTCTATAGCATAAGCACATTGAATTATATTATTCATCTTACTCAAGTGTGGGGGTAAACCAAGTTTATATGCTATTGGTCCAACCCGATCTAAAATTTCAAAAGGTCCCATAAACTTAGGGGATGACTTAGAGGTTTTCTAGAATCTCATGATTTCTTTATGAGGTTGTACTTTTAGATATGCTTTGCCTCATATGGAAAAGGTTCTAAGGGTTCAATTTCAATTAACATAAATCTTTGTTTACTTCCTTTAACCTTTCTTGAGTCCACGTTACTTGTTATTTTATTTCTTGAACCATTTCTAGTCCTATTGAGACTCGATCCCTAGTTCTTCTCTAGTTTAATGATGTTCTAATTTTTTTTTCTAAATAAGGCAGCATATGGTGTCAGTTCAAGTGATTTCTAATAAATGTTTTTGTAGGGAAATTCAATGAAGGGTAGGAAATTTTCTTTTAATGTTTGATTATCCATGACATACATCTGTAACATATACTCAAGTATCTAGTTAACCTGTTCCACTTGTCCATTAGTTTTCTGATGGCAGGTAGTATTGAGATTCAACTTAGTTCAAAGAGTGGTTTGTAAAGTACTCCAAAATTGTGGGTAAATAATGAATCTCAACCTAAAATAATTATCCTTGGTACTGCATGAAGTTTGACAATTTGATTCACATAAATTTTAGCAACTTCTCCTACATAAAGAGTATCCCAAGTTGAAAGAAAATGTGTGACCTTAGTGAGCTTATCCAATGCAACCAAAATTATACAATGTTTGCACTAAGTTCTAGATAATTTGGTTATAAAATCCATGGAAATTACATCCCATTTACACTTTGGAATATCGTGTGGATATAATAGACGTATTGGGTGCCCATACATTTTATTTTTACACATTGATAGCCTAGACATTTAACTACAAAATATGTGACTTCCTTCATTATGAGCCAAAAATATAGTGTTTTAGATTTCAATGCATTCAAATGTCAACTCATAGGTGTTATATATGGAATTTTGTGCCCTACTTGGAGAATTAAATTTTTTGATTTTGGATCTCTTGGTATCATGATTTGATACTTGAATCATAATACATCTTCTTTAATGGAGTATACACTATTAAACATAATTTATTTGAGGTCCACCTCCTATATAGCTACAGTAATAGATAACTCAAGTTCTCATCTTTCTTTTGTGCTACCCAGATCAATTTAGTTATGTTATTCAATACTCTTGTTAAGACATCAACTTGCGGCCTTCTTCTTATCACATTTGTGACTTTCTTCTCCTTTCCCTTGTTGTATGAAATACCAAAGTAATACTTGCTCAAAAACTACACCCATCTATTTTGTTTGGCATTCAACATCAGCTAGGTCAACAAATATTTCAAGCTCTAGTGATTACTTTTCAATTCAAATCTACACTTGATAAGATAGTGTCACCATATTTTAATGTGTGTATAATTGCTACCAATTCCAAGTCACAAGTCAAGTAATTATGCTCATGGTCCTTAAGCTTTTGAAACTCATAAGCTATCACTTATCCATCTTGTATTAATACTCTACCCAGGCCTTTTCTTTATGCATTTAAAAAGACTACAAAATCCTTTTCTATATCCAACATTACAAGTATTGGTACTAATGTTAACCTCCACTTTACTTCCTCAAATGCCTAAGCACACTTCTCTAACTAATTAAATGGCTTGTTTTTTTTTTGGAGAGATGTGATTAGTGTGGTTATCTAGGAAAAATCTTTTGCAAGCCTTTGGTAATATTGCTTGATTCCCTTAAATTAGTGAACTTTTGTGGCATTTCTTGGTGTGAGCATTAGTGGATTGAAGGGGCTAGTGAAGTCAATAGCATATTTTTTATTAGTACTATTTAAAGCAAAAATTGGTCATAGTGGCATTTATCTCTTGCAGTGGGCTTTCCAACCCTTTGATAGGAATCACACTTCCTTGCATATCAATTGGAATCCTTAAACAAAGTCAGCCAACACAAGCCTTCCAACAACACCTTCCTTCACATTCTATCTCTTGAGTTATGCCCACCAAAAATTCCTTCATGCCCCTCTCTTAGGATGTCATCTCTCTCATGTTCCAATACCAACCTTCTTATTATTTTTTATTGCAATATATAATTTCCCACTAATCAAACTATATGGGAGTGCTTGAATGATAAACCTTCTCCTTTCTTCCTTGGTTCAGACATAATATAACTTTAAGTTATATTATAATGTCACGTTATAAAGTAAAGTTGTAACTTAAAAGTGACATGCCTAGGAGTGGGTGTTGATAACTGAGAGGGAGGGGGGTGAATCAGTTATCCTAATTATTTCCCTTATTGAACTTTCCTCTTAATTGAAGCAGCATAAAATCAAACACAAAACATTAACCATGAAGTAAGAAACACATGACACAGTATTTTTGACGTGGAAACCCTGTTAAGGGAGAAAACCACGGGGTGATTAACCCAAGAATTATTCTCTGTTAGAAGAATAGGAAATTACAAAAATGGCACTTGCCAATTAGGGCTCACTGCCCGAGCACACTGCTCACAAGAGGCCCACTGCCTACAAGAAGACACACTGTCTACAAAGTGATGATAATCACAGTCTTGAACTGATTGGAAGCATCTGCATATGCTGGAGTTCAGTTCCGGTTAGGCTCAGTACACTGATCTGCTGCACTTCATCTTTCCTCTGTTCTTTGTTCTGCTATCTTTCACATACCGGATCCTTTTTGCTACCTCTGCTCTTTCTCTGGACTTATTCGCATATCACTCCACATCCACACACACTTCACAACTAAATCCATCCTCTATATATATCCGCACAAGTAGTTTCATCACCTTTCTAGTCGGCATCCGGAACAGTCTTAGTTTCTTACAAACTCTCATTCTGTCGGCTGAATCCTTCCTCACCAAGCAATGCGGATCAAGCATATACTTGTAGATATCATTAATCATGTCGGCCAAACATGATTCATGCCTTCACAACCTCTGTCATCAACAGTAACCCATCCGGAAAGCAGTCTGATACTCTGTCAGTCAGTTCTTCCTCTGTTTTCACTGTCTCTCAGGAATCCGGTACTTAACCATTCATATCTTTTTCCTTGTCCATCACCGGAGGCTAAATCCTTGGAATATACTACTAAAGGTAGTCCTCTTGACTTCCCCAAATCCGCACTGCACCAAGACACTTCCTCTGAGAGGTCCGGACCAATCTGTCGGACCTTGCCACATGCTCTGTTCTTCTTCACCGGACCACAACTTTCTTTATTCTGACTTCCGGTAGAGACACATCATGTCTTGCGGATATGTGGGATGACCTTTGTTGCCATCAATGACAACAACCATGAATCCATATAGTGTCTCTTGCCAACAATCTCCCCCTTTGGCATTGATGGCAACACTTAGTGAAAAATGACTAAGTGTTTGTACTACTCTCCCCCTTGGCTGATGCTCTATATACAATTTCCGGAACTCCCCCTTTGTTGGATCCCTCATTTTTCACTGCTCCTCACTCCCCCTTTGACATCAATGGCAAAGGGTAGGGTCCGCATATCAAAATTTTCAAAAATTTCTTATACTTAGCCGCATACTCACATATATTGAAGAATGTCTGCAAAGGATGTCTGTAATTGAATCATTTCGGTAGCCCAACTTTGCTTCATTCTGTCCAAAATTGAAATGTGACCACTTAACAAGAATGCAAACGCTTCTGCCCGCTTGAGATCTGTCGGATCTTTTGTTTGGGCGGTGGTCCTAGCATCACTGATGGCCTCATGCATGGTTTCCAACTTAGGGATTATAATCCTTCTAAGTTCTCCCATCCGGTTGGTGATGTTCTTCCTTTCCTTCTCAAGATTCTTTATTTCGTTCAAGACTGCAATAGTCTGACATTCTTGATTTATTATAGAGGAAGAGAGAGGATCAAAACTTTGAGATAAGCTTTGTAGCTTATCCTGTTCCTCTTTTATTTTCTTGTCAAATGCTGCTGTTGCCTTTGACCAGGATATACAAAATTTATAGATATCACCGCCATCCTTAAGAGCATTCTCTAAGCTCCTTATTCCAATGCTTACAATCTTCCTATCCTTAGAGATTAATTCTAATATCTCTGAAAATCTCTTATCCAAAAATTCCTTCCGGACCTTTTCTTCAGCTGATTTTTCTAAAGAATCAAAATGTGTATCAACACTGCTGACTAAGGTTTTTAGATTACCGGAAGTGGAGGCTGTCGGATCTATCTGGATTGATGGCATGATCTTTACAAGTATTCCGGAAGCAGCCTCTATCAACTCACAGTCTTCCATATGAGACTTCAGGAGCTTTTCATTTGCCTTGGCATTTGCAAATGAAGCTATCTTCATTGTTTGTACCGGAGAGAGAGAGTCAAAATCAAATGGACCTTTGAGAAGCTCCGGTTCATCAATCTCTAGAGTTTCTTTACTCAAAAATTGTTGAACAGTTTGTGCAGTGTCTCTTGCCGGAGACAGATGTTTCTTTTCTTCTGCAGTCTTAGAACTGTCAACCTCTTTGTCTTTCACCACTGCTTCCTTCTCCTGTAGTTGCTCTTCTTCTTTGGATCCGGAGACTGTAGGGGAAACCGGAGGAGAGATGCTAACTTGTTCATGGGCCACTTCTTCTTGAGCAGAGGGTCCCAAGTCCTCACTTGTCTGTTCAGGGCTCACTTCTTCCGGAACAGAAGATTCCAAATCAGCAGCTGTTTCTGCACCTAAGTCCTCTACAACAGGAAGATTGAACCTTTTGAAGGCCTTCTGGAGGATCTCTTCTGTTTCTTGGGCCACTTTGTCAGTCTCACCAAGCATGAGTTGATTCATCCTGGCTTTGCTTCTGAACTCATCTTTACAGTCCTTGAAGATAATGTTCATTGTCTTGGGATCAATTTGAGGATATAGCTGAATAGCTATCTGCTCCCGGATCTCAAGATCTTTAGCATGAGCATTATTTTTTCTCACTTCCATTTCCTTTTCTAGGCTTTTAGGAATAAGAGATATTATTTCAATGAAAGCCTTATTATATATGTTAAGATATTTCACTGTGGCCTCCTGCAGAGTCTTTTGGTCGGCCTCACTGAAGTCATCATATGATTCTGTCATTGGTTGAAGGTTTCCATCCACCGTGACCGACTTGATTATGCTCTCTAATGACAGAGTGGGCTTTTCAACAGTTACCTCTGCCATTTCCTCCTTTTCTTGGCCTGTGGAGGGCTTACCGGATCCTTTCTTTTTCTGTTTCTTTACTTCTCTTACTCCTTGATCTGATTCTGTCTCCTCTTCATCCTTTTGGCTTCCATAAGCCCTTGTGGCTTTTGCCTTTGATCTCTTACCGGATGCCTGGACTTCCGGTTTTGAACTTTTGGTTGAGGGAGGTGCAGATCTCTTTGTTGATCTGGTCCGGGTGGGAGCTCCAACCGGAGCACTTTCTTTGCTTTTCTCTTCTTCCTCGGCCTTCCTCCTCTTTTCCCGGCTGGCATCAAGTGCCTCCTTTGAGATTCCAAGACCTTGAGCAATGTGCTCTACTTCTTTTCTCACTTTTCTTTTGATCTCAGGTTCCCTGAGTTCTACATGTAACTTTATACTCAGCTCCTCAAAGGTTCCAAACCTTTCTGCCTTAGGATCTTTGGGTTGACTTAGCATGTGTTGAACATGCAGCTCCACTATCTGTTCATCAACTTCGTACCCCATGGGCATGATCCAGACAGTCCTTGGCTCCACTGCCTCCATCAGGCACTGATCAGTGTCAACCATAAAGCACACTGAGTCCTTGTATTTCTCAATGAGAGACTGGGGAATTCTCTCTCTTGCTTGCATCATGCTCTGAAAGTTTTTGAAGTATCCCCATAGAGCTGAATTTCTCGCTTTTGCATCCCCAAGTCCATGCAAGTAGTCTCTTATCTGGACTGCAACAGGTTTGTCATTCTGCCATACCCATCCACTTGTTCCGGGTAGCTCATTCATGAAGTAGAAGAATAAACATACAATAAGAGTACCATACTTGAAGGAATTCTTCTTATCCTTCTTGATTTTCTGTATATTTTCCATTAATTGGCTTAGCAGTAGTTCGCAGAGGTCATATTCTGCATTTTTCCTTAGCATTTCAAAAGCAGTGTATACTGCAGTTCCGGATACAGAATTCTCCCTGCTGGAGTGATAGATCTTGTATCCTATTATCATTGATGCATATTTGATATCCGGATCCGAAATATCTTCAATGGTCATTGCCCTCTTGTCAAATTTTGATCCGGTGGCCTCAGTTACAATGTTGTTCTTGACAGATTTAAGGATAGGTACTCCTCCGGAGGAGTATAGGCCAGTTACTGCTCTAATTGCCTCTTTTGTGATCTTGCAGGGTCTATCTAGCCATAGAAAGTTGTCATGCATCCTGCTCAGTACATACCGGACCCATTCATCCTCTTCAAAATAGGGGAAATGAATAAATTGCTCAAATTGTTTCTTCTGAATATCCTTATACTCTGGTTTAAGCTCAAAAGCATTGTCAATCAGCTGCTTGTGATAGAGGTCTCTTAATTTGAAATCCCCAAATTCCTCAATGTTTGCATGTATGTAAACCCTAATGTCTTCGGTGTGTAAAACTCCGTGAGGAACACTAGAGAAGGCTCCTAGTGGGTCAACCTCCAATGATTTGTAGGGATGTTTCTTGAATGAGGGGCGAGGTCTATCGGAGATCTTAACTATGTTTGGAGTAGCCATTCTTCAAAGATTTGCAGTGAGGTAATGAAAAACGGAGAATACCTTATGCGCCTTCGGTTTGCACGGAGTGGTTGGATTGATTTCTTTATCCAATAGCTTCGGCAGGAGATCCTTGGTGTGCTTGAAGAACCTTGTTGCAGAGCTCCACTTTTCGCTTCTTCTCGAGTGCAGAATGAGCAAATGACCTTTGAGAAATCCCTTAAATTGCTCCGCGAACCCTAATACCTGTCTGCAATAAATGCTTCACCTACATCATTCCGGTTTGCCTTGTCTGGATAGCTTGGAGTATCCCGGATTAGTCCTGATCTATGGATATCATCCGGATCTATCAATCATGAATAAATCGAGGTGGCATATTACAAGATCATCTCAAACACTCTGTCCAATCCGCAGAACAAGATAGTGCATTTCCGGATCTTTCCGGACCTTTTTGTAATCCTTTATCATACCGGAGCATTTCCCTGAACAGGTCTTATTTGATCGATCATAGCTTCTTCATAACTCCATGCGGACCTCTGAAAACTTGACTGAAGTATCTCAAGACTCATATTTACAAACCCTTTGATCCGCATCTTGTGCAACATCCGGCACCACTTGTTTGGCTGGGGGAACAAGATTTTCTTTGAGTCTCCCCCTGAGCCAGAGCTCACTTTTAATTTCCGGAAGAAATATCAGCACCAGAGTCTGGTGCGGATCCAACCTCTACATTCTCTGAACTTTTCTTCACCCAAATCTTGCTCATCTGATTCCTAACCTCATCCGCATTCATCTTTTGTTTACCCTTGTCTTGATTCTGATTATACACCGGACCTCTTTTGTCCTGATTCTTGTTTCTGCAGACTTTAGCATTATGACCGGACCTATTGCAGATTTGGCAAATAACATTCCTTTGCATATTTGACTGATATCCTCTTGATCTGCATTGATTAGCCCTATGACCTATTCTATTGCATGTGAAGCATCTACCTTTGAATGATTTGTTTACTTGCATAATTCTACATTCATGGGATTTGTGTCCATACCTTTTGCAGTTGAAGCACTGTCCGGAGAAGGATGAATTATTCTGATTCATTCTCATTCTGCACTGATTAGCTTTGTGACCAAAGTGGTTGCAGCTGTGGCAGTATCCATTGAAGGATGGATATCTTTGAGCATTTGGCTGTCTTACCGGAGGTCTTCTAGGCCTGCTCCTTGGATTTTCTGATCCAAGATTCTTCTGACCGGATCCGGAGCTTTCTCCTTTCTCATATCCCAAGCCATACTTGTCATCTGTCCTCTTTTGACTTCCAAGAAGAACTTCAAGTTGAGCAGAACTTATCTTGAATTTCTCTTTATATTCATTTGCTGTTTGAAGGTCTCTTTTGAGAGAGGCAATTTGATCCTCAAGTTTTCCTTCATTATCTTTGGCATCTTCAAGATCAGATTCAAGGTGTCTGATAATCCTGTCCATCTGGTGGCATTCTTCTGATTTTTCTTTAAGAGATTGTCTTAGATTGTCTTCAGCCTTTCTTTTTTCTTCAATCTCTTGAGTAAACTTTATAGTTCCTGATTCCATTTCATGTCTTAACATAATGACTTCTTTTGATAACTTTTCACATAACTTGGTTTGCTCAGTCAATTCCTCATTTGTATTGCTTTCTTCACTTTGTCTTGCCAACTGTTGAAGCAGCTCCTTTCTCTTTTTCATAGAGAGACTTAATTTGTCTTTTAATTCTCTCATGAATTCATCAGCCTGTTTGAGTCTTTCCTTTAATTCACTGACTTCAGAATTTGACTGTTCAAGATCCTCAAGGGCAGTCTTGAGTTGCTCCCTTAAACCATATGCATCCATTTGAAATCCCAGATCTTCCTCAAGCTGTTAGGCTCTATTAGGAGGAACTTAGCTCTGATACCAATTGTTGATAACTGAGAGGGGGGGGGGTGAATCAGTTATCCTAATTATTTCCCTTATTGAACTTTCCTCTTAATTGAAGCAGCATAAAATCAAACACAAAACATTAACCATGAAGTAAGAAACACATGACACAGTATTTTTGACGTGGAAACCCTGTTAAGGGAGAAAACCACGGGGTGATTAACCCAAGAATTATTCTCTGTTAGAAGAATAGGAAATTACAAAAATGGCACTTGCCAATTAGGGCTCACTGCCCGAGCACACTGCTCACAAGAGGCCCACTGCCTACAAGAAGACACACTGTCTACAAAGTGATGATAATCACAGTCTTGAACTGATTGGAAGCATCTGCATATGCTGGAGTTCAGTTCCGGTTAGGCTCAGTACACTGATCTGCTGCACTTCATCTTTCCTCTGTTCTTTGTTCTGCTATCTTTCACATACCGGATCCTTTTTGCTACCTCTGCTCTTTCTCTGGACTTATTCGCATATCACTCCACATCCACACACACTTCACAACTAAATCCATCCTCTATATATATCCGCACAAGTAGTTTCATCACCTTTCTAGTCGGCATCCGGAACAGTCTTAGTTTCTTACAAACTCTCATTCTGTCGGCTGAATCCTTCCTCACCAAGCAATGCGGATCAAGCATATACTTGTAGATATCATTAATCATGTCGGCCAAACATGATTCATGCCTTCACAACCTCTGTCATCAACAGTAACCCATCCGGAAAGCAGTCTGATACTCTGTCAGTCAGTTCTTCCTCTGTTTTCACTGTCTCTCAGGAATCCGGTACTTAACCATTCATATCTTTTTCCTTGTCCATCACCGGAGGCTAAATCCTTGGAATATACTACTAAAGGTAGTCCTCTTGACTTCCCCAAATCCGCACTGCACCAAGACACTTCCTCTGAGAGGTCCGGACCAATCTGTCGGACCTTGCCACATGCTCTGTTCTTCTTCACCGGACCACAACTTTCTTTATTCTGACTTCCGGTAGAGACACATCATGTCTTGCGGATATGTGGGATGACCTTTGTTGCCATCAATGACAACAACCATGAATCCATATAGTGTCTCTTGCCAACAGTGGGTGCCCCTCATGGAGAGACAAGGGGATGTTTAATAAATTAAAAATAATAAAAAACCTCTCATCTTGGGCATTGAGGAAGGAGAGGAACAAAAAGGGAAAAAAGAACTTCATTTGGTTATGTGAAGATTATTGATTTGCTCTCTTTGTGAGTTTCATTGTGCTTTGGCTTTGGAGTTTGGCTTTAGGATTTTAGTTGGCTGTGTTGGGACAAAAACCCCACCATTGGTCCCTTTCCTTGTGCATGAAAGATCATATCAGGAGAGGATTTGCGGAGGCTTCATCTAGAGGTCTCATTTGTGCTTTTAGTGGATTCATTTTGGGCAGATTTGAGCATGAAAATGGAGTTATTTGTTGATGAATCAATGTGCAGCCACTAGCAATCATTTGGAGATCAATTTTTAGCATTCTTGAAAGAGTTTATTATAGATTTTAGTAGCCATAATTAGGTTGTACCTCTGCTAGTATAGCCGTACCATTTGCAGTAGTATTTTAGGATGTTTTGTAGAATTTATTTGGTGTATTAACTTCCCATTCAGTTCACCTCACATCTGCAGCTATCTATAAGCATTTATTGAGGGGTTTGAGGGTAGAAAATATAATTATGTTTATTGTTATTCACTTCTAGACCAGGCCATACAACCTAGGCTGGATGTGGGTCTTTATATACATCATTTCCTCCTCTTCTGTGTCGTTTAGCTTATGTATCATGGGCGTCCAAGACCACTAATTCATCTACGTCAGTTGTATTGAAATATCTTTGCATTGTATGAAGATTTGATACTTATTCAATAGTCCATGTTGCTGGTCCGACTACATCATCGAGATGAAGTTGTATATATTAATCTGGGTATGTTACCATAATTCATGTTCTAACAAAATACTATTTGGGTCTTCATTAGTTTGTTGTTATCTCTTTTTTTTTTTTGGTTTTTCAGTATATTGTTCATATTATATGTATTTCATGCAAAAACTCACATGCAAGAAAAACCCATAAAACCCTAAACAACAAAACATCAAAAAACAAAAAAAATATGTAGAGCAAAACATATACTAAAGGTGTATGTTACAGTGGTATCAGAGCAGTTCTTGCTATCTTGTGATACAAATACATACATGCAGTGAGATTTGAGTAATGTTGCCTATGCAGTCATTGACACACCATTATAATCTACGAACAAACAAGTCACAACCAGAGATACAAACACCACAGGTGATGCAGAGTGGGACGCAACGGAGGCAACCTAACAGGAAGGAGCTGCCAACAACACAAACAACCTGATAAAAATGTCTATCGGCTGAACATCATCATCATATTTCCTAGAGACACCAACAACATCATCACATTTCAACAGCATCATCATATTTCGGATGATCGCAAATATCCTCCTGTCGACTACTATTTACCTCCTCCGTTTGTCGCCTATCATCATCATCATGATAATCAACGGGCGCAAACATCCTCCGGTTGCACTGTTCATCGGGTGCCAAATACAAGCGGCTTCATCATGATATTCAATATCACCTTCATCAGCAGGATATCCAAATATCCGGTTGCTCCAAATATCCTGATGACGTTGCACTTCAACAACTTGCCTTCGATGCTCCACTGCCCGACGATACAAGCAACAGCATCATGATATTGTTCATCCAGTTCCTCGAAACCTCCTGATGATGCTACTACAACTTCCTGCCTACGCCGATACCTTACCACTTAGTGACAACAGGATAAACTCGCATTGAGGGATTTCTTAATATCCTGATGACGATGACGTCATATCCTGATGACGATGACGTCACACATCATCCTGATGAACTCTTCAACACTTAGCCAAAAAAACTTAACTTTCACACCCGCATCCGTTAGCGATATGCGGATGATGAACTTCCCCGAGAGATGATCCTGACTGCGATATATACACTGAGTGTATATCCAACTCAAAACATCATGATGCACTTGCAACATGCAAATTTCAACAACTTCATGACCCGATCCTGACGGCGATGGATCCGCAGATGATGATGCGGCTCGTTCCGACTGGAAACGCACATGCAGACTCCTGTGTATCCTTCCACTGCATGTAAGCACTCCGAACCGCTCTATTTCACAAAGATCATGTGACGACCGGGCCGGATCACCTTCGAACCAAAATCTAACAACTTATCTTCTAGACCTAGCACATGAGGATGCTAGGCTGATTCACAGCATGCTCCTAACTGATCTCCTGAACAATGCAATGCATAAATAGAAAACACAAATGCAACCTAAGCTATGATACAGGACCATTCCACCGATTTGCAGGATCAACCGGTGGAAGGGTTGAAAGTGCCCATTAACTTGCAAACAGAAAAGGAAATCAACACAGATACAACTGATACAACCAGATACTGCAAAAGATGAGATCTTATTCAATTGAAATTCAAAAGTCCTGAATACAGCTTCACAATGTCTGAACTGTTCTCAACTCAACACAACACCAGTACATCTAGTAACATCAATATCAATCTCAATAATCAAATCTCAACTGTCAATATGAACTCAATGTGTCTAAACCCTAACAGATCGAAGGTATATATAACAAATCCTTCGAGTACTACCAACTTCGCTTCCCAGCGGCTGGGAGCTTCCAAACGGCTGGGAGAGAGGACAACTCAGACTATCTTATCCCGATCTCTAACTGCCTACACATACTCCTAGGCTGAACTAATACATAGCATCGGTCCAGTGGACCTTATTACATGAGAAAGTCAAACATACTAAAAATAGCCTACTGCCCTGTCATCATGCTGATAACTATCCTATATCCTGATCATGTATGTCATCATGCGGACCTATATCCTGATCATGTGCGGGTGCTCCTGCACCATACTCCCCAAAAGAAGAAATCTCAAGTCCACTTGAGATGAGAGTATCAAGGTCGGCACCATGTTGCTGTATCTGTTCTGCAGTCATCCATACGGCTTCAGAGTGCGGTTGTCCCTTCCAAGAGACGAGGTACTCCAAGTACTTCTTGTTCCTGGTCTGTTTGACCACTCTAGTGTCCAAAATCTGCGGTATCTGTGGAGGATCATGTGGAGGAATGTCTTCAGCAACTGTATCCTGGAGGATATCCTGATCTGCATCTGGATTAGCCTTGTATGGAGTTAAATCACATACATTGAAGATAGGAGATAAACCGAGATCAGGTGGGAGTTGGATCTCATAAGCATTTTGTCCATGCTTTTGCAAAATCTGACATGGTCCAACTTTCTTTGGCATGAGCTTAGTATACTTCCCCTTAGGAAGCCTGTCTTTCTTCAAGTGAACCCAAACCAAATCTCCAACAGCAAATTGAACATCCTTCTTCTTCTTGTCAGCATATTCCTTATATTTCAAAGTGGTTTGCTGGAGTTGGGTCTTAACCTGATCATGAACTTCTTTGATTGCTTCAGCAAAAGCTTCTCCATCTACACTAACAGGATCTGCTGTAGGTAGCTCTCGCAACTCTAAAATACCTCTGGGATGCATTCCATACACTACCTGAAAAGGCGATTTTCCTGTGCTCCTGTTGACAGTATCATTATATGAAAACTCAGCTTGAGACAGAATATTGTCCCACTTCTCTCCATGCTGTTTTGTCAAGCATCTCAGTAGATTCCCCAAGGAACGGTTCACAACCTCAATTTGTCCATCCGTTTGAGGATGATATGCAGAGGAAAAAGACAAATTGGTTCCCAGTTTCCTCCAAAGGGTTCTCCAGAAGTGACCCACAAACTTCACATCTCTGTCTGAAACTATGCTCAAAGGCAACCCATGAATTCTGACAATCTCCCTGAAGAATAAATCTGCAATATATGAGGCATCTGCAGTGGTTTTGCATGGCAAGAAATGTGCCATTTTACTGAACCTGTCCACTACAACAAAGACACTGTCAAATCCTCTCCTGGTCCTTGGCAAACCTAAAACAAAATCCATACTGATACTTTCCCATGGTCTGGAAGGAATGGGTAAGGGCTGATATAACCCTGCATTAGTTGACCTGCCTTTAGCTGTCTGACAAATTACACAGGTTTCTACAAATTTCCTGACATCTGACTGCAACTTAGGCCAGAAATAATGCCTCCTGACCAGATCAAGAGTCTTGTCTAGACCAAAATGTCCTGCCATGGCTCCACAATGTTTCTCCTTGATTATATTCAACCTCATAGAACACCTTGGGATACACAACTGTCCACCCTTGAACAACAATCCATCCTGGATCAGGAATTCAGAGAACTCAGCATGGTATTTCTCCCCAAAAGAAGTACAGACCTGATATATCTCTCCAAAATCAGCATCAGACTCATACATGGTCTTGAGTGAGTCAATGCCAACACTCTCTAACTGAATCTGATTTACTGTGAGAACTCTTCTGCTCAAAGCATCTGCAACTTTGTTTTTGACCCCTTTCTTATGCTTCAAGGTAAAAGTGAAAGCCTGTAGTGTTTCGACCCACTTCATATGTCTGTGGTTCAGCTTCTCCTGACTGTTGATGAAACTCAAAGCCTGGTTGTCTGTGAAAACTATGAACTCCTTTGGCAACAGGTAATGCCTCCATTTCTTTAGGGACTGAACTAGAGCATACATTTCCAGATCATATGATGAATACCTTTTCTTAGCATCATTGAGCTTTTCACTGAAAAATGCAATTGGTCTACCCTCTTGACTGAGTACTGCTCCAATGGCCATGTGACTGGCATCACACTCTACCTGAAAGATCTTGTTAAAATCTGGAAGTGCAAGGACTGGCTGCTGTGCCACCTTCCTCTTCAATGCCTCAAAGGAATCATCTGCTCCTTGAGTCCAAACAAACCTGCACTTCTGTCCTCCTTTGATGGTATCCAACATGGGTGCACAAATATGACTGAACCCTCTGATGAACTTTCTGTAGAAGGTTGCTAACCCATGGAAACTTCTGACTTCATTCATGGTCTGTGGAGTTGGCCAATTCAATATGGCACTCACCTTCTCCTTATCCATCTGCAGCTTTCCTTGTGAGATGACAAAACCTAAATAGGTGATCTCCTGTTTCATGAACAGACACTTGTCCAAGTTTATCATCAGCTTCTCTTTATGTAGCCTCTTGAGAACCAGTTCTATATGCCTGAGATGTTCTTCTCTGGTGTTACTGAAAATCAGAATGTCATCTAAATAGACTATGACAAACTTACCAATGAATTCCTTCAGAACCTCATTCATCAGCCTCATGAAAGTACTAGGGGCATTAGACAAACCAAAAGGCATAACCTTCCATTCATACAAACCTTCATTCGTTTTGAATGCTGTCTTCCACTCATCACCTGGTCTAATCCTGATCTGATGGTACCCACTCTTCAAATCTATTTTGGTAAAGTACTTAGCATTTCCCAAACAATCAAGTAAATCCTCAATTCTGGGGATTGGAAACCTATACCTGATTGTGATCTTGTTGATGGCTCTGGAATCTGTACAAAGTCTCCAAGTGCCTTCCTTCTTTGGTGCTAGTACAGCTGGTACTGCACATGGACTCAAACTCTTCCCAATCAGACCTGAATTCATCAATTCTTCAATCTGCCTGGCTACTTCTGCATTCTGTTCTGGGGTAAGCTTATAAGCTGCTTTATTTGGAAGTGTAGACCCTGGAATCAAGTCTATGCAATGACTGATATCTCTGACAGGTGGTAGGGATCTTGGCATTCCCTCTGAGATAACACCTTTGTACTTATCTAATAACTCTTGGACAGCTGGGTCTATCAACCTTGGCTTCTTCTCTGTCTTGGCTTCTTGCTGTTGTTTCTTATCCACACTCATACAGGGGATCAGGGCATATGCAACTGCACCTTCTGCTGCTACTTCTTTCATGAACTGTTTGCCTTCCATCAGCATGACCTTCACTTCTTTGCCTTTAGACTTCTCCTCTTTCTCCTGCAATGGGAATAACGTTACTTCTTTACCATCTTTAGTGATTTTATAGGTGTTTTTAACACCATCATGCTGTGCCTTCAGATCATATTGCCATGGTCTACCAAACAAAAGGTTGCAAGCATCCATCTTGGTGATATCAAACAACAACTTATCCTTATATCCACCAATCTGAAACTCTACCCAAGCCTGCTCTTCTACAGTTGTCTGCTGACCTTGAGTAAGCCATGAGACTTTATATGGAGCTGGGTGAGGCAATCTCCTAAGCTTCAGCTTTACCACCATTTCTTCAGACACAAAGTTCTCAGTAGAACCAGAATCAATCAAAACTTTACAAGCCTTACCTCCTGCTTTGCAAGTGGTTCTGAAAAGGGACTTTCTCTGAGGGGCTTCTTTATCAGGTACCTTCATGGTAGTCACTGTTCTTCTCATCAGCAGGGACTCTCCACTTTCTGGATATCCATAATTCTCAGGACCATTCACACTCTGAAAATCATTAGAGCTTGTCCTACTTTGATTATCAGGTTCATTGACCAGATTTGTCCTCCTTTCTCCTGCTGAGCTTGTGGCCTTGTCTGGACATCTGCTGGCTATATGGCCTTCTTTGTTACAGTTGTAGCATCTGATGGATCCTCTGCCCTGGGATCTTCCTCTATAAGGTCTTCTGGCTCTGAAGTTTCCTTGCTGACTGAAATTCTCTCTCTGATTCTGACTATTGTTTCCCTTGCTATTGTCCTGACTGGACTCTCCTTGATATCCCTGTCCATGTCCTCTGCCTCTGAAAGGACTTCTTCCACCTCTTTGTTGTCTTCCTCTTCCTCTATTGTTTTGGTCTTGTTTTCTCTTCAGCTTTTCTTCCACTTTCAGTGCCAACTGAAAGCTTTTCTGCACTGTATCTGGGTTATGCAGACTGAGATCTTCCTGAATATTAAACCTCAATCCATTAAGGTATCTGGCTACCTTTTCCTCTTCACTTTCTTTCACCTTGGTCTTCATACAGAGTTTCATGAACTCTTCTGTATATGAGCTGACATCTAGCTCCTTCTGCTTCAGGTTCTGCTTCCTCTTGTGTAACTGGATATTGTAATCCAAAGGAATATAAGCCTCCTTTACCAATTCCATCATCTTCCTCCATGTGGCAACTCTACGTTTTCCCTCCTGCACTCTATCATCCTGAACAAAGTTCCACCATGTCAAGGCAGCTTCTTTCATCTTTGACTGTGCTATCTTCACTCTCTGCTGTTCTGGTATTTCCTCTGTCACAAAGAAATTGTTCAGACAGTCTATCCATTCCATTACTGAATCAGGGTCCATCTTACCTGTAAACACTGGCAAATCCAGCTTCACATCCATGGTTCTCCTCTCCATGGCCTTGAGGGCGTTCAACAGCGGCCTCTGGTCTGCAGGAACGACCTCCTCGCTCCAATTAGGGATATCCTCTTCTTCCCTATCATCTTCTCTACCAGAACCTACTCTGCTCCTCAACTTTGCTAACTCATCTTTCAACTCCTGATTCTGAGCCTTCACGGCCTTGCTTTCTGCAATCTGTTTCTTCACCAGAACTGCCAACTCAGCGTTGGTCATCCTTGTTGGAACCTCAGATGTTCCTTCTTCGTCTGACATCCTGCTTATCTTTTCCAAAAGATCCTAACCTTTGCTCTGATACCACTATGATGCAGAGTGGGACGCAACGGAGGCAACCTAACAGGAAGGAGCTGCCAACAACACAAACAACCTGATAAAAATGTCTATTGGCTGAACATCATCATCATATTTCCTAGAGACACCAACAACATCATCACATTTCAACAGCATCATCATATTTCGGATGATCGCAAATATCCTCCTGTCGACTACTATTTACCTCCTCCGTTTGTCGCCTATCATCATCATCATGATAATCAACGGGCGCAAACATCCTCCGGTTGCACTGTTCATCGGGTGCCAAATACAAGCGGCTTCATCATGATATTCAATATCACCTTCATCAGCAGGATATCCAAATATCCGGTTGCTCCAAATATCCTGATGACGTTGCACTTCAACAACTTGCCTTCGATGCTCCACTGCCCGACGATACAAGCAACAGCATCATGATATTGTTCATCCGGTTCCTCGAAACCTCCTGATGATGCTACTACAACTTCCTGCCTACGCCGATACCTTACCACTTAGTGACAACAGGATAAACTCGCATTGAGGGATTTCTTAATATCCTGATGACGATGACGTCATATCCTGATGACGATGACGTCACACATCATCCTGATGAACTCTTCAACACTTAGCCAAAAAAACTTAACTTTCACACCCGCATCCGTTAGCGATATGCAGATGATGAACTTCCCCGAGAGATGATCCTGACTGCGATATATACACTGAGTGTATATCCAACTCAAAACATCATGATGCACTTGCAACATGCAAATTTCAACAACTTCATGACCCGATCCTGACGGCGATGGATCCGCAGATGATGATGCGGCTCGTTCCGACTGGAAACACACATGCAGACTCCTGTGTATCCTTCCACTGCATGTAAGCACTCCGAACCGCTCTATTTCACAAAGATCATGTGACGACCGGGCCGGATCACCTTCGAACCAAAATCTAACAACTTATCTTCTAGACCTAGCACATGAGGATGCTAGGCTGATTCACAGCATGCTCCTAACTGATCTCCTGAACAATGCAATGCATAAACAGAAAACACAAATGCAACCTAAGCTATGATACAGGACCATTCCACCGATTTGCAGGATCAACCGGTGGAAGGGTTGAAAGTGCCCATTAACTTGCAAACAGAAAAGGAAATCAACACAGATACAACTGATACAACCAGATACTGCAAAAGATGAGATCTTATTCAATTGAAATTCAAAAGTCCTGAATACAGCTTCACAATGTCTGAACTGTTCTCAACTCAACACAACACCAGTACATCTAGTAACATCAATATCAATCTCAATAATCAAATCTCAACTGTCAATATGAACTCAATGTGTCTAAACCCTAACAGATCGAAGGTATATATAACAAATCCTTCGAGTACTACCAACTTCGCTTCCCAGCGGCTGGGAGCTTCCAAGCGGCTGGGAGAGAGGACAACTCAGACTATCTTATCCCGATCTCTAACTGCCTACACATACTCCTAGGCTGAACTAATACATAGCATCGGTCCAGTGGACCTTATTACATGAGAAAGTCAAACATACTAAAAATAGCCTACTGCCCTGTCATCATGCTGATAACTATCCTATATCCTGATCATGTATGTCATCATGCGGACCTATATCCTGATCATGTGCGGGTGCTCCTGCACCAACAGGTAGTGCAGGAAGGATAAGTTCCCTTAATAGATCCATTTTCAAGTGAATTACCACTAGTTACAGATCCTACACCAGGTGAGATGTGTGACAGAGAAAATGAGGAACCCAGCATGCATGAGATTCTCAATGCACTAATTAGGAGTCAGTTGGCTATGGACAGAGAAATGAGGGAATCATGAGAGGAGTTGAGAGAATCAAAGGCAAAGATAGCACATATCCTTGAGCAATTAGCACCTCAGGATGGAAGAAATAATAGTGACAATAACCACAATCACCATGATAGGAACAGGAACAATGGTGGTGACAGAAACAAGGATAATGGTGGTGATAGGAATAGGAATAACCTAGGAGGTGATAGGCACAATGGGGACAAGAATCATAGAGATAGAAATAATGGGAACAAAAACTAGGATGACAGACACAGGTACAGGGATGATGAGGGTGAGGCATTCGTCACCACGCAGAGAGCTTCATAGTTTACAGTAGGTGATAGACCTGGCATACCGGTTTTTGTACCTAGGAACCAAGTTCCTAAACAGGACCCCTCATAGGCTGAGTTCTAGGATGAGATCTTTAGGGATTGGAGAGCATCTAGTGTAGAGTTTAGGGCTGAGATGACATTTGTCGAGTACTCTGACATCAGGATGAGGAATAGACCTCATAGGGGGAATAGACCATAGAACCAGGAGTTACAAAAAAAAGTTAGTAAAATGTCTCTTCCATATTTTGATGGTTTTGGTAAGACCACTGCGAGAGCCTGGGTCCAGAAATTAGATAGCTACTTGCAGATTAGTCCCACGCCAGAGGATGAAGCTATAACCTATGTAGCTTTACACTTGGAGGGGACTGTACATAAGTGGTGGAGTAATGGGAAGGTTACATTGGGTCACGATCAGATCACTTCATATGTGGAGTTCACTGCTAGACTGATCGACAGGTTTGACAAAAATGACCCAGAATTGCAATTCAAGGAGTTGGCACAGCTGAGGTAGCGTGGATCGATAGACTCCTATATATAAGAGTTCCTGGACCTATCTATTATGGTCCCAGACATATCATAGTGTAGACTAGTCATCTTATTCATTGATTGATTATTAGACCCACTACGTGGTTGGGTTAAGGGTTTTGACCCCACTACACTCCAGGAGGCCATGAAAAAGGCCTCATATATGGAGTCATCAGTCTGGCAGAACAAATTTTAGTCTAAGGGCTTTCCACACATGAGGGAGAAGGAGAAGAATAGGAGACCCTTCCAAAGGGATTTTGAGCAACCAAAAGATAAATCAAACAGGTTGACAGATGACTAGCTCAATGAATACAGGAGGAAAAAGCTTTGCTTTCACTGCAAAGAGCCATGGGATCCCTCACATAAGTGCCCACACAAGGCTAAGGCTAAGTTGATAGAATATTATTTAGCCGAGGAGACACAATTAGAGGCATCCAATGGGACTCTTGCCCAACTTTCTAGTTTTTAGAAGGTTGGTTCTTTCAAGGTGCATGGTGTACTCGGAGGTCAGTATATCATCAATCTCATTGACATAGGAGCCACATATAAATTTATCGATGAGGGGTTGGTAGCTTGACGTGGATTGAAGGTAGAGGAATTCGAAGGCTTCAACATGATGGTAGCCGACAGGTTCAAAATGCAATGTAATAGGAAAATCTCGGGATTGAAGATCATAATGGGTGAGTATGAGTTGGTGGATGATTTTTATGTTGTTGGTAGTGGGGATACAGATGTTGTACTTGGCATCCACTGGATGAGCCAGCTGGGAGAGTTCACCATGAATGTGAACAAAATGGAGATGAAATTTGAATTTAAGGGAAAGAAAATATGTCTTAGAGGCTTGTCAGATGGTAGACCATGGGTAGTGTCACTGAAGAGAATGGAGAGATTATTTCGACATGATCAGGTAGAGTGGGAAATAGAGTGCCTTATTATGCTAGAGTCCCCACCACGATAAAAGAACAATTATCGTCCAGATATTCAGAAGCTCTTGACCAAACACAACAAGGTGTTTGGAGATATACCAGTAGGAGTGCTTCCAGATAGAGGCATAGATCATGTTATTGAGTTAGAGGATGGGACTAAACCCATCATGATTACCCCCTATCGACATCCTAAGAGGCTTAAGGATGAGATAGAGAAGACCGTCAAGGAGTTGTTGGAGATGGGACACATTCGGCCCAGTAAGAGTCCCTTTGCTTCTACAGTGGTCTTGGTTAAAAAGAAGGATGGGACGATCAGGATGTGCATTGACTATAGGGCACTGAATAAGAAAACCATCAAGAACATGTATCCTATTCCAAGGATTGATGAGTTGCATGGTGCCTGCTACTTTTCAAAAATTGATTTAAGGTCAGGATACCACTAGATTCGTATGAGGGCAGAGGACATAGAGAAGACTGCTTTCAGGTGTCATTACGACCACTTTGAGTTTCTTGTGATGCCGTTTGGGCTAACCAATGCCCCTGCCACTTTCCAAAGCTGTATGAATTAGATCTTCAGACAACAACTTAGGAAGTTTGTCTTGATCTTCCTTGATGATATACTAATTTTTAGTAGAACTTGGGAGGATCACATGAGACATCTGGAGGAGGTGTTGAGCATTTGGAGAGTGAGTCTCTTTGTGCCAAGGAGTCCAAATGTGACTTTGGCATGACTAAGATAGTTTACTTGGGCCACATTATTAGTGATGATGGCGTCAGGGTAGATCCAAAGAAGATAAAGGCAATTGTTGATTGGCCCCCACCCACAAACCTCACACAACTTAAGGGCTTCTTTGGACTTTGCATTTTTCATAGGAGGTTTCTGAAAGGATTCTCTTAGAAAGTGGCACCATTGACAGACTTGACGAAGAAAGGAGCCTTTGAGTGGAATGACAGATCTCAGCAGTGCTTTGATCACTTCAAGCACTTGATGTCTACTTGCCCTTTGGTGGTAATCCCCAACTTCTCTAAGCCATTTGAGCTAGAGTGTGATGCGTCAAGAGAGGGGATAGGGGTAGTTCTTATGTAGGAGAAACACCTAATAGCATTTGAGAGTAGGAAACTTTGGGGTGTTGAGAGGAGTTACTCGGTGTATGACCAAGAGATGTTGGCTGGATAATGCATGCATTGGACAAATTCAAACCTTATCTGGTAGGTAGGAAGTTCATCATAAAAATAGATCATAGCAACATAAAATATTTCATGAGCTAGAAGGATCTAAATGATACACAACAGAAGTGGGTCAGTAGGCTCTAGGCTTATGACTTTGACATCGAGTATGTCAAGGGGAAGAGGAATATAGGTGCAGATGCATTGTCGAGGAGACCTCACTTATGTTTAGTTAGAGAGATATCTGTTGATTGGAGGGAGTTGATTGCAACAAAGTATGCTAAGGACTCTTGGGCAGTAGGATTCATTGAGGGCACTATTAGGGATGATAGATATTCTATGATGAATGATTTGATCATATACAAAGATAGGATATTTTTGGTGCCTAGTTCTCAGTTCAAGCATAAGGTGATAAAAACTTTCCATGATACTCCAATGGCTCGCCATCTTGGATTCTTCAAGACATACAGATAGATTTAGGAGAGATTCACATGGAAAGGGATCAAGGAGGAAGTACTGAAGTATGTTCATGAGTGTCCCATTTGCCTGCAGAATAAGCATGAGCATTGTAATGCCCGCCTTGAACGCTTTAAAGAATACACATTTATGCAATATGAAACAAGAAATTTTTTTTTTTAAAGATTAAGTAACGTTAACACAACTGATTACAACATATTCTCTAAGGATACAAGGCTGCATTACTTTACAAACCAACTAACATAATTTAACATTCATCAGTAGCTAATCTAAATTCATGCTCAAATAAATAACTCATTCACATTCCTTGCAAACATCAGATAACGGAATGAGCATGATAAGATACATAACTGAAATGCTTTCATATAAGTACATCAAGACCTCATTACATTGCCACTTTTAGTCTACATCAAAAGTTACATACATAAAGAATATTCTGTTACACAAATCTGGTACAAGGTTGTACACTTACATCATCATCATTGAAACAAGTACAACTGAAACAAATCCTTTTTTGCATAAGATCCTGACAAGAGAACCAATGGATAAAATAGCTCTTCCACCCGACCATGTGGAACCCTAAGGTCCACCCCCCGAGCTAGGAGTTAACATGAGGTCCCAAACACTGACAGTCAGGTAGACGAAAGACAAACAAGAACAAAGGACGACCAAACGCCAATACAACACATGGCAATAACACAACATAACTTAACTTAACTTTCACTTCCACTTCCAGAGGCGACACAAAACAAATGAGGAGAGACCGAACAAGGGATGCTAGGTTGTAGTAGGGAGAGTGTCATCGCATGGTCCTAACATGGGTTATCCTGACAGCCTCTCACTAGGCGCCGGCCCCCATCTATGGTTATCCTAACAGCCTCTCACTAGGCGCCAGCCCCATAGGGTGACACATGCGGAATCGACCTTCCTTTCATGAGGACAAGGAAGTCAATCATGCCGACCAGGCCTTCTCTACCCATCCTTAGTCTAAACAAGCACTACAGGCCATGGGAGAGGAATCCATTAATCTTATTAATGTGAAGTCTACCCTTAACCCCCTAGTTAATTTTAGGTTATCACTTGATTAATCTACTTCCAACGGGTTATCCTGACTGCCACTTTGGGCGCCGGCCCCACGTTGAAAGCCACTCTCCTTCCTAACACCTAGTAACCTTGACATCATACAAGACTTATAACAAAACACGAATATATACACTGCAAGGCATAAACCCTCTTGCATCAAAATAGAATCATAACATCAATTGTTATCCAACGCTATTAACATTGCAATACTTTATCCTCTTACAGATTTCAGACCTCTCCTTTCGACAAAACGGTACAATAAGAGCACAAGAGGTTTGATATTTCATCCTGAGATTATTACTTTACAAGACACAACATTCAACCTTGACAGAACCTCATTATACTTCATACTTTGTTTGATACACATAAACACTATTACATCGCAATTACAAAACAGCAATACACAAGTTGCGAATACATAACAACGACAACTAAGCCTCTGGAATACAAGTTTGAACAACCTCAATACGACTCATTACAACACTCAATCAATTCAATTCAAAATTCAAGAGATGAAAAACTACAATTCATTCTCAGTTTTAATGCAAACAACTTCTGAAATAAAATCAACATTATATTATAACACTTGCAACTAAATTTCTAACTAATCCTTATTTTGCTTCAAAAGATCAGTAAATTGATTAACTAAATCATTACAATAATTGATGTAAGAACCACTTAATTCCAGATACGATCTTATATACTTTCCTTCAATCTTATCCGATTAGCTTATTCTATTAAGGATAATAACGCTAAGAGAGATGTCTCATGGCTGAACGGCAATCACACGAGGCGAATTCAATCACGAAATGTTTGTTATCCTTCACACGGTCTTGCAGACATTCTAACGAGCTCAACCAAATAGATTCTTTATGATGATTTGAAGATGTTTCTGAACTTCAATCACCCTGCCTACCCTACAGAAACCGTGTACTAGGATATCATAGGACCACGCATTTGGAACACAACCTTTCTCATACATTCTGTTGAATATACCATAAGCCACTGTCCGTTTGCCCTCCTTACACACGGATCTGGGTAATAAATTGTAAGCAACAATATTAGACCCAAATGATTGCTCTATTGCTTCTTCCAGAGTTCCTAGACTGAACTCAAGTCTCCCTGCATTAGAAAGCAAACTAACAAATGTCCCAAATAATCTAACATTGGGAAATTTTCGTGGCTTACACATGTCTGTGAAGAGATCCCAGGCCTTGTTAAAGTTTTCTACCTTAAAACTACAACGCAAAAGTATGCTGTAAATGAAGGGAGAGGACAGACGACCTTTCATCTTCATGTGATCAAAAACCCATAGTGCCTTGTTGAATTCGTTATCCATGCATAAAGCATGAATAAGTTCCTCATAACACTGAAGATTGGGTGTAAATCCTTTCCCGATCATCTCTTTAAATTTTGTGAGTCCTAGCTCTGCTTTGCCTGCATTGCAAATCCCAGTTACCAGAACACTGTATAGCTGTCTGTTTGGGGAACGATATGCTAATATTGCTTCTAAGAATGTCAATGCATCTACTATCCTTTTACACTCCAAGTACCCATGTAGCAGGCTTAGATGGTTACTTGAAAGAGGCGTGAGCATATTATCTACATCTTTTCATATATTCTTGTAGCTATGTCTGATCGACCTGCATTGCAAAGACCTTTTATAAAGGCATCATACAATTTAGCATTGTTGTTTTGAATTGTTACATTCATGTCTAAAAGTTGAACAACCTGATCCGCATGACCTGTTTCACAAAGAACCTTTATAACAGCTCTGTACAAGTTACGAGTTACGAAGTAGCCTTCTTCCTGTATTTCAAGCAATAGCTTTGAAGCCATCTCTCCCCTTTTTTTTGCATAACAAAAGCTGTATATTAGTGCATAGTAAATCTTTTTCTCAACAGTCATGTTATTTCTTCTCATTTTGCATGGCAGTAAGTATCCTTCTTTCTTTCTCATACTCATCGTCATCATCATCTGTCCGGTAAACACTGGAGGGCGTTCATTAAGCTTTGATCCTAATGCCATCAACCATATATATGTTGGGTAGATTGTCATCAGTGTTACTGTCTGTTTCGTCTGCCTCAATAATTTCCCGTGGATCTTCAACAGTATCGCTTGATTTGCCTGAGAGCTGTGTACAAACTGCCATGTCGCCGCCAATACTGGTTTTATCTTGGTGCACATCATTGGGCGTGAATGCACAGTTTCTGCATTTAAACCCTCCATTGTCAGGGGCTACAACAAAAATTCCAGACGCAATGCACCCACAATGAATAGGTTCATTGCAGAATTGGCAGTGGTTCCAGCCATCTTCACTTCCATGAAAAGCCTTGCAGAAGTTACCCTTTTTGTAGTCCCGCAAACATTGCACAGACTTGCCAGCTCACCAGATGAAAGAATCCATCCGTTTCTCCATCTGCTGGTCCCTCTTACGCCCACGATACATATGATTATCTGTCCACCACCGAAGTAAAACTAACCACAACAATACGCAATATATACACAGAGCTCTCAATCATAACGGCTGAATCTATTCGCTGACCTACTAAAAGTGCGACTAGATGTTGCCCAAGCAATCCATCCTATGTGTTCAATTCACACTACTAATCTCTTGTCTTACGTCTGGCCTAAGAAGGATTCGCCTATTCATTGGCTCGATGATAAATCTGCATTACACTTGCATTACAGGGTTTTAATGGAACGAGTGAAGGACGGGTATCCAAACAAAAGAAATTTCAAATAATTGACCTTGACGAATTCGTGGCATTGTGGCGAAGGATTTTCTGGCAACATCTGCCTTAAAGCTGCCGTTGGAGGATGGAACACCGCTCAAGTGAACATACTCTTATGACAAATTAGGGTTTCCCTTTTCTTTTTTTTTTTTTAAACAGAAAGCGATTACGCAAAAGCAAATTGCAGCGCTCGGTCCCTCATTTATACCTGCCCTCTTTCAAGGAAGTACTACTAGGGTTTGCTGACAGATCAAGACGTTTTTTTTTTTTAAATTCAATGATGTCATACAACAGAGATCTAAGTATTGCTGTTGTTACACAATCAATAGCTACAACCGTGATAAATTTATAGTACCTAGGGTAAATTGATGTTTCCTAAGAATTCACGATTTTACTCTGATTCCATCCTAGAAAAGGAGTAGACACAGAAAGGACAGAAGGATTCTGCAGGAAGCAATACGACCACAAGCATTCCATTTGCAAATAAAGAAGCAATCAACCCAGCGTATACAGATGCAAAATCAAAGGCAGAAATCGAGCATTAGAGGAACCTGGCTGCGATGTGAAATCGACGAGTCTTCTACAATTGCTGCAGTTCCAAGCTGCTCCTTTCCTTGCACCTGTGTTGATCTCCTTGATGCCCCCCTACAGCTCTTTTATAACACAGCCTCTCTCCTCTCCAAGGGCTTGGCACGCGATCCCGCGCAAACTCCCTTAAAGAATATGTATTTTTATTTAATTTATAGATCCCCACATATTATTTATTTTATTTTATTAATATTATTTTTTTAAATGTAAGCACATAAAATCTAATTTCTTTATAGCCGACCCAATTTATTATTATTTAAATAGAATAGTACTATATCGACAATTATATAATTTTGTACTATCCTTTAATTTATTTTATTAATCAAGTTATAAATCACAATTTACAACATGATTACCACTATTTATTTATTTAAATATTTATTATAATTAACATTATATTGAATAATACAAACTTCTTACAACTTTATTTAACAACAACACTTCTACTAAAATAATAATTTATTTATAACTATAATCGGCAATTAACGACATTATGCCCATTTAACAACATTTATACTCTTCCATAGAATGATTCTAATTAAAGCACAACATTACCACACATACTTAGACACCTGCAGAACTCATTAGACTCCAAGATACAATATTACCTGACAGTAAGACATGGGCGAACGACAACCAATAACCACAAGGGTAACTGACGACGAAGGGACACTGACTAGGGACCTCACATTAACTCCAACCAACTAATCCATTGGCAAAGGCACGCTCAGACCTGTAATCAGGTGGAGTCGATGCCTAGTACCTGCATCCTGCAGCAACGCACAGTTAACCATAACAAGATATACATATACATCACATGTAGTCCTATCGTGAATGGAAATCGCAGTGAGGTAGGGTACTCGAGAACGAGTAATACGACACTGTTCCATTCACGTTTATAAATAACAATCAACTATATTGAACAAGGTATCAGATTACTAATCTACGACAGAAAATGATCAACTAACTTCCAATCCCATATAATGAATAACATCAAAGCATCTAAAACATCAGTTCATTTATCAAATTGTAAAGCATAAAATGACATAATCCAACATCGACATCTATTATCATAACAATTAGGTTCATACTGAAATAGCAAAATGACCAGAAATCCATCATCAACGATCTAAAAATACTGTCAAAATGTCCAGTACTACTAAGCAAACATCAGTCCAAAATACGATAAGTTGAGGGGCACTACATCCTCCCCCCCTAGGATGAGGCTTACTCCTGGAAGCCTGCGACAAAAAGGGGGTATACTTCTTGCATAACGGTTACATCCTCCAAGGCAACTAAAACCATGTCATTAGGATCCCAATGGACCCCTACCTATGAGGGTTAGCCCTTGATGCTGTGGAACGCGCACGAACTCCAAAGAAAGCTGCTCGTCCCCTACCTGCAGTCTCAGAGACTATCCCTTGATGCTCTATCTGGTGGCGGTCAACCGCTGAGAACACTCTATGAGACCTCCCTGCATCACCCACTGTTGGCTCCGAAGCTGCCGGCTTCTGACTAAGTCCTACAATGTTCTTCTGTGGGCACTGCCTAGCAATATGACCCTGCTGTCCGCAAGAGGAACATCCTGTTCCTCTACCAAAACCTCCACCACCTATAGGTGCATTAGACTGCTGAAAACTTCCTCTACTAACTACAGGTTGTGATCTCTGAACAGGTTGGTTGGAATGGTAATTCTTGGCTTGTAGCCAATTACGGTTTTTCCCTAACTGAGAAACACCACCCTGCTGTGGTTTGGAATTCTTTGGTTTTGATTGCGAATACTGCTGCTGTTGCTGTTCTCCCTTAGCGGGTACATGATGCCCTCTAGATGCACTTGTTGCTTGAGATTGACCATCTCGAGAACCTAAGCCTGTTGAGGGTGCACTCCCACTTTGAACACCTGTATGACCCCCTAGGGCCATGGTCAAATTCTCCTCCACCAGTCGAGCCTTCTCAACTGCTACCTCCATGGTCTTCGGCTCGAACACACGAACTCCTCCGCTGATGCGTGCATTCAGACCTCTAATAAAATGCTGAACTAACATGGCCTCGTCGTTTCCAATCCCTGCATATTGCTTGAGTTCATAAAACCTGCGCTCATACTGTTCCACTGTCATGGCCATCTGTCTCAACCCATGGAACTCGTCCGCTCGTCGTTGCCTCCAATGGTCAGATAAAAATCGAGCTCTGAACCTTTCCAGAAATAGTTCCCATGAAATTGTCGCAATATCTAGATGCAACTTTTGCTCCTCAAGACGCCACCAAGTAGAGGCGAATCCTCTTAGATGCATGATGGCGCATCTTGCCTTAGTGTTGCTGCCATATGGATGCATAGCGAAGCATCTCTCCAAATCAATTAGCCAAGTTTCCACTTCCAAACCGCTACCGGAACCATCAAATGTAGGAGGACGGGCTCTCATCAAGTCTCTCATGTGGCCCGCAAGAATAGCTTCTTGTTCAGCTGTGATTTCCCTCCTTCTAGGAGATCGTTCTCTTTCTCTCTCTTCTGGTTGTACCACCTCCTGCCTCGGACCAAGACGAGCAAGCACCTCCTCTAGGAGCTGGCGTAGTTGAGCACCCTCGGGCTGATCCTGATTCTCTTGATTCTCACTTCCACCTTCTTGTGTGCTTCCATGAGGGGAACTAGGAGGAGGGCTGATTTCAACACCTCTCCCACGACCCCTACCTTGTCCACGTCCTCGGCCTCGTACCCTAGGCATCTTCCTGGACAACACATCCAAGAACAACTTCAAGTTGCTAAGCGAGGACTATGAATGGATATGCTCTTCAGAGTTTAAGCAACTAGCATAGCTTAATGGCCTAATTATAAAACCAGAGTACCCAGTGTTAGTAACCTGGCTCTGATACCAGATGTAATGCCCGCCTTGAACGCCTTAAAGAATACACATTTATGCAATATGAAACAAGAAATTTTTTTTTTAAAAGATTAAGTAACGTTAACACAACTGATTACAACATATTCTCTAAGGATACAAGGCTGCATTACTTTACAAACCAACTAACATAATTTAACATTCATCAGTAGCTGATCTAAATTCATGCTCAAATAAATAACTCATTCACATTCCTTGCAAACATCAGATAACGGAATGAGCATGATAAGATACATAACTGAAATGCTTTCATATAAGTACATCAAGACCTCATTACATTGCCACTTTTAGTCTACATCAAAAGTTACATACATAAAGAATATTCTGTTACACAAATCTGGTACAAGGTTGTACACTTACATCATCATCATTGAAACAAGTACAACTGAAACAAATCCTTTTTTGCATAAGATCCTGACAAGAGAACCAATGGATAAAATAGCTCTTCCACCCGACCATGTGGAACCCTAAGGTCCACCCCCCGAGCTAGGAGTTAACATGAGGTCCCAAACACTGACAGTCAGGTAGACGAAAGACAAACAAGAACAAAGGACGACCAAACGCCAATACAACACATGGCAATAACACAACATAACTTAACTTAACTTTCACTTCCACTTCCAGAGGCGACACAAAACAAATGAGGAGAGACCGAACAAGGGATGCTAGGTTGTAGTAGGGAGAGTGTCATCGCATGGTCCTAACATGGGTTATCCTGACAGCCTCTCACTAGGCGCCGGCCCCCATCTATGGTTATCCTGACAGCCTCTCACTAGGCGCCGGCCCCATAGGGTGACACATGCGGAATCGACCTTCCTTTCATGAGGACAAGGAAGTCAATCATGCCGACCAGGCCTTCTCTACCCATCCTTAGTCTAAACAAGCACTACAGGCCATGGGAGAGGAATCCATTAATCTTATTAATGTGAAGTCTACCCTTAACCCCCTAGTTAATTTTAGGTTATCACTTGATTAATCTACTTCCAACGGGTTATCCTGACTGCCACTTTGGGCGCCGGCCCCACGTTGAAAGCCACTCTCCTTCCTAACACCTAGTAACCTTGACATCATACAAGACTTATAACAAAACACGAATATATACACTGCAAGGCATAAACCCTCTTGCATCAAAATAGAATCATAACATCAATTGTTATCCAACGCTATTAACATTGCAATACTTTATCCTCTTACAGATTTCAGACCTCTCCTTTCGACAAAACGGTACAATAAGAGCACAAGAGGTTTGATATTTCATCCTGAGATTATTACTTTACAAGACACAACATTCAACCTTGACAGAACCTCATTATACTTCATACTTTGTTTGATACACATAAACACTATTACATCGCAATTACAAAACAGCAATACACAAGTTGCGAATACATAACAACGACAACTAAGCCTCTGGAATACAAGTTTGAACAACCTCAATACGACTCATTACAACACTCAATCAATTCAATTCAAAATTCAAGAGATGAAAAACTACAATTCATTCTCAGTTTTAATGCAAACAACTTCTGAAATAAAATCAACATTATATTATAACACTTGCAACTAAATTTCTAACTAATCCTTATTTTGCTTCAAAAGATCAGTAAATTGATTAACTAAATCATTACAATAATTGATGTAAGAACCACTTAATTCCAGATACGATCTTATATACTTTCCTTCAATCTTATCCGATTAGCTTATTCTATTAAGGATAATAACGCTAAGAGAGATGTCTCATGGCTGAACGGCAATCACACGAGGCGAATTCAATCACGAAATGTTTGTTATCCTTCACACGGTCTTGCAGACATTCTAACGAGCTCAACCAAATAGATTCTTTATGATGATTTGAAGATGTTTCTGAACTTCAATCACCCTGCCTACCCTACAGAAACCGTGTACTAGGATATCATAGGACCACGCATTTGGAACACAACCTTTCTCATACATTCTGTTGAATATACCATAAGCCACTGTCCGTTTGCCCTCCTTACACATGGATCTGGGTAATAAATTGTAAGCAACAATATTAGACCCAAATGATTGCTCTATTGCTTCTTCCAGAGTTCCTAGACTGAACTCAAGTCTCCCTGCATTAGAAAGCAAACTAACAAATGTCCCAAATAATCTAACATTGGGAAATTTTCGTGGCTTACACATGTCTGTGAAGAGATCCCAGGCCTTGTTAAAGTTTGCTACCTTAAAACTACAACGCAAAAGTATGCTGTAAATGAAGGGAGAAGACAGACGACCTTTCATCTTCATGTGATCAAAAACCCATAGTGCCTTGTTGAATTCGTTATCCATGCATAAAGCATGAATAAGTTCCTCATAACACTGAAGATTGGGTGTAAATCCTTTCCCGATCATCTCTTTAAATTTTGTGAGTCCTAGCTCTGCTTTGCCTGCATTGCAAATCCCAGTTACCAGAACACTGTATAGCTGTCTGTTTGGGGAACGATATGCTAATATTGCTTCTAAGAATGTCAATGCATCTACTATCCTTTTACACTCCAAGTACCCATGTAGCAGGCTTAGATGGTTACTTGAAAGAGGCGTGAGCATATTATCTACATCTTTTCATATATTCTTGTAGCTATGTCTGATCGACCTGCATTGCAAAGACCTTTTATAAAGGCATCATACAATTTAGCATTGTTGTTTTGAATTGTTACATTCATGTCTAAAAGTTGAACAACCTGATCCGCATGACCTGTTTCACAAAGAACCTTTATAACAGCTCTGTACAAGTTACGAGTTACGAAGTAGCCTTCTTCCTGTATTTCAAGCAATAGCTTTGAAGCCATCTCTCCCCTTTTTTTTGCATAACAAAAGCTGTATATTAGTGCATAGTAAATCTTTTTCTCAACAGTCATGTTATTTCTTCTCATTTTGCGTGGCAGTAAGTATCCTTCTTTCTTTCTCATACTCATCGTCATCATCATTTGTCCGGTAAACACTGGAGGGCGTTCATTAAGCTTTGATCCTAATGCCATCAACCATATATATGTTGGGTAGATTGTCATCAGTGTTACTGTCTGTTTCGTCTGCCTCAATAATTTCCTGTGGATCTTCAACAGTATCGCTTGATTTGCCTGAGAGCTGTGTACAAACTGCCATGTCGCCGCCAATACTGGTTTTATCTTGGTGCACATCATTGGGCGTGAATGCACAGTTTCTGCATTTAAACCCTCCATTGTCAGGGGCTACAACAAAAATTCCAGATGCAATGCACCCACAATGAATAGGTTCATTGCAGAATTGGCAGTGGTTCCAGCCATCTTCACTTCCATGAAAAGCCTTGCAGAAGTTACCCTTTTTGTAGTCCCGCAAACATTGCACAGACTTGCCAGCTCACCAGATGAAAGAATCCATCCGTTTCTCCATCTGCTGGTCCCTCTTACGCCCACGATACATATGATTATCTGTCCACCACCGAAGTAAAACTAACCACAACAATACGCAATATATACACAGAGCTCTCAATCATAATGGCTGAATCTATTCGCTGACCTACTAAAAGTGCGACTAGATGTTGCCCAAGCAATCCATCCTATGTGTTCAATTCACACTACTAATCTCTTGTCTTACGTCTGGCCTAAGAAGGATTCGCCTATTCATTGGCTCGATGATAAATCTGCATTACACTTGCATTACAGGGTTTTAATGGAACGAGTGAAGGACGGGTATCCAAACAAAAGAAATTTCAAATAATTGACCTTGACGAATTTGTGGCATTGTGGCGAAGGATTTTCTGGCAACATCTGCCTTAAAGCTGCCGTTGGAGGATGGAACACCGCTCAAGTGAACATACTCTTATGACAAATTAGGGTTTCCCTTTTTTTTTTTTTTTTTTAAACAGAAAGCGATTACGCAAAAGCAAATTGCAGCGCTTGGTCCCTCATTTATACCTGCCCTCTTTCAAGGAAGTACTACTAGGGTTTGCTGACAGATCAAGACGTTTTTTTTTTTAAAATTCAATGATGTCATACAATAGAGATCTAAGTATTGCTGTTGTTACACAATCAATAGCTACAACCGTGATAAATTTATAGTACCTAGGGTAAATTGATGTTTCCTAAGAATTCACGATTTTACTCTGATTCCATCCTAGAAAAGGAGTAGACACAGAAAGGACAGAAGGATTCTGCAGGAAGCAATACGACCACAAGCATTCCATTTGCAAATAAAGAAGCAATCAACCCAGCGTATACAGATGCAAAATCAAAGGCAGAAATCGAGCATTAGAGGAACCTGGCTGCGATGTGAAATCGACGAGTCTTCTACAATTGCTGCAGTTCCAAGCTGCTCCTTTCCTTGCACCTGTGTTGATCTCCTTGATGCCCCCCTACAGCTCTTTTATAACACAGCCTCTCTCCTCTCCAAGGGCTTGGCACGCGATCTCGCGCAAACTCCCTTAAAGAATATGTATTTTTATTTAATTTATAGATCCCCACATATTATTTATTTTATTTTATTAATATTATTTTTTTAAATGTAAGCACATAAAATCTAATTTCTTTATAGCCGACCCAATTTATTATTATTTAAATAGAATAGTACTATATCGACAATTATATAATTTTGTACTATCCTTTAATTTATTTTATTAATCAAGTTATAAATCACAATTTACAACATGATTACCACTATTTATTTATTTAAATATTTATTATAATTAACATTATATTGAATAATACAAACTTCTTACAACTTTATTTAACAACAACACTTCTACTAAAATAATAATTTATTTATAACTATAATCGGCAATTAACGACATTATGCCCATTTAACAACATTTATACTCTTCCGTAGAATGATTCTAATTAAAGCACAACATTACCACACATACTTAGACACCTGCAGAACTCATTAGACTCCAAGATACAATATTACCTGACAGTAAGACATGGGCGAACGACAACCAATAACCACAAGGGTAACTGACGACGAAGGGACACTGACTAGGGACCTCACATTAACTCCAACCAACTAATCCATTGGCAAAGGCACGCTCAGACCTGTAATCAGGTGGAGTCGATGCCTAGTACCTGCATCCTGCAGCAACGCACAGTTAACCATAACAAGATATACATATACATCACATGCAGTCCTATCATGAATGGAAATCGCAGTGAGGTAGGGTACTCGAGAACGAGTAATACGACACTGTTCCATTCACGTTTATAAATAACAATCAACTATATTGAACAAGGTATCAGATTACTAATCTACGATAGAAAATGATCAACTAACTTCCAATCCCATATAATGAATAACATCAAAGCATCTAAAACATCAGTTCATTTATCAAATTGTAAAGCATAAAATGACATAATCCAACATCGACATCTGTTATCATAACAATTAGGTTCATACTGAAATAGCAAAATGACCAGAAATCCATCATCAACGATCTAAAAATACTGTCAAAATGTCCAGTACTACTAAGCAAACATCAGTCCAAAATACGATAAGTTGAGGGGCACTACAAGCATACTTACCTAGCAGGTTTATTACAATCATTGCCTATTCCCAACCAAAAATGGGAATGTATCTCCATGGATTTTATCACAGGGTTGCCAAAGGTACATGGGAAGGACTATATTTATGTGGTAATCGATAGACTCACCAAATTTGCACACTTCTTTGCCATTTCAACAACCTATATAGTTTCTCAAGTGGCTGATTTATTTTTCAGGGTGATATTCATGCTTCATGGGATACCCAAGAGTATAGTTAGTGACAGGGAAAACAAGTTCCTTAGTTTATTCTAGCATGAGCGATTCAGACTATGTGGCACTAAGTTGACTCCTAGTACTAGTTACCACCCATAGACAGATGGTCAAACAGAGGTGGTGAACAAGTGGTTGTAGGGGTATCTTCGTAATTATGTTTCAGGGCAGCAGAAGGCATGGATCAGATGGCTGCACTTGGGGGAGTACTATTATAACACCACATACCGCATGTCTATCCAGATGACTCCTTTTAGGGCACTATATGGTTATGATTCCCCATGCTTCACAGATCTCTTGGTGACAGTCAAGTGCCTAAGGAAAAAAGATCTTTTATAGGAGAGCCAGGACATAGTGAAGGAGCTCAAGGAGAATATACAGCAGGCACATAATCAACAAAAGCTTTATACTGATCAGCACAGAGTGGAGAGGAGTTTCAAGGTTGGAGACAAGGTGTATTTGATGCTCCAACCCTACAGTCCACTCTCAAGAAGAGTGAAGTAGAAAAATTAAAATCCAAGTTTTATGGTGCATTCAGGATTATCAGAAGAGTGGGTGAAGTGGCATATGAGCTTGAATTGCCAGTAGATAGCAAAGTGTATAACATGTTTCATGTTTCTAGGTTGAAGAAATCTCTTGGCCATAATGTGATTCCTTCAGTTGAGATTCCATCGTTGGATGAGGAGATTCTGGTACCAGAGGCTATTATTGACACTCGAGAGAAGAATTTAAGGAAATAGGTCATCAAAGAGTACCTAGTAAAGTGGAAAAATTTACCAGTTGAGGATGCCACTTGGGAGAATGAATAGATATTGCAGCATCCTAAGCTGAGGTTACTTGAGGACAAGCAATCTTGGGGAGGGCAGACTGTAATGTCCCCCATCTAGCCCATTGGATCAGTGGACAAGGATTAGCCTATGACTAGACTCTCGTAGACTAATGGAGGTGTGTAGGAGGTCATTTTAGGGGACTTACTATTTATAGTAAGTCAGGAGCTGGGCACTTCCTATTTTTAGCAGGGCAGTTGTGGAGGACCTTTGCACATGACTTATGGTTTCGACATGTCTAGAGCATTATTGGGGACAATATAAGTTAAAATAAAGATTTAACTTATGATATTTTATTAGACATTTAATATAACTTTAAGTTATATGATAATGTCACTTTATAAAGTAAAGTTTTAACTTAAAAGTGACATGCCTAGGAGTGGGCGCCCCTCATGGAGAGACAAGGGGATGTTTAATAAATTAAAAATAATAAAAAATCTCTCATCTTGGACATTGAGGAAGGAGAGGAACAAAAAGTGGGAAAAGAACTTCATTTGGTTATGCGAAGATTATTGATTTGCTCTATCTTTGTGAGTTTCATTGTGCTTTGGCTTTGGGGCTTGGCTCTAGGGTTTCAGTTGGCTGTGTTGGGACGAAAACCCTAGCATTGGTCCCTTTCCTCGTGCATGAAAGATCGTATTAGGAGAGGATTTGTGGAAGCTTCATCTAGAGGTCTCACTTGTGCTTTCAGTGGATTCATTTTGGGTAGATTTGAGCATGAAAATGGATTTATTTATTGACAAATCAATGTGCAACCACTAGCAATTAGCTGGAGATCAGAATTTAGCATTTTTGAAAGCGTTTATTGTAGATTTTTCCAGCCATAAGTAGGTCATACTTCTGTTAGTACAATCGTACCATTTGAGGAGTATTTTAGGAGGTTTTGTGGAGTTTCTTTGGCATATTAACTTCCCATTTAGGTCACCTCACATCTGTAGCTATCTACAAGCATTTATTGAGGGGTTTGAGGGCAGAAAATACAATTTTGTTTGTTGTTATTCACTTCCAGACTAGGTCATACAACCCGGGCTAGACGTGGGATGTATAGATCATTTCTTCCTCTTTTGTGTCATTTAGCTTATGTATCATGGGCGTCTAGGACCACTAATTCATCTGTAGCAGTTGTATTGAAACAACTTTGCATTGTATGAAGATTTGATACTTATTTAATAGTCCATGTTGCTTGTTTGGCTACAATATCCAAATGAAGTTGTAAATCTTAATCTAGGTATGGTACCATAATTTATATTTTGGCAAAATACTATCTGGGTCTTCATTAGTTTGTTGTTATCTCCTTTAGTTTTTCTGGGTTTTCAGTATATTGTTCATATTATATGTATTGCATGCAAAAAAAACACATGCAAGAAAAACCCATAACACCCTAAACAACAAAAGATCAAAAAACAAAAAAAATACACAAAGAAAAACTTATACCAAGGGTGTAATAGATAACTCAAGTTCTCATCTTTCTTTTGTGCTACCCAGATCAATTTAGTTATGTTATTCAATACTCTTGTTAAGGCATCAACCTGTGGCCTTCTTCTTATCACATTTGTGACTTTATTCTCCTTTCCCTTGTTGTATGAAATACCAAAATAATACTTTCTCAAAAGCTACACCCATCTATTTTGTTTGTCATTCAACATCAGCTAGGTCAACAAATATTTCAAGCTCTAGTGATTACTTTTCAACTCAAATCTACACTTGATAAGATAGTGCCACCATATTTTAATGTGTGTGAATAATTGCTACCAATTCCAAGTCACAAGTCAAGTAATTATGCTTATGGTCCTTAAGCTTTTGAAACTCATAAGCTATCACTTATCCATCTTGCAATAACACTCCACCCATGCCTTTTCTTTATGCATTTTTAAAGACTACAAAATCCTTTTCTATATCCAACATTACAAGTATTTGTACTAATGTTAACCTCCACTTTACTTCCTCAAATGCCTAAGCACACTTCTCTAACTAATTAAATGGCTTGTTTTTTTTGGAGAGATGTGATTGGTGTGGTTATCTAGGAAAAATCTTTTGAAAACCTTTGGTAATATTTCTTGATTCCCTTAAATTTGTGAGCTTTTGTGGCATTTCTTGGTGTGAGCATTAGTGGATTGATGGGCCAGTGAAGTCAATAGCATATTTTTTAAATGGTGCTAAAGCAAAAATTGGTCATAGTGGCATTTATCCTTTGTAGTTGGCTTCCCAACCCTTTGATAGGAATCAAACTTCCTTGCATATCAATTGGAATCCTTAAACAAAGTCAGCCAACACAAGCCTTCCAACAACACCTTCCTTCACATTCCATCTCTTGAGTTATGCCCACCAATAATTCCTTCATGCTCCTCTCTTAGGATATCATCTCTCTCATGTTCCAATACCAACCTTCTTATTATTTTTTCTTGCAATATATAATTGCCCACTAATCAAACTATATGGGAGTGCTTGAATGATCAAACTTCTACTTTCTTCCTTGGTGCTCTCTGTTGGGTATTATCCAATTGCCAAAATTTTTACAATATGTTTCATCTCATGTGGTATCACATTCATCCTAAATATGTGTGTGCCAAGAAGTCATCCTTTATTGGGCTTTGATCATCACCTATTTCAATAATTGATAGATTGTCTCTTCCCTGATTTGCCTTATGTGGTTTTTCCATAATATTAAAGTCAAATACTTGGAACAACACTAGCCACCTACATATGTGGCCATGGAATACTAGTATGTTCATCAATTATTTTAGGGGCTCATGATTTGTCTAGAACATAAATGGATTTTCCAATAAGTATTGTCTCAATTGTTTAAGTGCATACACCATAGCTAAAACTTCCCTCTCTATCATTGTTTAATTTTTTCTATTGTTTCTAGTTTTCTATGAACAAATCTATTGGATGGTCTTTATTACCTCTCAAATATGCTAGAACATTGCACCAATTGTAGTACTTGACGCGTCCACATGAACATGAAAGGGATAGCTCCAATTCGGGAAGATTAATATGGATGCCTTTGTAATTTTATTCTTTAATATATCAAATGATTCATGACACTTACCCCTCCATTTAAATTTCTTGTTCTTTTTCTATAGTAGCTCCTTAATGTATGAGAAATTGCTGCATAATTTTTTACAATTTTTTGTGATAGCCTTTGTAACCCAAAAATATCTTTGTCATTGTCATGCTATTTGATAGGGGTAAATTTTTTCCTATTGCTATTTAAGGGATTCACCATCATTCCTTCCTTGCATATTATGTGGTCAAATAAGGTACCAAGTGATGTAGCAAATGTACACTTCAAATCCAATGCAGTTCTTAAACTTTTGCACCTTTTGAACATCAACCTTAATGCATGGTCATGATTCTTTACTAATTCTTACATCACCCAATCATCTAAATAGACTTCAAGGAAATCATGAAAAAGTCCTAGAACATATTGACTATTATATCTTGTTGAAAACTTGAGGTGCATTTTGTAAGCCAAATGGCATCAATGTGTGCATGACCCCATTCTATAGCAAATCTAGTTTTAGTTGATCTTTTTTCTTATTTTGACTTAATGGTACCCAAAAAATCCATCAATGAAAGAACATACCTCTATTAGTGACCGTTTCTAATACCTCCTCTATAAATGGTGTCATAATAGGATCATCTATACATGCTTTTTTTAGTTCTCTGAAACCCACACAAATCCTTATATCTCATTCTTTTTGTTTTGCATGACTATTGGGCTTATCCATTTAGCATCCTCCACTGGTTTTATTATACCTCTGACAATCATTTTATCTAACTTTTGTTTTACCTTTATTTTTACATTAGGATTTAATTGGTACAACCTCTTCTTTTGTGGCTTAACATTGTATCTCAATTAGATTTTTATAACTTTGGCCTCTTTCTTAAACCCTTCTTGCTTTATAAATGTTCTTGGGAATAGAGATTTATTCTATTTTAGTATTGCTACTCATTTCTTTATTTCTACTGCTACCTAGTATTCAACAACTTTTCTAATTTTTGGTGTGCTTTCCCTAGCAACATTATCTTCTCTTATTTTTAAGGGTTGATAAAATATTTCTATAGCATGATTCTCATTAGTCAAGTCTCTTTCCCTTTGTCCAATTTGAACCTGTAGGTTCTTAGGATTGTTGTCTCCCTCTTTGGGGTGTTCATCCCCTTTCTTCAATTGGTAGCACAATCATTCATTCTACCATTTTCTAGATCCAATCTCCTTTGTGTAGTAAAACTAATGTCTCTTTCTCACCAAATCTCTTGCTTACTTCCTCCATAAGTGGTACCACTACTGCACCATATCTTATTCCTTCTTGAGGAAAGGCATTGCTCAGTTAACCCCTTTTTGTAGGATCTCTTGCTTCAATCTTAATTACTCTAGCTCCAACCACAACTTCTCAATTTTTGATTTTTTGACCATATCTCATTACTTTCTCCATGATTGGGCCTCAATCTTGGTGGCCATCTCAATTTATTTAGTTATCCTAGGATTATTATGCATAAGATAAGCTTGCTTAGGTGTTGACCTCTACATGTCACATTATGAGGAGCATCTTTTCTCAACCACATGTGTAACATTCATAGAAAGCATATTATATAATTAGCAAGTCATGTTTTACTTGGTCTCGTTCATACTGACTCACTTGGTGACTCACCTAGTTGTCATATGTTAAGATTCTTCTTGAGTACTAATAAATACTTCTCTCATGCTCACATTTGAGCAACAAGGCTAAATCATTCTAATCTTGCACTTATGGAATGCAATATCATATTATTTAGCATATTTGTGTTTATTTTTTCATTTATTAAATTATTTGAATAGCACATTAGCCATTGTAACTTGCTTTGCTCATTTAGATTGTGGTCTTGTGATTTTGTCTCCATCATAGGGAAATCTTACATTGTATTAGAGCCATAGGGTGAGAAGATGCTCATTTGTATCTAGAGAAGAACAAAGGTTTCGAGAGGATCATGTTAGGAAAATGACATCTTCAAGGCATCCTAGCACAAATTTGATGCCTCCATTGTCCGCAACATCTAAAAACCCCAAGGAACACCTTTAGATTGCCAATTTTTAATTTTATTTGCAATTTTTTAAGAAAAGTCCCTTTTTGAAATTTAAGAAAAATGTATATATATAGGTACAACCTTGCACAACACACTTAGATATTGTACCTAAAAAAATTCTTACTTTTAAAATATTTTTTTGCAATTTAATTTTTAAACAAAAAAATTGGTTTGTTGGGGTCAACACCTCCCTACAAACCTCATAATAAATTATATATTTTGGGGGAGTTTTAATCCCCCCATGTTGCAACATGTCCACGACCCTATTGTGGTAGGACCTATGCTCCCCAGCTGTAAGGCAAGGGTATCACCCCTTGTCGTGGATAGGGGTGTTGACCCCCCTTAGGACCTGTGCCCTTTGTAATGGGGGTGGTGGGGGTTTCAAATCCCTTGCCCCTCACATTTTTTTAATTAAAAAATTAAAAAATCTCGTTTTATTTTATTTCTCTATTTTTTATTTTAATAAAAACAAGCCCATTTTTTAAAAAAGTCATATTTTTTATTGGTAAATTGCAACCATAAGGGTTTGTCCCTTTTATATTATAACTAGAGAGTAAAAATTTATTAGTTCAGTTACAATGCTCATCCAAACTGACTGAGCTAAAAAGAAAACCAGGGTAGAAACAAACCCTAGAGCCTTCTACAAAAAATAACCTATGCACACTAATATAAACCGACTATACTATACAACTGTAGCTTCTAAACGGCACAAAGAGGAATAAAGTTGCATTATTCATCCCATCGGAGCATCATTCGAACTATAAAAAATGAGAGCATGCAACCATTACTTACCATTAGATTCCACAATCCCTAGCACCTATTGTTAGTTTTATAATTAGATTTAAAGCAATCAGAAAATGCAACACAATGAACAATGAACACAACAAGATACCTTGGGAAAACCCTCCAACTTGAGGGGAAAAACCCAACAACAATATATCTCTTATATATTGAATGATAAAAACAATAATCTACTTTACAATGGCCAAATCCAAGGCCTACAGGTATGGCTTCACTTCTTGAAGCACAATGAATAAGTCCACACTTGATAAATCTGATTTGATCTTGAAATAACTTGATCTGCTCCTTAGAAGTCTGCTCTGCCTTAGAAGTCTGCTCTGCCTTGTGAATTAAGCTTGTAATTGAATGTGTTTGATTGAGAGAGCAATGACCTTGTATATATGTGTGTGTGTGTGTGTGTGTGTGTGTGTGTGTGTGTGTGTGTGTGTGTGTGTGAGGGACGCACCCTTTCACAAGCGGTCGGCCTCATTACAATGTTAATTTGGTTGGCCTGTAGAAGGATCCGACTGAAGCTAAAAACATCAACACTCCCTCTTAGCTAGGGAGGATACTTCTAGTTGCATGAGACATATCACATCATCGTGATGTCAACCACAATGGATGACATTCACTATGGCTTTCCCAGAGGGTGAAATCAAGGGATTTCACCTCGAACTTCTCTCACAGAGAAGAACTTGTTATCAATTGATTTCACCTCAAACTTCTCTCACAGAGAAGAACTCGTTATCAAGGGATTTCACCTCAAACTTCTCTCACAGAGAAGAACTCGTTATCAAGGGATTTCACCTCGAACTTCTCTCATAGAGAAGAACTCGTTATCAAGGGATTTCACCTCGAACTTCTCTCACAGAGAAGAACTCGTTATCAAGGGATTTCACCTCAAACTTCTCTCACAGAGAAGAACTCGTTATCAAGGGATTTCACCTCGAACTTCTCTCACAGAGAAGAACTCATTATCAAGGGATCACTGATACTGAAACTCTTTCTTAGTTAAGGATGTATTCTCCACTATACCAAGCTTATCTCGAAAGTACACAAACTTTAACTTGGAGAGAGGCTTGGTGAGAATGTCTGCCGTCTGCTCATCAGTACTGATATACCTCAACTCTATAGCTTTCCTCACTACCATATCTCTGATATAATGGTATTTGATCTTAACATGCTTAGTTCTGTCATGAAACACTGGATTGACAGAAAGCTTCGCATAGCTCTGGTTATCACAATGAATGATAGTAGGCTCCATTGATTGTCCAAACAATCCTGCAAGGAGCTTACAAAGCCATACTGTTTCTTAAGCTGCCATACAAGCTGCAATATACTCTGCCTCTGTTGTACTCAATGCTACAGATGACTGCTTCCTGCTGCACCAGGAAATCATAGCAGATCCCAAACTAAAGCAACATCCAGAGGTGCTCTTCTGATCAGTAACACACCCTGCCCAATCAGAATCAGTATATCCATGCAGCTTCAAGTCTACACCAGAAGAATATCTCAAGCCATACCCAACTGTGCCACGCAAGTATCTTAGGATATGTATCACTACGACTAGATGTATTTGCCTTGGTTCACACATGCACTGACTAAGTGCACTCACTGCATAGAAAATATCTGTTCTAGTATTAACTAGATACATCAATGATCCAATCATTTTTCTATACATGCTAGGATCCACCAGATCTGAACTAGTTGCAGCCTCTTTTAACTTCAACAAATTTGTCTCCATCGGTGTAGACATCGGTTTGCAATCCATCATACCAAATCTCTTTAAGATGTCAATAGTATACTTCCCTTGACTTAGAATGATCTCATCTGGTTTCTGCCATACTTCTAAACCAAGGAAGTAATGTAAGAGACCAAGATCCTTCATTTCAAATTTTGAAGCTAACTCCTCCTTACATTTGAAAATGAGGTGATCTTCTCTGGTAATAAGTAGATCATCAACATAGAGAACCAAGATTAATGCTTCGACATCAATTACCTTGAAGTATAGGTTTGAAACAGCATCATTCTTGGAGAAACCCAAGCTCATCATGTATCGATCAATTCTTTCGTACCAAGCACGAGGAGCCTGCTTAAGGCCGTACAAAGCTTCTTCAGCTTGCAAACATGAGACTCCTTCCCATGAACCTCAAAGCCATCAGGTTGCTCAATATATACTTCTTCCTCGATCACACCATTTAGAAATGCTGTCTTCACATCCATTTGGTGTATTTTCCATTATTTAAATGCTGCAATAGCAATGATGGTTCTGACAGATGTATAATGAGCAACTAGAGAAAAGGTTTCCTCATAATCTACTCCCTCTTTCTGAGAGAATCCTCTAGCCATGAATCTAGCCTTGTACTTCTCAATGCTTCCATCAGCTACATGCTTGATCTTGAAGAGCCACTTAGAAGAAACAACATATTTTCCTTTAGGTCTAGGTACAATATCCCAAACATCATTCTTGAGGATGGATTGATACTCTTCAGCCATAGCATCTCTCCATACTTGCTGACTAGTAGCTTCCTTAACACTAGAAGGCTCAGACTCAATAATTTGACTCATTAATAACACATAATCTGAGAACTTATGAGGTCTTTTGCTTTCTCTAAGAGATCTTTGGGGAGCTGCATATTTTTCTGCCTCTTGCATGTTTTCTTGAGTCCACCGAGGCCTTTTTCGTACTACAGCAATATCACTAGGTCCATCAGTTGGTTCCAAAGGCTCAACTGGATCATCATCTTCTTTTGAATCAAAAGCCTCCCTCTGAATCTTAGGAGTATGGGCAACTTCCATATCCTAAGGAGACTCTTGGTCTTCATTATCTATCTCCATATGAATGCTCTTAGATCTCTTGAATGCAACATCATCTTCAAATGTAACATCCCTGCTGATCTCAATCAACTTCTGACCTGGAATGTAAATTCTATAGGCTTTTGAAGTCTCACTGTAGCCTACAAATATTCCCTTCTTTCCAGATGGATCCAACTTTGTCCTTTTATCTTTTGGTATATGAACATATACTGGACAACCAAAGATCCTCAAATGACTTACTTCCAGCTTCATCCCTGTGAATGCTTCTTCAGGAGTCATGTTCTCTAGAATGCGGTGAGGGCTTTTATTCTGAACATAAACAGCTGTCCTAGATGCTTCAGCCCAAAGCAAGGTTTGCAGATCTTGGTCATGAATCATAGCTTTGGCAGCTTCCACAATAGATCTGTTCTTCCTTTCTGCAACACCATTTTGTTGAGGGTTGTAAGGGACACAAAACTCCCTCTTAGTTCCTGCTTCAATGCAAAAGTTACAGAATTCTTCAGAGGTGTACTCCCCTTCATTGTCGGATCTCAAAACTTTGATCCTCTTCCTAGATAAGTTCTCTACCTGAGCTTTAAACTCTTTGAACCTCTCAAGTACTTCTTTAGATTCTTTAGATTTCAAGAAATAAATCCAAGTCTTTCTAGAGTGGTCATCAGACATTGGACCACATAAATCAGAATGAATGAGATCTAGAATACATTTAGATCTACTTTCTCTACTATGAAATGGCCTTTTAGTATTCTTACCCATGGCACAACCTTTGCAGGTACCTTCATGCTCCTGATTGAATTTCGGAAGACCCGTGACCATCTTCTCCATGAAAGGTAGAGCCTGAAAGTGTAGGTGAGCCAATCTTCGATGCCAAAGATCACACAAGCTTGAAGAATCATGTACTAATGCTTGAAGTGGACAAGTGAGTAGCCTATAGAGGATCTCATGTCTAACTCCAATTACTCGAGCAGTCTTGAAGTTGGAATTCTTTACCCACACAAGAACTTTGCCTTCAGAGAAGGCAACTTGGTATCCCTTGTCTTCCAAGGCAGAAATAGAAACCAGATTTCATTTGATGCCTGGAACATAGAGAATGTCACTTAACTTTAGGGTAATGCCAGAATCCAAGTGGAGAGTAGAGATCCCAATCCCTTTCACTGAATAGCTAGTATCATCTCCAATGATGACTTGTTCACTAGAATTTCCCTCCACCAAGTTTGATAAATGCTCCTTAAAACCAGTGATGTGCCGAGATGCACCACTATCAATTAGCCAAGTGTTAGTGTCGGTAGGTACATTGCTTGACAATGCCGAATAGAACAAGTATTCACTTGAGTCCTTCTGAAGAGAGGCATCATCAACATCTGCAATGGTGGCCTGATGCTTAGGCCTGGATGGACAATACTTGGCAATGTGACCATACTTGTCACACCTAAAGCATTGGATTTTGCAGAGGTCCCTCTTCTTCTTGAATGCAGGAGCATCATTAGTTCCATTATCTCTATTCCTCTTGAAGAATCCTTTCTTCCCATTGTTGCCTTTCTTCTTAGATGATTGAGAGGCAAGGACATGAATGTCTTCATTTGTAGAGCTTTGACCAATTCCTCTAGAGGCCAATCTAGACTCCTCTTGAATGCAATCTATCCTCAATCAATCAAACTTGGGAAGCTTCGATCTTGCACTGATTCCTTGAATGTAGGATTCCCATGATGAAGGAAGACCATTGAGAGTAAGCATGGTCAAGTCTTTGTCATCTACCACATGACCAATTGAAGAGAGCTGATTTCTCAATTTCGAAATCCTCATGAAGTAAGAAATAACCGTTTCTCCTTTTGACATTTTCACATGATGTAGTTGTTGCTTCAGTGCAAGAGCCCGGCTGGTGTTGTTGATTTCGTACATCTCCTCCAAGGTTTTGAACATGTCCCTTGCCGTCTTCAACTTGGAGACAATCGGAACAATATGATCTTTAACGGAGTCAACCAATATCTTCTTCACCTTGATGTCTTTCTTTTTCCATTGCAACTTCTCTTCTTCCTCCGAAGGTTCGGGAAGTTTGGTTTCCAAAAATTCAGCCAAGTCATTTTCTTCCAAGGTGAGCATGATTCTAAACCTCCATGCTATGAAGTTGGATGCTCCTTCGAGTCTATCCTCAATTTTAAGACCGTTCACCATCTTGACTAAAATAGGGATAATAGAGAGTATTGTTGCAATGACAAATCTGATCACGATCTTCTTCAAACTCGCTCTGATACCATGTTATTTTTATAATCGGATTTAAAGCAATCAAAAAATGCAACACAATGAACAATGAACACAACAAGATACCTCGGGAAAACCCTCCAACTTGAGGGGAAAAACCCAGTAACAATATATCTCTTATATATTGAATGATAAGAACAGCAATCTACTTTACAATGGCCAAATCCAAGGCCTACAGGTATGGCTTCACTTCTTGAAGCACAATGAATAAGTCCACACTTGATAAATCTGATTTGATCTTGAAATAACTTGATCTGCTCCTTAGAAGTCTGCTCTGCCTTAGAAGTCTGCTCTACCTTGTGAATTAAGCTTGTAATTGAATGTGTTTGATTGAGAGAGCAATGACCTTGTATATATATATGTGTGTGTGTGTGTGTGTGTGAGGGATGCACCCTTTCACAAGCGGTCGGCCTCATTACAATGTTAATTTGGTTGGCCTGTAGAAGGATCCGACTGAAGCTAAAAACATCAACACCTATTTTAGAAATTCCACGATATCACCCCCATTTTGGAGCCTGAAAAAGTCCTCCGAATTTGGAATGCCAGAACCATATCTAGTAATTTTGAATACATCTTTTAGGCTTCCTAAAAACTATCTTTTGATTGAAGTCGCGACTATCATCTTCACCGTGTCTTTTGGCTTCCCCAAGTCTAAAAGAACTACTAAAAACTTTGATGAGATGTCTAGGTTCACCTTGTATCTATCCTCAGACAAGGAATTCATCACCAAGAACCCATTATATTCCAAAGAGAATTAATCCACTGTGTGTTTTGAAGACACATTGAAGCCTTTTTTCATCACCTTTCTTAATAAGGCCATTTGTCTTTATCCACAAAGTAATCGAATGAGTGTATCCATAATGCAGACTAAGCCAACCAAAATGAGAGTTCTTCGAATGGCCTGTAGCCTACACCGGAGCCCAAAATATAGAGAAGCCATGATGGAGACAATATGCATAATCACAGAGGAAAGAAGTAAGATTAATAAATGCTTATATCCTCGCCACACTTTAAATCTATACCTTGTCAGAGCTTAAGCAAAAACTGGAGATGTTAATCATGATTCGTCACTCTCGTGCCATCGAGGAGACATTTAACTAGTGGCCATTGATCAACTGATGTGGCCACACCAAGTTCATCTCGATCTACGACCAAGTTAGCAAACAAATTTGCCATGGCATTGATCTCATGGTAAATAGGGTTAATAGTGTAGGCGTCCAAATCATCAATCAAGGTCAATGTAGAAGAGAGGAGGGAATTAAACCTCCAACATTGAGACCTTTTGGTTCTAATGGCATTGATGATAAGTGAGGAGTCCCACTCAATAGCTACCCTCTTCAAATTATATTTTAGCAAAGATTTAACCCCAAGATGAGAACCTCAAATTCTGCCTTGTTATTTGTCCTAAATTGGAGTCTTTTAGATGCCACACAGACCACATTCCTCATCCAGTATCTGACAGTACATCTAGCCCCCTATTTTCTTAGATTTCCTTGCGATGCCCTATTGAAATTTAGTTTGTACCACCCCTCAAGAGGAGGGACCCATTTGGCTTCCTTATGCTTTTTTCAGGACCCGTCTCCCACAACCCCATTAACAAGGGGGAAGTTATCATTTTTTTACAACATTTAATTAAAAAAAATTTCTATACTACATAGGGGTTTTGGTATTTTTGGTAGTTTTGTCAAATTTGGTTTCTTTTGGACATTTTGATAAATTTTTGCAGAGGTCTTTATTTGAAGGTTTTCTGGAGGCACTCCTAAATCTGGTGGAGTTGATAGGTTTGGTGGACTTACTTTTTGTTTGGTAGGGCGGGCCTTATGGATGGGTTGTTTACACTTTTCACCTTCACTTTAATTGGCAATATATTTTCCACAATAATGTTCTTTTTAGAGCATTTTTTTTTCTATTTTCACATATTTTTTGTTGGCTATGCAATGGGTGAAGATAGTTTGTACAAACCACACCTAGATTTTTCAAAAAATTAGTTTCCTCACAAACTTCATTGCATAGTATATTGAACACACAAATATACTAAGAGGGGGGTAGGGAATCAGTATCTAAACAATCTTCAATTCTAACAACTTCAACTTATCCAAAGCAGATTAAAACTGAATCATCATAGCATTACATGAACATGAAAGATTAACACAGTGCAGATCAACACATAACACTAGATATACATGGAAAACCATAGAAGGGAAAAACCATAGTGAGGATTAACTCACAATATATGAAGCTCAAATAACAACTTTATTTTAGGGCTACAACCCAAGGAAGCTTCTACTCTTTGAAGAACTTTGATTTAGGGTCACTCTAAAGGAAGCTTCTACTCCCTAAAGAATTTGTTTTAGGGTCACTCCCAAGGAAGCTAGTACTCCCTGAATTGAGAACACACTTATAAAAGATTATAGTATGACAATCTTTCTATTGTCTAAAAACTGATACTGAAACTCACACTTTTGATGATTGCACTTCTACCTCTTCACTCTTTCTTTTGATGATCTGATTAGCTAGGCACACTCTACACTTGATCACTATCACAAATATGTCTTCAAAATGAATCAGGACATCATCAACAACTTATACTCTTTCTCCTTCAGTCGCATATCAACAATGCATTCATTCTTCCTTTTATCTGCTTGTGAGTTTTTCAATCAACTTGCAGTCACAACTCTCCTCACTTAATTTGATTCACAATTTATACATGATATTACATTGATTACATTGCTTTTCGGCTAGATACAACATGAAAAATACATTTACGAGTCAACTAAACAACACACGATATGAAATGTCTATAAAATAGGTCCTAAGTGAAACCACAAGTTATACCAACAGAAGATTCATGCCTTGTAGAAATCAACACTTGCTTAACTAGGTCCAAAACATCCTTCACAAATTCAAACACCAAGGAATTACATCTGCACACTCCGGTCATTTTAAAATAGGACAACTTTAAGCAAAGCACATGAAGACTTGAATTATAACAGCCACATCAACTTGAAAAATTTGTGCGTTACTAGAAACAAGAAAGATCTTCATGAAACTTTTCTAGATGAGTCCACATGACTCATACAACATCCCCAAACACTCCTTTGCCACCACACATCAAAGAATTATGCCGCATAGCTTCAATCATTAACTTTGAGAACAATCTGTCATCCGAAACACACTACAACATGTCATTTGAAAACCTGACCTACGGACCACCAAGAACCTTGAAACTACAAGGAAGCATGTAATACACATCCATAAACATGTCCTCAAAACCACAAGAGAAATTATTCATTTGTGGAGGAATGCGGAGCATTCCAATAGGCCTTCAACACTGGCATATTCTGTTAGAACATATGCCAGTACTGTATCATGCATAACTTTCACAAAGGAAGGACAAATGATCTGAAACCTTGGAATTATCACCTTCACAGTATCCTAAACACAATTCCAGAACCACATGGCCATATCTACAAATGTAGAGGAATGCGAAGCATTCCATTGCCCTACACAGAACACCTTCATAGAGACCACTATCTTCAAGCAATCAATAACAAGACACTCTTCTGGTGATGCAATTATCATGGAATTTGGATCATACATACTTCAATCCATCAATAGCATCAGCAATGCATCTAATCATCCTCATGCTTCTAATTCCCATATTAATATGAATTATATCTTCTCCTTTCTCTTGTTGGATGGGACATGACATCCAACCATGAATTGTATCATCTTCTATTGTTGGATGGGACATGACATCCAACCACGAATTGTGTCTTCTTCTCTTGTTGGATGGGACATGACATCCAACCATAAACTGTATTTTCTTCTCTTGTTGGATGACACATGACATCCAACCATGAACACCATCACACCACCATCATGTCACTTGAGAAATTTGAAGTCCAAGGAAGAAAGACATTTCACCAATCATACACATCTCAAACTCTTTTTGCATCTCCTCTGCAAATCTCTTACACATATCATCTTCTCCACCAAAGATGATGTCATCAACATATATTGTAACTATCAATATCATGTCTCCTTCCTCCTTAATGTAAAGATTGTTATTTGTAGTAGCTTTCTTGAAGCCCTGCTGAAGTAAGTGTAGACACTAAAATTTGTCCATGTCTTGTCTACACCTAGTCGACATGACCTTGTAATGTTTTGCCCTAGGTCCTAGGTCATCCCACTCACAATTCCAAATTAATCACTTTCCAATTAGTTAAATAAATCCCCATTTATTTAAATAATTCCCCTTTGTCACATCTCTCACATAATTTAAATTAAAAATTTGAGTTATTCTCTCACCTCTCATCACATTGCGACACGTCACATGTCTCATCTTCCACTTAATATGCCTTCACATGTCAAACTAATTTAAATAAAATATTTGAATTAGATTCCCTCTATTATCCATCGCACACATATTGCATTGCTACAACCTCTTAGAGTGGGAAAACCCTAACCAATCTTGACCGTCCATAGCATTGAAACCCTAATCAATCTCATCCATTCATTTAATTTTGCCTTTTCTATAAAGGAAACCCTACACAAGTCATTTTCAGATAGATCAAGTTGTAAGTACCATTATGCTACCAAAATCTTCAGCAACCAACATCCCTCCACAATCAACCCTTCAAAATCTGGATGCCTATGCACGATTGAGAATAGCCATGGAGGTCAATCAATACTAGTTTGAAGTTTGGTTTGCATTTTGTTTATGTTTTGTATTTTCAAGCTAGGTTGTGCTTCATGGTGCTAGTTAGGGTTTTATTTCTGTAATTTTGATTTCTACCCTAGATTTAACCCTATCTACATTTGGTGAACCCGACGTGAATGCGTGAAAAGTCTATTTTTGGTGATTTCTAAAAATATGTTTCAGTAGGTGGCCTCTGAAGCTCAAACAGACCTCATCATTGAGTCCAAGAGGTCCAAGAAATCAAAATTGACATAAAATTTGATATATCTGGCTACCTATTTAAAAAAAATGAATTTTTTTTAGTTTTAGTCCCCTCGTAGGGTCATACCATACAAATCCGTATGGGGCCATACAACCACTGTGCAGGGAGGTTTGGTCAACATATCAGGTTTTCATTGTTTGATTGGAGGAATATGTATGTAGGTAGGGTTGTCATACCGATCGACTATCAAATTAGGGCTGATTGTTAATCTTTTCTCTATGGTTTAAAACCCTAAACACCAGTCACATATCCTGCAAAAACCACGTCACCTCCCTCTTGAAGCCCACCTCCATCACTCTCAAACCACACTTCTACCACTACCAGTAAAAAAACTAACACCTCTGGTAAACCCTAGATCGTATTGTTGTTGCCTGCAAAAATCCTTATCGCCACCGTATAAATCCTATTATTCCTCCACCTACATTCGATATTTTCCCAACTACTACTAGTGTATACCAGTCGCCACCACTGGTAAAATCTCTCCCACTCTGATCTTAGTCTTTGCCTCCCCATAGCTCCTGTCGATGCCCTGTTGTCTCCTCTTCTGCCAATCTGCATTTAAATGCTAACATCTCCACCGGATTCCAAAACCCTAACCCTATTGCACATCCCCCACCGGGTTGTCACCACTATTCTATAGTCTTTAAGCCTCTGCCATCACATGTTTAGCACCCTCGTCGACACCTTTGACTTGGTTGCCACCTGCAATTAAAAACCCTAGACTCACCACCATCTATCCGCCTACGCCCATGTTGCCTCTTTAGGCATATCGATCACCACCATTGCAAATAGTCACCACCTATTTTTAGTTCAGTCACCTCTCCTGAAGTTGACTACCACCTTCTTAGTTGCCACTACTGAACCCTAATCCATCGCTGCTTCATGCCCTAGATGCCCTAGCTTCTCCCATTGCTCTGCTCCATTTCTTAACCCTAATACTTGATCACCTTTCATTAAACTATCACCACACTCTCGTGTTCATCAACATCCAATTGGCAGTCAAATTTTTAAGCTATAGTAGTGACTCTTGCAACCATTGCCACAAAAAAACTTAACAGTCATATTTGGTTTAAAATCTCATTGATCCTTCATTTGAAACTTTTGTTGTGATCCCTTAGCCATCAACCACAGTTTCTCTTCTAAACCATGTGAATTCAGGGATTTTGAGTTATGGTCACATTTGTGACCAAGCGAATGACCTCTTCTTACTTTTTTTTCCATTCCTTGGCCCTTAGTCATATGGGTGAGTGAGGGATCTCTTAAAACTGCTAGCACCAAACATTATCCGCCAGCTCTCAAACAGTACATGTGATCATAGTTCGCAAAGCTCTAGCAGTCTTTTAACCACCAGTATAAAAATAACCACTGGAGCGTAACCGTATCATGTGAGAAGAAGGAACAAAACTCTAACAGTTTTCTCAAGCAGTCAGTTAACCTCTTGTGCCTCCCACATGCCCTAATAGGGCCTTTTTTTCAAATTTGCATAACTTTTGCATACGGAGGAGAAATTGTGCAAACAAGGACTTGCCAGAAAGCTAAGAGGATGAACTTCACAGCTGTGATGAAATTATTATGTGAAAGTGCCATTTTTACCAGTTTGTTTGTAGTCAAGTTTCAGCTTCTTTGCAAACTTCAATCGAGCATAACTTTTGTGTTTTTCATCCTTTTTTCATGATTTTTAAAAAAATTGCATAGAATTTCATCTAGAATCTGCTGATGCTATTCATTTTTCTATCACTATTCATCTATAGTATATTGTTATTAGATTGCTTATTTCCACATAATGCTTCTATGTGCAAGTTTACTTGTTTTGTTTTTGTTTTGGTGACTTGCAGATGATCTTACAAGGCTGGGACAATGTTTGGATCAACATACACAAAAGCTTGCATAGCGAGACAATCAGGTGCACATATTCCACCTCTCATTTCTCTAATCATTGTTTGATCTGACACTTCAATTTGGGCTCCTAAAATGAACTCTTGCTGGCAATCACATATCGAAATTGGACATAAAATGAACAAGTGTCTTCCATTCAGATTTTGACTTGGGCATTAAAAGAACTAGTTTTTGAACTGATTGGTGAATTTGATTGCAATTAGGGGTGTGTATGCTCTTCTCATGCACTTCGTACAATCTTTAGAATCAAAAACACCTCTTATCCATTCATATTCACACCTCACATTTCTATTTCTTAAGGGAAATTTACAAGTGTGAGTGCGGATCAAGTGCGTGTGTGTATGCTCTCTCCTCACATCACAAGGTGATCTTGGAGATCAAAAACACATCACTTGATTTGCTTTTGTTTACCCTTTCCTAGGAGGCCTGCTAGGGGATTTCATCACCCTTAGGGATGACCTCAAACACGTGTTCTGGTGGGGTATATAAAAGGGGGGAGAGCAAAAGATGTACCTCAATCTAGCTACATAGTCATAGGGACAGCCTTGTGGCCCCATGTGATTCTGGACACAAGGTGAAGTGGTATTCGCTTACGCTTATTCCACATCCCTTCAATAGGCTAGTGTTCACAGATTTGGGCCCCTCGTACCTCGTGTATATTGGGTACACCCTAGTTAACCCTTGTAAAGCCTATCTTAAGACTTATTGGCCATACCCCACTTGACTAATACTAGGGCTTGTTGATGTGTCTTCCATGTGCGCTTGTTTAATCATCATCACATTCTTGAATTCAAAATTCAAAATTACTTGTGTTTTGCATGTGTGACCATTTTTTTGAACATTTCCAACTCAAGATATAAACACCAAACACATAAAGACAAGTCAATCTAAACATTCTTCCAAACACATTCAAATCTAATCATTTTCATCCTAATCACCTATCTTGACCACTTCATATCCTAATCATATCCAAGTCATTATAATTCAAACCTTCACCATCCCTTGTCACCTTCTTCCTAATCAAATCCAAATCATTCCTAATCATTACACATCATCATCATCTTCATTCTAATCAAATCAACTTCATTCTAATCATCATCCTAACCACATCTAAATCATCCTAATCCAAACTTAATCATATCCTTGTCATTCTGCATTATCCTTGTCATCATTCTAATCATTACACCTTATGCCTAATCGTACCCTAATCATCCTAATCACCATCCTAATCACATCCTAATCATACAATCTTATCATCTCAACATCCACATCAACCTAGTCTTAATCATCACTAGTCAAAATGGCCCTAATCATAAACAAGCCCAATCAAAATCATAAGCCCAAAATCATGGTCCATGGGGGCTACCCTTTTAATTCAAACAATGAGACAAAACCTAAGCCCAAAATCACAATCCAAGGAGGCCCTCTCACTAATACTAATCATGAGACAAATCCAAGACCTAAACTTGTACTTTGAGGGGCCCCTCCTAGTTCTAATGATCATAAGAGCCTTGTAAATAATGTATCATACCTTGAGGGACAATATGACATGCCAAGACTTAGACACATGTATGATACCATGCCGACATTCGAGAACAAAGTCCTAGCATCTCAACTCCAAAACCTTATCCAATCACTTCACCAAATACCCCAATCCTTCGATCAATCAACCATACAAAGGCTTCAAGACCTTTTCATAAAATTCCAACACATCTAATCACCCCAAATCCAACACCTCCTAGTCCAAGCCAATCAATTCCTGGCCACTTGTCAACTCCAACCAACACATCAACAACAACCTCACCGAATTCCACCTCAACCTTATGTGCAATCCCCTTCCACTTCAGATCAGTCTAATCCATCCACTTCATATCAAGTCAATGCCACGTCAACCAATCCATCCACTTCCTCCCATGTCAATGCCACATCAACCTACCAGGTCACTTCACAACAAACACATGCGAACTTAATTTATTTGCAACAAGTCCAAATGCCTTTGGGTCCTAATTCTACCATTGACAAGGGGAACACCAATCTAGGTCATGCACCCTTTAGGTACATTATACCACTATCCAATCAAAAGCCTATGCAAAATCCACCATAGCCTAGTCCTAATCCATTGGTCCCTACACATATTCTTGAACATACAAAAGAGTCCTCAAATACCATACCAAGTCCATCAAACCAACCATGTCATCCACAACTCCTTGAGCCAATTCAAGAGTCTTCCCCATTGAGTCCAAGTCAACCCCCATCATGAGCCTATACAATTGACCATCTAGAACATGTCAAACCTATCCAAGAGCCTTCTACTTCTACCTCCATTTCCACTCAAAGTCAAGAGGTATGTTAAGAGCACACTCCTAAGCATGAAGAAACATAAAACCCCCGTCCTAGTCAAGATCAAATCACTTTCCTTTGACCCATTCATAACATGTACCTTTTCCATGATCAAGACATTATCCCTGATGAAGAAAATATCCATGAGAATCTTGATCCTATTCATCCCCTCACAACCACTCATGAGAAAGACACTCAACCTAATGAAACTCTTGTTGGCCTACTTAAACACTCACCCCGTTTCATGGCCTTCCTACAAAGTGAAGGAACTCCACCAATCCATGATCCAACCACTTCCACTTGTCATGATGAGACTTGTGTCCCCCAAGAACACATAGAAGATCAAACCATTAACTTGGATCCTAATGAACATAATAAAGATCCTAATGATCTTTCCACATCATCCACCATCGACTCTATTTCAAATCCACCATCATATCCACTTGGCTTATCCACCTTCATTCATGAGTGTTCCTCCTTGGGACAACAACAACCTTTGTCCACCATCTCATCTTCTTCATGTAATAAGGAACTCGTGTCTAGTTCCCAAACTACACCTAGTCCCATAGTCCATTGCATTCTCCAAAACATGAACTACCAAGGTAAAGGCCTAGGCCTTCATGAACAAGGAATTTTGGAGCCTATCCATGTCAATGTTCCCCCTTGCTCATATGGCCTTGGATAGACACCCCAAGGTCAACAATCTAATGATGTTGGTACTTCCTCCATCCCCCCTAAATCAACCACTTTCCATCGCACATCCCATCCTCTTGCTAAGACATATGTTGCCATTCCACCTCCCTCATCCTACAAAAGTCAAAAGCATGAGACCATACACCTTCCGCCATCCACTTTACCGCCATTTTTTCCAACCCCTAATTTCCCACCATCCACTTTTCCACCATTTCTTCCAACACCTAACATTCCTATCATTCACAAATACCCTTACATTCCTAATCATGACCAACAAATGCACATATCGTCTAAACATAAAGCTTCCACTCATTCCCCCTACCACATGGGACTCAAAAATAAACATTCAGATGCCTCCTTTCATAAAGTGAAAAATCCTAATGGTCCTAATACAATAGGACACAAATGCAAGGAATCAAAGTCAAATACATTTAAAAATCAATCCAAGCCCATACCTCCAAAAGCAAAATCCAAAACTAAAATGGTATGGGTTCCTAAACAAAAAGTAATCAAGTCAAAAGAGGCATCCACCTCTCAAAAATCCAACCATCCACTTTCATTCCAAAACCCCATTCCATAAACAAATCCCACATGAAAATCAAAAGTCATAAAAATACTAAGTTCATGTGGATACCAGAATGCTTACATCATCCATCTCCTAAGCAAACATCACCATTTCTTCCCACACCAGCATCCACTCAAAATCTTCAATCTTTATCATGGTGTGTGCAACTGTTGGTCATGATTCCTTTCCATACATCCATCACCCCATCATTCAACCATTACCCTACATACTAGCCTTATCATCTCCCTATAGTCCATGCTTTGGCATAAAAATTTCATCCATCCTTACATAAATCCCACATAATCCACATCATAATCCACTTTCGTTCCCTACATAATCCACATCATAATCCACTATTTGCCCCACATAATCCACATCATAATCCACTTTTGTTCCCTACATAATCCACATCATAATCCACTATCATTCCCTCCATAATTAACTATCTACCTTATCTATCTCACTTTCATTCCATCACTTACCAACATCAATGAGCATCACGACATTTGACATGGTCAATGCGACATACCTTTGGGACTATCACCTTCAAGGCACTAGACACCCAAGTCCTTCTCATCCATGTCCCCCTATCTAATTTAAAAAATAAAAAAAGTTGATCTTCAATGCCACTTAACTTGGGGGCACATTGTCTCATCTTCCTATCATTTTCCACCTTACCATCCTTATTCATACACCCGCATGCCTATCATATTGTATCCATTCCATCCTCCCTCCCTCTTTTGATCTTGATAAAGATTGGGGGCACAGTGTTGACAATTGTTTTGGATGTCTCTTGACATACCTCATCCCTTTCAACCCAATCCTATCACCATCCATTGTCATAATCATTGTCATGAAAAAATCCTAAGTGTTACACCTACAATGGGGCATGTTATTCCTATGCAACATAGTCCTTGGCGATCACATCCTTGCCCTCTTATGCATACATCCCTTCCATCCACTATTGACCACGCCTTTTATCCATTCATCCAAGCCCATTCATTCCCTTGCATCTCGACTTGGTTTTCCCTTGTCATTGGTATCTAGCATAAAAGGCTATCTAAATTTTCATCCATTGACATTTTCAAAATCCAAAAATACAAAAAAAAAAACCAAAATACAAAAAAATCAAAACATTTCAAAATACAAAAAAATCATAACATTTCAAAATACAAAAAAAAATCACAACATTCCAAAAATCACAAAAAAATCACAACATTCCAAAAACACAAAAATCAAAACATGTCAAAAATCCAAAAACATTGCAATAGTCTCAAAATCCCAAAATTTACATCAAAATATCATAAAAAATACAAAAAAAACAAATATTCAACAAAAATCCAAGCAATAAAATCATCCTATCAAATCAAATCAAATCACCACATCAATAAAATCAATTCAATCATTCCAATCAAATCATCTATCCAAATCACATCACTCCAGCATTTCAATTCAATTCTTCAATTCAATCATCCTTACCATTTCATCAAATCAGCTCAAATCACTTCTTCAATTAAATCAAGGCAATCAATTCATCAATTCTTCAAAATCAATCCAAATTATTATCCAAATCAATCAAATTAAACAAAATCTTCCAACCAATTCATCAAATCACATTCATCAATAAAATCAATCCATCAAACAAATTCTTCCAAATCAACTCATTCCAATCACTCTATTCAATCCATCCTTGAATTCAATCAATTCAATCCAAGTTAATTATTCCACCACAATCATCATCCCAATCAATTCTTCCAATTATGTTCTAATCACACCCCAATCAAATTCATTATAATCATATCCTAACCATTCATTCCAATTCAATCAATTTCATCTCAATCACAATACACCACAACCGTAGGGAAACCTTGGAGTATCTACTCTCCCTATCAACTCCAATTGCAAATGTGTCATAACATTATAGACTTGCTAGTTCCATTTACCAACTACATATTCAACTTCATTCCACTACATAATCAATTTCATTCCACTAAACATTCAATTTCATTTGGCCTTTGACATATATAAGATGACCCTAAACATTAGTCTTCCTAAGGTTGAAACATAGGGAGAAACTGTCGAAGCTTGACTGTATCACAAGTACAAATCTAGACCAAGAGACCTTGACATTCTTTTTCACATCAATCACAACTTGGGCTTAATACTCCATGGATAGTTTAAGTCCATCCTTTCAAGTGAATTCTAAAACTCATGGGTTCACTTTCATCAATCATTTCTTCCACTTGGGCTTAATACTCCATAACTAGTTTTTTTTTTTTTAAATGCGGCTGGTAAACTTTTTAACATGATTGGGGACGCTGGTGCGACACGGCCTCCGGCTCCACGTGAATGCTTTTTCCAAGAGCAATGAATCGGTGAGGCCACAATACGGGGGACCTCATCCCCTAGCAAGAACACTTCAAACCCATGAGCTTGTTGGCCCAACAAAGGCGTAAAGCCTGTGAGCTCATTGGCCCAGCGGGGGTTTAAACTCTGGTGTCCACCACTACAACCGAGTGACTTAACCACCGAACCACGCCCTTATAGGCACTCCATGGCTAGTTTAAGTCCATCCTTCCAAGTGAATTCTGAAACTCATGGGTTCACTTTCATCAATCATTTAATCCACACCTCAAGGTCTCGACAAATCCAATTTATGCTCTGAAAGCTCATTAGTAGACGTGAGTACCCTCTTGGAGCTAGACCTCTCAAAGACTAATATCCATTAGCCTCTATCATAGTTTGGGCCTCATCACCTTGCATTGGCATCCGCATAGCATCCCACACTTCACAAGTCTTGTAGAGACACGGTTACAAAACGAAGAGAAAAGGGAGTAGATCCTCCTAGTCATCCCTCATTCCAAACATTCTGAACATCCCATCCAACTCATCATGCTCATCAAATCACATCAATTCAATTTTTCAATCACTTAATTCATCCAACTCATCATCCTTATCAAATCATCAATTCCTCCAATTCAAATCAATAACTTCTTCCAATCAATCATCTGATCACAACATTCAAATGAATTCTTCCACTCACTCAATCCAATCAAATCCAATCATCACATTAATTCTTCCAATCATCAAATCACTTCTTTCAATCAATTTTTCAAATCATTCCAAATCAATTAATAAATCCAAATCACTTCATCCAATCATCCTTATCATTTTTCATTCCAAGAAATAATTCAAATGCAAGTGCAAGTCATCATCAATCAATACCAATCAAGTCAATCAATCATGTCAAATATCCAGTTACATCAATGGTCTTGATCCTAATCTTGATGTAAACCAAATCAATGACTTGATTCAATCAATTATCCATCAAATCTTGGTTTTGATCACATGGCCAACAACACTAGTATCAATCAATCATCATCAATCACTTAATCATTGGTTTACAACTTGACAGGGGCAATACCTTGTTTGTTTTTGTATCTTGCATTTGTATCACAGCCCAATCAACCTAGCTAATATTCATATCTTGTATCTAGACAAGGTTGTATTACATTGGGGCACGAGACACATTGCCACCTTGGTCCTTACACCTTGGTGCATAACGTCTAGTGCTATATCAAACACCATGGTTGCTCACCTTCATTGCAGCATAATGCATCCTTCCCTTTCTTCTATCCATCTTTCATCCTTGACCAATCCCTTTTCATTTCGAGAGCCTACCCGTGTTTGTCCAACACGTCTATCCTCTCGAGGGGGCATCATCATCCAATCATTATCCTTTTCCTTAGATTCTTTGAAATGATGTTACTCGACATAAATCACATCATCTCGAACATCATCTCAAAGAGGGGCAAAATGTAGACACTAAAATTTGTCCATGTCTTGTCTACACCTAGTCGACATGACCTTGTAATGTTTTGCCCTAGGTCCTAGGTCATCCCACTCATAATTCCAACTTAATCACTTTCCAATTAGTTAAATAAAGGCCCATTTATTTAACTAATTCCCCTTTGTCGCATGTCTCACATAATTCAAATTAAAAATTTGAATTATTCCCTCACCTCTCATCACATTGCAACACATGTCACATGTCTCATCTTCCACTTAATATGCCTTCACATGTCAAAATAATTGAAATAAAATATTTGAATTAGATTCCCTTTATTCTCCATTGCACACTTGTCACATTGCTACAACCTCTTGGAGTGGGAAAAACCTAACCGATCTTGACTGTCTATAGCATTCAAACCCTAATCAATCTCATCCATTCATTCAATTTTGCCTTTTCTATAGAGGAAACCCTAGACAAGTCATTTTCAGATAGATCAAGTTGCAAGTATCGTTATGCTACCAAAATCTTGAGCAACCAACATCCCTCCACAATCAACCCTTTGAAATCTACATGCCTATGCATGATTGAGAAGAGCCATGGAGGTCAATCAATACTAGTTTGAAGTTTAGTTTTCATTTTGTTTATGTTTTGTATTTTCAAGCTAGGTTGTGCTTCATGGTGCTAGTTAGGGTTCTTTTTCTACTATTTTGATTTCTTCCCTAGATTTATCCCTATCTACAGTATGTACGTGTCCAACCTAGCAAACCAAGCTCTAGGTGCTTGTTTAAGATGATATAGATCCTTCTAGAGTTTGCACACCATGTCTAGATCTTCTGATAGTTGGAAACCATCTGGTTGTTCAATATAAACCTCTTCCTCCAAGTCACCATTTAGAAATGTTGACTTAACATCCATCTGATATACCTTAAAGTTCTTATGAGCAACAAGAGTAAGGAACATTCCGATTGCCTCCATCCTTGCTATATGACCACAAGTCTCCTCAAAATCAATACCTTCAACTTGTGTGTATCCTTTGCATACCAGTCTTACCTTCTTCCTTACAACTTCACCTTCTTATTCAGTTCATTTTGAAACACCCATTTTGTTCCTATAACATTCTTATTTGTTGGTCTAGGAACCAATTCCTATGTCTGATTCTTCTCAATCTGATCCAATTCTTCTTCCATGGCTTTTATCCATCCATCATATTTACTAGCATCAACTAAGTTTTTGGGTTCCACCTTTGATAACAAACACAAGTTTACTTTCTCATGTGTCTTAGTAAGTCTTCTCCTTGTTTGCACACCTTCGTCTTTATCTCCAACGATTTGATCCACTGAGTGGTTCTTTTGAACATACTTTGTTGGAGTCTTAGGCATTTGCTATAGTTATTGTTCCTTTTCTTCTTTCACTTCTTCTTCCTCATCTAAAATGCATGGAAAGTGTAATGTCAGAAAATGTCCCCTCGGGGGCTTTTCCCTCAAAAGGTTTAGCTCCTAGGTCTTTAGTGTGCATTTAGGACATCTTACTTCATATTTCAACACCCTGATGGAATGAACCCTAGGTCTTATGACAAATGGGGCCTAGGGGGAAAACTTGAACCTAACACTTCCCAAAATAGGGGGAGGACTTGGGTCCCTGCGCCCTAGTTCTGCCCTATTTTGGGTTAGTCTCAAATTTCTAGTGTTGATTTATGACCGTTATTTGGTCCCTAGGCCAGCACGATAAGTTTGAATTACGAAATTCTTAGCGGGAATGTTTGTAGTTGCATATAAAAGCATATTTAGGAATTCATTTGTAATCTAGATGATCATTAGATAGAAATTTGATTTCAATAGCTTGTGTAAAGGTGATTCAAGGCATTCATTGTGTTGCAAGAGTAGATTTATGTTGTTTATGTGTTTGTATTTGCATATTTGAGCATCCTTCTTCCTCTCATGAGATCTTCACTACAAGATGATATCATTTGTGTTATTAATAATTCATCATTATGTTTTGCCTCTGCCTCCCAAGGGCATGCACTCTCTATCTAACAACGGTGTTCGAAAGACTTGAATATCTCTCTGAGGCTTGACTAAGACAAGCCTCTAAACAACACAACCCCCTCCCAAAGTTTTCCTGGTTGCAGGTTACAGGTTGAAGATATAGACAAAGTGAATTTGTAGGGGGTACAATAGAGTGTCAGAATTGTAGATCAAAGAAGAAAAGAGCACCCTGGACTAGGGTGCCCGCTCTTTAGTCCTCAAAGTTCTGCAACGGGAAAATCTCTAGTACAATAGATACAGGTTACAGACCTTGTTTGCAGATCTCGACAAAAAGTAGGGCCTTGGACTTGGGAGCTTGCTCCTTTGTCCCTGACTTTTGCACCTCCGAACTCTAAAAATAGGTGTATAGTTATTTGTCATTTTACTTCTTTCTGTAGCAACATTTTCCATAATTCATTTGTTTACTGTCGTATTTGCATAGTTAGGGTTGTAAGGCATAATTGAGCATAAGAAAAAATAATTAGCAATCAAATCATGAAAATCCAAGTTTCCCTACATCTCAATAGTGATCTAGGGAATGATAGTACATTGGAACTCGACCCTAGGTCCTTGAATGTAATTGGTGAAAGGAGGATACACATACAAACCATCAAAAACTCAACTATCCAAATTTCACTACATTACATAAAGATATCAGATTCAGAGTCCTTTGATTCATGTGATATTTGATATAAGTCTTGATCTCCCTTGACATAATTTGTGCTTTCAATCATCTTCCCCAAACTTTTGTTGTATCATCTATAAGCCTTGCTTCTGGTTGAGTAGCCAAGAAAGATTCCTTCGTCACTTCTTGAATCAAACTTTCCTAGGTCTTCTTCATCTCTTATGATATGGCGTTTGCTGCCAAATATCCTAAAGTATTTGACCATGGGAGGTCTTCTATACTATATCTCATAAGGGGTCTTAGTGTTGTTGAGCCTCAGTTACACTCTGTTAATAAGATAGAGAACAATATGAACTGCATCCTTCCAATACATATCAAGCATATTTACCTCTTTTAACATTGCCCTATACATCTCTTGCAATGTCCTATTCTTTCTTTCCATTGCTCCAATTTGCTGAGGGGTCCTAGGAGCTGACAGATGTGTCCTAATACCATTATTTTCATAAAACTTTTCAAATTCATTTTAAGTAAACTCACCTCCTCTATCATACCTCAAACATTTAATCTTGACATCTACTTCATTCTCAACCATAGCTTTGAACACTTTAAATTTATCAAGGGCATCTGATTTTTCTCTTAATAAAGTAACCCAAGTCATTCTAGAATAATCATCAATAAGCAACATGAAATACCTCTCACCTTGTTGACTCTTTACTCTTTTAGGGCCACATAGATTAGTGTGAATCAACGCCAATGGTTTTGAAGAAGAATACTCCTTTCTTTTGAAGTTTATCTTTGTTTTCTTTCCCATTTGACATTCCCTACATACTGCATTTATAGGCTTGATTACCTTAGGCATATCTCTCACTACATGAGTGGAACTAATCTTTACCATACTATCAAAATTGTTGTGTCCCATTCTTTTGTGTATAGACAAAACTCACTAGATTGAGCCAACAAACATGTTCTTCCATTTACCTCCTTTAGATGATAGATGTCACCATACGTCTTGATACCTTCTGCAACTAGTTTTTTAGATCCCACCTTCCTAATTTTATAGCCATTGGCATGAAAGGTGAGATTATACCCCTTGCTGCACATTTGATTGAAACTGAGAAGATTGTGTATTAGTCCTTTGACATAGAGGACATCCTCAATTCTATTCTTCCCATCAATAATTATAGCACCTTTTCCACAAATCCATACTGACTCATCACCACCAAACTGGACAGCACCACCCTCCCACTTCTCAAGGATGATAAACATCTCCTTGTCACTAGTCATATGATTTGAGCATCCATTATCAATTACCCAAGCCTTGGATTCTTCTCTTGCATGAAAGGTAGTTCATACAACCATTGATCTTTCATTGTTTTGATTTGTTTGCAAGGTATCAGTCTTCTCACATGTTCTAGCATCATCATTTTTGTTATCAACACTAAGGGCCATGAAAAGTGTTTCATCATTTGAATCATCATGATCCTCATATTCTGAAGAATAATTGCTTTCTATAGAATAGACTTCTCTTGAACTTGTCTCTTTTGTTACTACCCCTTGATTCTTTGAAAGGACACTTAGAAGAAAAATGACCAACCTTTCCACAATTGAAACATTTGAAAGGTAATGTACCTTTGTATTTCTAGTGCCTTTCTTCATCCTTCTCACAAAATTTGCTTCAACTTCATCAGAGCTTTCATCTTCATCAACAACTTCTTCTTTTGTCTTCATACTGGTTTTGAAAGAAACTTCTTTCTTTGGAGCATCACTGCCAAACTCTCTCATTTCAAAGGTAGTAAGGAAACCAAATAATTTGTTTATAGTGTAAGTATACAAGTCTGCATTCTCTTCAATGGCAGATACCTTATGACTGTAAGATTTGGGAAGAGATCTCAGAACCTTTTTCACAACCTCATCTTCTTTCATGTCTCCACCAAGACATTTAATGCCATTGACCACTTCATTCACCTAGAGCATATATCCAACAATGTATTCATCCTCTGACATTTTTAGGTTCTCAAATTTTCTCTTGAAGATCTGCATCTTGGATTGCTTTACTTTCTTATCTCCTTCATAAATGGTTTTAAGTTTATCCAAAACTTCTTGAGCAGAACTGCAACTCATTACCTTTGAAAGTTTTGAATTATCTAACTCACTCATGATAGCAAACTTTGCCTTGGCATTGTTATCATACTTCTTAACTTCATTTGCATATTTAGGAATAGTAGCAGGAACAGTGAAATTAGACTTGATAGATTCCCAAACACCACACCCTAGAGAATTGATATAAGCTTCCATCCTTAGCTTCCAGAAAGCATAATTTGTTCCATCAAACCCAGGTATCATGCTAGATCCATTTTGTGCCATCTCATACCTTCCTCAAGTGGTTAAGCTTCCCTCAGAGGAACTTGACTCTGATACCAATTGTTGAATACACCAAGATACTGAGAGGGGGGTGAATTGATATCTAAACAATCTTCAATTCTAACAACTTAAACTTATCTGGAGCAGATTAAAACTTAAGCATCATGGCATTAAAATGAACATGAAATATTAACACAATGCACATCAACACATAACACCAGATATACATGGAAAACTCTAGAAGGGAAAAACCACAATGAGGATTAACTCACAATATATGAAGCTCAAATAACAACTTTGTTTTAGGGTTACAACCTAAGGAAGCTTCTACTCCCTGAAGACTTTATTTTAAGGTCACTCCCAAGGAAGCTACTACTCCCTAAATTGAGAACACACTTACAAAATATTACAATATGACAGTCTTTCTATTGTCTGAAAATTGACATTGAAACTCACATGTTTGATGATTGTACTTCTGCCTCTTCACTTCTTTTTCTAATGATTTGATCAGCTAGGCATAGTCTACACTTGATCATTGTCATAAATATGTCATCAAGATGAATCAGGACATCATCAACAAAATCTTCTCTTTCTCCTTCAGTCGCACATCAACAATGCATTCATTCCACCATTTATCTTCTTGCGAGTTTTTCAATCAACTTGCAATCACACCTCTCCTCACTCAATTTGATTCACTATTTATACACGATATTACATTTATTATATTGCTTTTCAGCCATATACAACATGAAAAATACATTTACAAGTCAGACAAACAACACATAATATGAAACTTGTAGAAGATAGGTCCTAAGTGAAACCACATGTTACACCAGCATCAAATTCATGCCTTGCGGAAATCAACACTTGCTTAACCATGTCCAAAACATCCTTCACAACTTCAATGTTACCAAGGAATTACATCCCCACACTCTGCTCATTTGAAAATAGGACAACTTTAAGCAAAACACATGAAGACTTGAAGTATAACAACCACATCAACTTGAAAACTTTATGTGGTACTAGAAACAAGAAAGATCTTCGTGAAAATTTTCTAGATGAGTCCACATGACTCATACAACATCCCCAAATACTCCTTTTCCACTACACATCAAAGAATTGTGCTGCACAACTTCAATCATTAACTTTGAGAACAATTTGTCATCTAGAACATGCTACAACATGTCATTAGAAAAATTAAGCTGTGGACCACCATGAACCTTGAAATTGCAAGGAAGCATGTAATACACATCCATAAACATGTCCTCAAAACCACAAGAGAAATCATTCATTTTTGGATGAATGCAGAGCATTCCAACAATCCTTCAACACTAGCTTATTCTGTCATAACACATGCCAATACTCTATCATGCATAACTTTCACAGAGGAAGGACAAATGATCTAAAACCTTTGAATTATCACCTTCATAGCATCTTGAATACAAATTGTATGGCCATATCTATAAATGTAGGGGAATGTGGAGCATTCCACTGTCCTACATAGAACACCTTCATAGAGACAACACTATCTTCAAGCAATCAACAAGACACTCTTCCGTTAATTCAATTATCATGGAATTTGGATCATACATACTTCAGGACATCAGTAGCATCAGTAATGCATCTGATCATCTTAATTCTTCTAATTCCCATATTAATATGAACTATATATTCTCCTTTCTCTTATTGGATGGGACATGACATCCAACCATGAACTGTATCATCTTCTCTTGTTGGATGGGACATGACATCCAACCATGAACTGTATCTTCTTCTCTTGTTGGATGGGACATGACATCCAACCATGAATTGTATCTTCTTCTCTTGTTGGATGGAACATGACATCCAACCATGAACTGTATCTTCTTCTCTTGTTGGATGGGACATGACATCCAACCATGAATTGTATCTTCTTCTCTTGTTGGATGGGACATGACATCCAACCATGAACACCATCGTACCACCATGATAGCATTGACATCAATGACAACCTAGTGACTATGGTGACATCAATGACAACCCTAGGAACCATATGTGTAACATAATCTTTATTTTGTGAACTTGTAGACCTCATAGCTTTCAAAAATGAACTTGAATTTGAGTGTTATTTTTAAAACGTTGAGGATTAAAACACTACATATTCGTGATGACTATTTGTTCTTAATCAAGCATTATATTATACTGTCAACTTTGTGGTCTATATTATATGTAAAAATAAAAAAATAGCTTTAATTTGTGTAATCACACTACTTATAAAGTGCCAAGCATTGTAATTTTCTTAGGGTGTTTTGATTAAGAAATTAGTGAGGTATCAATATACATGCACTATTTATAAAGTGTCATATTTGCATGTTAGGAGATATAATGTGGGGGAAATATATTTAAGTCAAAATGAATATTATGAGAAAATAGAAGGACCATTTTATAGGATTAATTAGTTCTAGTGTTAATAGCCACACATCATGGACCAAATTTGAGAGATATATGGAGATCCCAGTGAATCTTCATTCTCATGTGATCTTATTATGGATAGTTTTGTACCCCTTAATAATGAAAATCATACAAATAATGATCTTGATTCTTTAGAAGATCTTGAACAATAAGACCTTCTCCTTCTCGTTCTCCTTCAATATCACTTGCATCTTCAGAGTTTTGAGATGCTTCATTGAAGGCTTTTAGTAATTCTTCAACAAGTTCACACTCCTAATCAGGATGTTTTGAGCAAGGCCATCTTTGACCTTCTCTCTTTTTCTCTCTTTTGGGGGAGGGGATTTTTTTTAATGGGTTTTCTCCTTTTCTCCATTTCCATGATATCATTATGTAATGGGTACCTAACATGACCTCAGACCCAAGACCCATCATCATCATTTTCACTATTACCTAATCTATACTTATGGGGGTGTTAGAGTGTGTAATACTTTTGCATATTAATTTAATTATGCTAGGTTTATTATGCATAAGATAAGCTTTCATAGGTGTTGAATTGTACACATGTTACATTGTGAGGAGCATCTTCTCTCACCCACATGTGTGACATTCATAAAAAGCATCTTCTATAATTAGCAAGTCATGTTTTACTTGGTGACTCACTTAGTTGTCATATGGTAGGACTCCTCTTAAGTATTTCTTATAAATAGAACTTTCATGCTTACATTTGAGAAATATGGATACATCATTGTAATCTTGCATTTGTGGAATATAGTATCATATTATTTTGCATATTTGTGTATGTTTTTTGTTTATTGGAATAGCATATCTGCCATTGTAACTTTTATCACTCATCTAGATAATTATGGTCTTATGATTTCATCTCCATCATAGGAAAATCTTACATCTAATACAATATGATATTATTTTACATATTTATGTTTATATTTTATATTTATTGGAATAACACATCCAAGCTAAATTGTAACTTGCTTCACTCATGTAGATTGTGGTCTTGTGATTTCATCTCCATCATAAGCAAATCTTACAACTCTTATATATGGGATCAACCTAGAAATGAACCATCCTATATCCTCTTCTTTGTAAAAAAGTATTCTATTTTCTTGATCACTTACTTAAATATTTAGTCATACTCTTTGATAGTTTCATTATTTTTTCGCAACATCTCTTATTGTTTTACACTCTCTAAAGGAACACTAGGAGATTGAAATATTTTTAGGAACTGAGTCCTAAGATCAACCCATGTATTTTTATAAATTGGATATTCTTTCATATACCATTTCAAGACATCATATCTTGGAGTTCTATCAAAATCATATAATTTGATTTGGTCATCTATGATCCTTGATCTCCTTAATGTAGATTTTAATACGAATAGGTGCTTACTGGTCTCCTTAGTGTCTTTCCAAAAAATAGGAAGCTTGGTTAAGTTTGTGGCTACGTCTAAAGGTAAGGTAGATGAGTTTTATTTAAAGCTTTTGGAGGTTATAATTTTACCCTATTTTCTTTCTATCTATTTTACCATTGCTTAGATACTCTCTCTAAGTTGTGTTCCCCTCTTTGGTTTCTTTGATTTTGTCTTCCCTTCCATAGCCTCATATTATCTTACCAACTTCCTTTCTAAGAACTTATCCTTGGAGAACTCTATCTCAAGGAAAATTTCTTTGAAAATCTCTCTACACTTTTGCCTTTAAACTCTCTCTTGATCTCTTCTTGCCTCTGCTTCCTCTAGCCTTTGCAAGGTTTCACTACTTATCTCTTGTCTTGAGACTCTCCTCATCTTAAATGACACAATAGGTTCATTTCATCCAAGGGTCTCTTTTTACTAGGGGGTGTGACCTTGATAATTCTTGACTATTTAATTTTTCTTTAGTTACACTAGTCACTCCTTGTTTAATTTATCAACCCTCTACACATCTTCTTTTTAGAATTTCTATTTTGTCACAATATTCCTTTTCTGCATACTATCATACCTACTACCTTATGTTGGGAATTAAGGTGTCTCAACCTTTGCAAGTTCCTAGCATTGTTTATTTAAATGTGTATTTACTTGCACATCCAGTTTGGTCACTTAGTTGAGGTGGCATTATGACATGTCATCCTACTTGGCATGTGACTTGGATGGTCAAGTCAAACTCACATGGATTTGGGCATCCCATTTGAGGTGGCACTAATATGCCATGTGTTGGCGTCTTGTGGTATGTCGAAGAGGATATTCCATATGATAGAATCTATGACACGTAAGAGCCAAGTATAGAGATTCCTATGACAAGTGGGGACAAGTGCCAGAGAGTATCTTTGCATGAGAGAAAGGCATATTTGGGTGCCCAAGTTGGGATATGACATGTTGTAAGAAGAATATGCTATTTTTAGTCATGTATGATGGTTTCTCTTACAACATTAAGTGTTATCATGTTGCATATTTTTTTGACAAATGTAAGATGCGTAAGAGCATCTGTCATTGCCTATTTTTAGCATGGAGCGCTCTATCCTTGGGAAATCAAATCTGCCATGTTATAATAGATGTAAGAGAGGTGAAAATGTGTTGGACAAGTGTTCTTTGAGTGTGTAAATGGCCATGTGGCCAAGATGGATGCCTATCTCTAGAGGCTTCTCAATTTTGCCTTGTATCTCTATATATTGCATAGTTTTGGAGTTGTAGTTGCATAGTTTATGTACAAGTACTGTTATACTACCGAAATCACTCCAGAAATGATATTTGAAGACTCTTGGAAGAATTTGCATTGTAAGTGTTGTTGTGATGTTCACAACACGCCCCATTTTGCTCCTTAGCAAAACGAGGACCCCTGCTGATGTCTTGCTTTTTGCTTCTGCTTGTGTTTTTTCTGCTTCCTGGCGGTCTGGTAAAAATGAAGGTCAGGTGCATCATCATCATGATATTGCATAGGGTAGGTCATCATCATGAGGTTTGTTTGTCAAAGTTCATATTTTGTTTCTGTGACCTCATATTTTGAAAGAGCTTGAAATTTCATGCAGGTTTGCCTTTTACTTCACTTGAAAATTCAACCATATGTGAAAGTTATGCACGGTCAAAGTCTTGGTCAAACCTGATATTCGCAGGAGCATCATCATTTTATTTTTTATTCTAAGTCATGTTGACAGGATCATCATGATCTTCGCATTATGCAGCATCATGATATCTTTTAGGAAGGTTATATTATAAACTCGGTTTTGCTGAAGAGCATCATCATCATCATATTTAAACCCCCCCCCCGATAATATCCTGAGGTCCAATTATCATGATGACATTAACTTTAAGTCGAGGTAAGTTCCCCCCGTCGAGCGGCCTTTGTATCGCGAGCATCATCATGATATCCTTGCATCGCCTGATCTTAAAATATCATGCTGATGGTATAGGATCACCCTGACTTAACAAAATCACCTTCGGCATATTTACATGCGCACGTTCAAAACCTATTGGAGGGTCATCATCATGATATTTGTTGGCATTCGAAATATGATGATGACGACGACTTCATATCCTCCCGGTCTCCCTTTCGCAAGGTCGTCATCATGATATTTGCTGAACTTCGAAATATGATGATGACGGCTTCTTGATCATCATCCTGATCTTTCACAGAACATTCTCTGAAATTCGCTAAGTAATGAAGACATCATCATGATAATTTCGAAGGAGGATCATCATCTTTATATCCTCCTGATATCCGTTTGCCGAAACATCATGATGATCAGCCTATCTATTAAGAAGGGTTCGATATTGCATTTCTTAAACAGCATCATCATATTTTGTAATATCACCCTAGCCGAAATATCATGATGACCAACTTATCCTTGTGCTTCGAAGACAAATTATCATGATGACGTCATCATGATAAATCGATGAGAAGTAAATATCCTGATGAACAGCATCATCATATTTTACAATCACCCTAGCGCGAATATGATGATGACGTCATCATCATCATTTTTATCCTGTCCTGTTAACAACATCATCATCATGATCTTGTTTGTGCGCCCGATATTTCGCCAAGTCCTCCTGCCGAAAATGCAACCTTTTTGAGAACATCCTGATCATCATCATCATCATATTTTTATCCTGATCATGCTCATGATCATCATATTTTCCTTTCGGCAGGATTTTTCTCAAACATGATCCGGTTGGCGAAATATCATGATGACGTCATGTTTCAAGTTTAGCGAAGGCTCCGGATATCATGATGACGTCATCCCGATCTGAATAACGAAGAGGTAAATATCCTGATCATCATCATCATCATTTTCTTTCTTTCAGCGGGATATTTTCCAAGACCCGATCCGGTTCCCAAATATCATGATGATGTCTTCTTCTGTGTTCGACAAAACAAATATCCTCCTGATGGTCATCATCATCATTTTTCCTTCGAGCAGGATATATTTTCCAAGCGCGATCCGGTTCCCGATTATCATGATGATGACGTCCTTTTCCCAGTTCGACATACGCCCCAAATATGATGATGATCTTCATCATGCTGATTTTCTCGAGAGGGTTACCTTGGCCGCGAAAGGATCATATTCACTTCATCATCCTGATCATGCTCCTTAGGTGACCCGATATCAAATATCCCCCTGATCTTAACCGAATATCATGATGATGTCATCCTTAGCATCTCAATGAAGCCCAAATATCATGATGACGTCACCATCATCTTCCTCTCCTCGACAGCATGATTATATTCGCATCCTCCTATTCTTCTTCAACATGATGATGATGATGTTGTTCTTTTCTCCCATATGCAGAGGCAAAACATCATGATGACATTCATCTGAACCTTCAGGAGGGAAAGCATCATATTTTCCGAAATATCATGATGATGAGGTATATCGACTAACCTGTTTTTTTTTTTGACGCACCGACTGCGAATATCATGCCGATGGGCGGGAAATGAAGCGGTGGAGTTTTGAAGTGTTTTTTTTGGCGCCTCTGACATTTTTTCAGTCAGCGATGGTTGACCCATCAATTTTGAGCAGCTTGGGCGCATTTTTGACGCGTTTTGAGCGGATTTTGGATCTGATTTCCGCGATCTTGCGCAGTCACTTGGATTTAAACGCTTATTCTAGTTTCCTGCTATTTTTTGTGATAAATGTGAAACTTATTGCTGGTCTTGTCTTGCAGGCTTGCAGTTGAGGAAGCAGCTGGAAAGTCAATACAGTGACCTCATGGAGGCAGAAGATCAGATCTCAGGAGCAAGAAGATAGAGATGAAATGCAAAAAGTCAAATCCATTCAAGTGAAGAGGAAGGTCGCAGCTGGAGGTATTTCTGCAAAAGACAAACAGAAGTTATTGCTCAGCTGCTGGAACTTCTCAGAAGGGGCAATATTTCGCCCAGATTTGACCATGGCTCTGAGATATTTTTGAGAACTGGTTCACCTGCATTTATTGCTGTAACTAGAGGTTTGAACCAGGGGGTCAGTTAGGGTTTTTTGCTGTAGTGAGGACAATCAGGATGTTATATATTGTGCCTCTCTACACTGTAATACTTTACAACAGGGGCTACACAACAGAGATTCTAGGAAAATACAGCAAGTTAGCTTAGCATAGTTTAGAAGTAGAAGAAGGAGGTCGCCTGTTTGTCTGCAGTAAGGTGCGCGTGGAATGTCTGGCTGCCTTACTGTATCTGTAAAGCTTGTAAGTTCTCTGTAGTATGATCAATGAAACTAAGAGTCATTCTTACATTGTAAATCATGTATGGCTATTCGTTTCTAATGCAATAGAATCTGGAGTTCTGCATCTATCTTCTGAGTGTTCTCCTGCTCTTCTTTGTGTTTTGAAATATCTTCTTTGAGAGCTTGCAATTTTAAATGTATGTTTGTGAAAATGCTCAGGACTCACATTTAAGGTTTTTACTGTGGATTTGATCAGATTACTGTGGTATTTACATAGTGGATAACAGAAACAATTAGATCCTTCTGTAGATTAGATGAAGTGTAGATTAGATCTCTCTAACTTTTCCCAACCCATCTGAAATATCTAGCTGAAAACGCAGAAATCTAAAGGAAATTGTCTCAAATTTGAAGAAGCATGATAACAGAGCTATAAGTAGATAGTTTTCATAAACAGATCAAGAAGAAAGCTGCAAAAACCCAAGAAAACCCTCTGAAACTTGCAGCCCAGTATCACTCTTATGCAAAGGAATGAAAAGCATTGACATATCTCATGACCTTTTTGCATATTCTTAGGCCAGTAAACCACAGAACAAACCTAAACTACGTAAGGCCCCTTGAACATTACAGCTTCACATTGACCAACTGAACTTGACCAACCGAACCATTGTAGACTTGGGATTAGTTGAATCACCAAATGATTCCTTCTTGTCTTTCAAGTATAGTTTCAGTTCATGTCATGTGAATTTTAACTTATTGTTATGATTGCATCAAAACAGTCATCAACAAGTGTATTGTAATCCTTTACAGATTTGTTAATACATTGTGTAGGTTTTAGAGTGTGGGGTTTTTCACCTGAAAATGTTTTCCCCATGATATATCTTGTCTCTCTCTCTATCTATCTATCTACATTCTTGTCTTGTGTTTGCTGTTGTAATATCTCTGTTATATGTTTAACATTTCTGCAATTGTAAGGATTAAAATGAATTTGCATACATCTCCTCTTATTAGATCGGTGTAGGAAGCATTTCCGTGTACCTTGCTTCCTTTTAGTTGGTATCAGAGCTTGATCACCTTTGATCCTTTTTTGTTGGGTAGAGGTTTTTTGTACTAATCTTCAATTGAGTGAGAGTCTGTGCAGAATATTCTACAATCTTGTTGCAGGAAGGAGATGGTAGGCAGATCCGGAAGAATAGATTTGGAAAAGTTTAATGGCAAAAATTTTGAGTTGTGGAAACTCAAAATAGAAGACATGCTTGTTGATAGAGACCTATGGGAAACAATTTCTTGTACAAAACCAATGGTAATGGCATAGGCAGATTGGGATCTCAAAGATCGTAAAGCTAAGGGTCTTGTGAGACTTTGTTTAGTTGATTTTGTCCTATTGTTCAAATGCTCATGAGGAGAAGACCACGAAGGAGCTATGGAAGAAACTTGGTGATGTTTATCAATCTAAATCCCTGGTAAACAAGTTATTCCTACTGAAGAAGCTATATTCTCTGAGGATGGAAGATGGAGGATCGGTTGCAAACCACCTGAAATCCTTTAACATGCTAGTTGCACAGTTGACATCCATTGGTGTGAAGATGGAGGATGAGGATCATTGTATGACCTTACTTTGTTCTTTGCTAGATTTGTGGGACCACCTTGTCATGGCCATTGGGAGCACTACAACCACCTTCAAGATGGATGAAGTGGTGTTTTCACTTTTATCTGAAGAAATACAGAGAACGTCTTCTGATTCAGCTAAGGAGGATCTTGTGGTTCATGGTAGACCCAAGGAGAAAGGGAAAAAGAAGGACAAGAAAGATGAAAAGGGAAAATCCAAATCCCGTGGGAGATCCAAATCTCCTAGAAAGTCCAAGGCACTATGTTGGAACTGTGGAAAAATTGGGCACTTCTGAAAGGAGTGCAAGGAGGAGAAGAAGAAAAAGAAGAAGAAGACCTCCGATTCAGATTCTAACAAATCTCATAATGATGGTGATGCTTTTATTACTACCCTGGCCACCCGTGCATCAGATGATGTGTGGCTTATTGACTCTGGTGCTTCCTTCCACATGACCTCACATTGAGGTTGGTTCACAAAGTATGAAGAGTTTGACGGTGGGAAGGTGTACTTAGGTGATGACTCTCACCTAAAAATACTTAGTTGTGGAAGAGTCTTGATTTGATTCCTTGATGGACCAGTGAAGGGGATCAATGGGGATATGCACATCCTTGATTTAGCACAAAACCTACTCTTTGTAAGTAAATTGAATGATGTAGGTGTGCAGGTTATATTCTTGAATGGAGAATGCAAGATGACAAGAGGATCTATGGTGCTTGCTAAGGGTACTCGGAGAGGTACTCTGTTTTAGCTGAATGCATGCACTACTCAGTTAAATAGTTCTTCTGATTCAAAGAAAAAGAGCTTCAGTCACTTCATCCTCACCATTGGAACCAACAGTGAAGAAAAATGTTGCTTCAACTTCTGATGGTAGTGTATTTTGGGTACCTAAGGGTACTCATGCTTTGGAAATGAAACTCCTATTGGCTCATGATTGTTGTTAAACCAAAACGTTGACCTATCAATTTCTAATACAATCACCAGAGTTAATGAATCCACGGGAGGTGGTTAGTCCATATCACAAATCCCAAGGCTGTACTTAATATGACACCAACCTTTTGGGAGACTAAAACACCAACTTTCCAATAATCTCCCCCCTAGCGCCAGCCTGAGGGGATTCAAACCCGTGACCTTTGGCTCTGATACCAATTATTGGCCCATAATTACCGTTAAACTGAAAGGTCAACCTATCAATTTCTGATACAATCACCAGAGTTAATGAATCCATGGGAGGTGGTTAGTTCATGTCATGAATCCCAAGGTTACACTGAACATGACACCAACCTTTTAGGAGACGAAAGCACCAACTTTACAACAACTCCCTACTGAGAAGACAATGTTGTGGCATGAGAGACTTGGTCACATTGGTGAGAAGGGTCTTGGATCAATGATTGTAATCTTGAGTTTGACTTTTGCAAACATTTTATATATAGAAAGCAAAATCGTGTTCAGTTTTACTCAAGTTCTCATAAGTCTTCTAGTGTGTTGGATCTAATTCATTTTGATGTGTTTGGTCCTATGAATGTTCCTTCGATTTCTAAATCATTATGTTTTATATCATTCATAGATGATTATAGTAGAAGGACATGGATTTATTTTCTCAGAAGTAAATCTAAAGCCTTTAGTCATTTCAAAGAGTTTAAAGCTTTTATTAAGAATCATATTGGTAAAAAGATTAAGTGTTTGAGAACTGATAACGATGGTGAGTTTTGTTTGGAAGAGTTTGACAAGTTTTGTAAAGAACATGGGATTGAAAGGCATAAGACAACTCCTTACACCCCACAGCAAAATGGAGTTGCAGAGAGGATGAACATAATGTTGATGGAGAGGGCTCAGAGTATGCTTAGTGGTGCTAGCCTCGAACAAAAGTTTTGGGATGAATCTGTAGCCACTGCTTGCTAGGTGGTTAATAGGTCTCCTACTTCAATGCTTGTTGATAAGGTACCCATGGAGGTGTGGTCTAGTAAGAAGCCTTCATTGAGACATATTCATGTTTTTGGTTGTGAGTCATATGCACATGTGCCTAAGGAGAAGAGGTCAAAATTGGAGAACAAGGCAGTTAAGTGTATGTTCATTGGGTCTGGTGTCGGTGTGAAAGGGTACAAGCTTTAGGATCCCATGGCTGAAAAAGTCTTGTATAGAAGAAGTGTTATCTTTAGAGAGGTAACACCTTCTCTTGTTGTTTTATAGCCAGAAGAAAAAAATAGAAAGAGGATGTGGTTCAGTTTCCTACTACTCCTGACAAGACTGAACCAAAAGACCTTGTCGGACCTGATGATGAGGAGAGCTCTAGCAGCTTTGAAAGTTTAGAAGAATAAGAAGAACCTCAACCTCAGCCTTTGAGGAGGTCTACATGAAATAGGAGGCAACCTGAGCAACCTGAGAGGTTTGGTTATACATTGCTTGATACTAGTTGTGCTTTTGCTTTGATTTCTAACACTGATGAGCCTAGAACTGTGAAAGAGGCTATGGGTATGAAAGATGCAGGTTCCTAGAAAGAAGCCATGGAAGGTGAGATGGTTTCTTTGGAAAAGAATAAAACATAGGACTTGGCGCCTTTTCCTAATGGACGAAAGCCTATTGGATGTAAATGGGTGTTCAAGAAGAAATTTGGTGTAGATGGCAGTGTTGAGAAATATAAGCCCAGATTGGTTGCAAAGGGGTATTCACAAATGGAGGGAATTGATTATGGTGAGATTTTCTCTCCCATTGCAAAGATGACATCTATTAGGTTCCTATAATCTCTTGCAGCAGCTTATGACTTAGAAGTGGAACAAATGGATGTGAAGACAACTTTCCTTCATGGTGAATTGGAGGAAGAAATTTATATGTCACAGCCTGAGCACTACGTGGTGAAAGGTAAAGAAAATTTGGTTTGTAAGTTAAAGAAGTCTTTGTATGGTTTGAAGTAATCTCATAGGATTTGGTACTTGAAGTTTGATGTCTTTGTGTTGTCCATTAGATTTTTAAGATCGAAATCAGATCATTATGTGTATTACAAGTTTGACAATGATCTCATTCTCATTATTGTACTGTATGTTGATGATATGTTGTTGATTGGGAATGGTAAGTGTATGATTTTTGATTTGAAGTCTCGGTTGTCAGCACATTTTGAAATGAAAAACTTAGGGGCAACCAGGTACATTCTAGGGATGGAGATCAGAAGAGACAGAGCAAACATAAAACTTTGGTTAAGCGAGAGTAAGTATGTGAAGACCGTGTTGGAGAGATTTAGCATGGAAGATTGCAGACCATTATGTGTTCCTATTTCATTGGGGACAAAGTTATCTGTTCATGATTGTCCAAAGTCTCCTTTTGAGATGGAGGATATGAATAGAGTGCCTTATGCTACTATAGTTGGAAGTTTGATGTATGTTATGGTCTGTACAAGACCAGATATTGCCCAAGTAGTGGGAGTCCTTAGTCAGTTTATGGCTAATCTTGGACAAGTACATTGGGATGTGGTGAAGAGAGTCTTCAGATATTTGAGGGGTACTTCTGAGTATTCCCTATGTTATTGTCACATCCCCTTTTGTTTGAACAATTAAATGTTAATTATGTTGTTAGTTGAGTACAATTGCTTTAATGTGAATGTGAAAATTATTTGTTGGAAAATGTATATAATAACTTTTCTTTATATACAAGTATTTTCTTAATTATATGTGAAAATGGATTTTTGGAAATGATATAAATTGTTTGTATCATGGAAATGATTTAACCTGCTTTACTTGTCAAAGTGTTTGCAGGACAAAACAGGTTGAAAGGAAAAAGGGATATCAATAGGGAGAGGGTGATTATAGGAATTGAAAAATAATAATTAAGTCAAAACCTAAGTCATTGTAGCCTTGGCCAAGGCACATGAGTATATATATTTATATTTCTAGTGGTGAGAGTGATTTATCTCTTATGTTTATTAAATAAATTATGTAGTGTATATATCTATATATTTCTAGTGGTGAGAGTGATTTATCTCTTATGTTTATTAAATAAATTATGTAGTGTCTTACCTTGTGGAGTGCTTGGACTGTATGAGCTGGAATCTTGTTTGTAACTCTTTTTCTTTTCCACTCCATTGGAGTGCAAGAGGGAACGCTCCTTCTTGCACTCAAACGTAGTGGAGGAGCGGTTATTCATTTTGGCACCCATTCCTTCTTGGCATGCATTCACTACATTATCTTTGGAAAAAAGAAGCATTTGCACATGCCATTAAGTTTTATTTTTTTCATAAGAAAAAGGTCGTTGTTTAAGAAAAAAGAGGTATCGAGCTGAAGCATCTCTGTCTGTGCATTGGCAATAAGGGAAAAACTGCAAGTTGATTTTCATTTAGCATTCTTCTGAGATCTTGTGTCGACTCTACATTGCATTTAAGTTGATCATCAAGCGGCCGTAGAATACTATCATATACCTTAGTGAGTAGCGCAGTTACATTATTCTCAACATCGTCCGTCAAAAGTCTTATTCAGGAAAGATCATAGTTCTTTATTATAACTCTATTTATCATAGATCAGAGTATATATCTCTTTGATCATAGTTCCGTGTTTCATGATCAGTTCAGAAATCTGCATATGCATTCCATTCTTCAAGATTTTTGAATCTGTTGAAGCTTAGAAGCTTCCTGATATTTAACGTGTATATATATAAGCATATATATATCTTATATATATGATTATATATAAATAGTACTGTTACTACCATTCACATATTATAGTTGCACTAAGATACATGATTGAGATTCCTAGGTAAAAGAGTAATTTATGTCCTATAATTACCTTGAAACTGTAAATTGTCAAGTGAGACATGTATGATATTCTTACAAACCTGCATTCATAGAAAAAGGAAATACTTGAATTAATAACAATGCTGAGCAAGGGTGAAGGATGATGACATAGTAGTGTTAGATATGTGTGTGTGTGTATGTATGTGGGTGTTACGATGCAGAATAGGCATCTGTTAGCTATCAAGTACCAGATATACCACTGGTCAGAGTGATCTTTCCAGTTAGGAGGTACCTATAGGGAAAGGATCGATCAGGAGGTATAGGTCTTGACACCAGGCTCAAAGGCACATTTTTGTTAATTGATTCTTGTTAATCACCCTCGTGAAGAGTTAGGTTTCTTCAATTGAAGAAGCACAGGAGACTGGTTGATCTTGGTTGGGCGGTTAAAGCCCTTGTTGATATTTCTTTTTCCAAAAAATCCAAAGGAGGATCTACAAACAAAATCAAAACAAAGCTATTCAAGTTGTACTTCTCTTAATATCTCTTATTATTTGAATTTCATTGAAGAAAGTTAGTTAATTTATTATTGGTTACATGTATTCCGTTAGAAAAGATTATTTCAGCTGAAAATGAAAGTTAACATTTGAATTTTATTACATTCGGTACTACTTGCTTAGATAGTCAGTTAACCTTTCTTCTGAAATTCAGTTAATAGATAATTTTCTATTCTGGTAAATAAAATAGGGTGTTAAATATGGTATCAGAGCTACCAGGTTCCACACTGAACCTTGGGGCTCATCATGCTTAGAACATTTAAAACAATTATTAATGTCTCTTCAGGATGGTACTGATAAGAAAAACACCTCAGAAAAAGGTTCGAGACCCTGTATCCATTTGACTATGGAAGATCAGACTATCTTATGATTACTCAAGTTGTTCACCTCTAGCAGATTCAAAGATGATAGCCGAAGCTCTGAAAAGACTTCAGAGGGAGATAAGAAAATGGACAGTCTCTAGAAAAGAGAAAGTAAAGTCTGCCATAATTGTAGAAATAAATAAGACCAAAACCAAAGACCAAATTAAACTAGAAACATTTGAAGGAGATCGAGTTCTGACTCCTGGATATAAACTTATTCCATTTTTAGAGTTTAGTGATCAGGAGGAACCTATCACTGATAATGAAGATGATTCAAAGGACTGATCATAGAAAGTGATGATCATTTTGTATTGCAATAAATCTATCATAGGAAGTGATAGAAATTTTTTAATTATTAATAAATCTATCACAGGGAGTGATAGTCTTTCTTTTTATAAATAAATGGAAAATTTTGTACCATTTGTACTTAATATGAGCTTCAAATGATTATTTTTTTGTGCAAAGGAAGATTCCTTAAATGCAGTGGAAAACTATTGAATGACAATAACTCACAACCCAAAAACTAATTAAAAACTCTTAAATTTCTTCAGGAACTTCATTGGAATGGAATATTCCAGAAATGAATTAAGAGAAGATCAGAATAATGGCCCCATGGGTAAACTGGATCAATTCTGAATATGATGAAAACCACTCGGGACAGATTAGCCCACCTAGAGAGAAAGGCAGAAGGGCAATCTAAAGCAAGAGAAGAAGGATCTAAAAACCAAAGTGACCAGCATGAAGATAATTCAAAAACCTTAAGTTTAGGACTCAAGAGGAGAAGATTGGCTAATGAGTTAGCCAAGGTTATGAAAAAGATAAAACCTCCTAAATTTGAAGGTTCTACTTCAGGAGATGCCGCGGAAGCATGGCTAACAGAAATGGAGAAGTACTTTAAACTTCAAGATTATTCTAATAACTCTAAAGCAACATGGGTAGCTTACCAGTTGGCAGGAGAAGCTGCCACATGGTGGGAAAACAAAAGGGTTGAAATGGGATTAGCAGTGGCTGATGTGTCTTGGGAGAAATTTGTGCAAATATTCTGCCAAAGATGGCTGTGCTAGTTATTTTATGACCAAAAACTATTGGATTTTGAAAACCTTAGGTAGGGACCCCTAACTGTCAATGAGTACTAGGAGAAATATACCCGGCTACTCAAATATGTCCCACAATACCGACAAGATGAAAACTTTTGAGTACAAAACTTCATTATGGGGTTAAACAATCGTATTGGAGGACCAGTGGATGTTTTAGCACCTCGAACTATGGATGAGGCTTATGAGAAAGATGTTTGGCAGGAACAAAGGTTAAAGAAAGATGATTCCTTCAGGGATAGAAAGCACAACAGGGGTAAGTGGGACCAGAATCAATAGAATTCCAAGAAGAAGGGATACAAGAATAACTAGTTCAAAAAGAACAATAACAATCCTCAAAAGGATGAAAACTTCTCTAATAAAAGTACTATAAAGAAAGGACCACCAGGAGGATGTTTTAATTGTGGAGGAGAACACTACAAAAATAAGTGCCCCTCTAAGAATCAGTAAGGACAGCAACAACGAAAGCCCCTACCACCTCATCAGACTATATTTCAGCAAAGAATTCATGCAACAGTTGATAATAGACAAGCAGAGTACCAAGTTGCTCCTATAGAAACTCCAAGTATACTTTATGGAAATCCAATAACTATTTTAATAGATATAGGAGCCACTGAATGTTTTATATCACCTAAGTTACTAGGAAGGTTCCCTAAAAGAACTGGGTTTATGGCTAAATCATGGATGGTTGAATATGCTAATCAGATGAGAGCTCAGGTAGAGCAGTGTCTGTTTGAAGCAAAGATTGAATTTCCAGACTTCACTACAGAGGTCAACCTTTACGTAGCACCTCTAGGGTCCTATGATGTGATCATTATAATGATTTGGTTAAAAGAACATAGGGCTAATGTCAACTGTTATGCTAAGATAGTAGAATGCATAGATGATTTAGGGAATCTCGTGTGGATTCAAGGGAAATAATGAGAAGTTAAGGTGCGACAAATTTCATCTATGTATGCATGTGCTTCTAGATTCCACTGTGTATGTTTTTAAATCATGGACTGTGGAAAACTTGATTCAAAAACATACACAATGGAATCCAAAAGCACATGCATACTTTATCATGGACTGCGGAAAACTCATGCCTTCTATTCATCTATGTAGTTGAAAATAAATAGAAGGAAGGGATGCAAATTGTTTGTGGTCAAGATGGAAGCAGTTAGTGAAGGGATAGAGCATTCCTAGAATAAGAAGAGAAAAATGGTAATTGAAGATAAGGAAGAAATCTTCGCTGAAAAATACCCTTATCTTAGGGAATATCAAGATGTATTTCCTTAGGAACTACCTGGGTTACTGCCTAGAAGAATTTTTTATTTTGCTATTGACCTTGTACCAGGGGCTGAACCTATTTCAAAAGTACCTTACCATATGACCACCTTAGAGCTGGTAGAGTTAAAAGCACAATTACAGGAATTACTAGATAAAGGTTGGATTCGGCCAAGTGTTTCACCATGGGGTGCCCTAGTGATTTTTGTTAAGAAGAAGGATGGGACTCTTCGTCTATGTATAGACTACCAAATGTTAAATAAGCTTACCATCAAGAACAAATATCCCTTACCTTGAATAGATGATCTGTTTGATCAGATGAAAGGGGCTGTAGTATTTTCAAAAATAGATTTGAGATCAGGATATCATCAACTCAGGTTAAAAGAAGAAGACATTCATAAGACGGCTTTTAGAACTAGATATGGACACTTTGAGTTCATAGTTCTACCATTTGTGCTCATCAATGCCCTAGCCACATTCATGAATTTGATGAACAACATTTTTAGAGATTGCCTGGATAAGGTTGTATTGGTATTTTTAGATGACATTCTTATTTACTCTAAAAATGAGGAAGACCACCTGCAACACCTTCAAATAGTTCTTTAATAGTTAAGAGAACACAAACTATATGGAAAGTTGTCCAAATGTACCTTCTTTCAGAAAGAGATACAATATTTGGGGCCTATTATATCAGCTAAAGGAATTGCAGTGGACCCTGCTAAGATCAAAGCCATAGTGGATTGGCCAGTACCGAAAAAATGTTCCTGAGGTCAGAAGCTTCATGGGATTAGCTGGGTACTATAGGAGATTTATCAGAGATTTTTCTAGAATTGCTCATCCCATTACCTCTCTTCAAAGAAAAGGAAAAAGATTTGAATGGACTGAAAAATGTTAGGGGGCATTTGACCTATTAAAGGAAAAACTAACAACTGCTCCAATATTGACAGTACCAGATTCTAATAGTCATTTTGTGGTTATAACAGATGCCTCAAGAAAAGGATTGCGTAGAGTGTAAATGCAAGAAGGAAAGGTAGTGGCTTATGAATCCTGAAAACTGAAACAATATAAGAAACATTATGCACCCCATGATTTAGAGTTGGCAGCTATTGTTCGTGCTCTGCAAATGTGGCAACATTATTTGTTGGGGAAAACTTTTGAACTCAAGTCAGATCATCAAGGTATGAAATATATATTCACACAACCCAATCTAAATGCTCGCCAGAGGAGATGGATGGAATCGTCGATTATGATTTTGAGATCAGTTACATTAAAGGCAAGGAAAATAGAGTAGCTGATGCCTTGAGTCGACGGAAACATATAACAACAATGGTATCCATCAACACTAATTTTAGAAACCAGGTGATTCAAAAATTGGAAGAAGATGAATATTATTTGCAAGTTCAGTAAGCTCTATAGTCAAATCCACAGGAGCCTAAATATGAAGGTTTTCACATTGAAGCGGATGGACTTTTGAGATTTAAAGGTAGAATGTATATTCCAAAGTCTTCTGAGTTAAGGAAAGCAATATGGAAAGAAGTTCACACCGCGCCATATTCAGGACACCCCAGAGTAACCAAGATGTTGGCTAATGTCAAACCATTATATTTTTGGAAGGGAATGAAAAAGGATGCAGTAAGATTTGTGGCAGGATGTTTCGAATGTCAGAAGGTAAAACTAGAGCATCAGCATCTAGCAAGATTACTTCAGCCCCATAGCGTACCTGATTGGAAATGACAGATTGTTAGCATGGATTTTGTACAAGGTTTACCTTTGACTAGGAACATGCATAATGCCATATTAGTGGTAGTGGATAAACTCATGAAAGTGGCACATTTCATACCAGGAAATTTAACAGATGGGGCACCAGTGATCGTACAAAAATTTGTAGAGGAATTTTTTCATCTTCATGGGATACTAGAAAAGATCATATCAAATAGAGATGCCAGGATGATATCCAGATTTTGGTAAACCTTATTTTCAGCCTTGGGAACTCAATTGAATATTAGTATGACATATCATCTCGAGACAGATGGTCAGATGGGGAGGGTAAATCAAATTTTAGATCTACTTAGAATGTATTGCATGGATCAACAATACAGGTGGGAAGAATATTTACTTTTAGTAGAATTCACCTATAACAACTCATATCAGTCAACAATAAAAATGGCATCTTTCGAGGCACTATATGGTAAGAAATGTAGAACCCCTATAAGTTGGAATAGGTGGGAAGACATGATCATTCTAGGACCTGAAATGCTTCTAAAAATGGAGGAGAAAGTAAGAATAATTAGGCAGAGACTAAAAGAAGCCAATGATAGGTAAAAGAGCTATGCGGATACCAAACATATTCCCAGACAGTTTGTAGTGGGAGAAAACGTTCTTTTACGAGTGAAACCATAGAAAATCTCTATAAAATTTGGGAAAGCGTCTAAGTTAGCTCTGAGATATGTGGGCCCTTTTGAAGTTCTTGAAATCATCAATCCTATGGCTTACATAATTGCTCTAACCCTGACTCTCTCTAGAATTCACAATGTATTTCATGTTTATTATCTTAAGAAATATTAGGCAGACTTTGAGCATATGATTGATTGAAAATCATTGGAGGTATGGGACCCTGGGGTGATCACAATAGAGCCACTATGAGTACTCGAGATACACAAGTTGCACTTACGTAATCATGAGGTGGTACAATGTAAGGTCCAGTGGGACCAGTATTTAGAAGAGAATGCCACCTGGGAAGATTTTGATGAGATTCGTCAAAAATTTCCTTATTTATTTCCAAACAATCGAGACTGATGTGAAAACTATGGGGTTAAATTTTTTTTATATTTCTTATTAATAAATAATCATCAAGGACGATGATTCTTGAGGGGAAGAATATGTCACATTCCCTTTTGTTTGAACAATGAAATGTTAATTATGTTGTTATTTGAGTACAACTACTTTCATGTGAATGTGAAAATTATTCGTTGGAAAATGTATATAATAACTTTTCTTTATATGCAAATATTTTCTTAATTATATGTGAAAATAGATTTTTGGAAATGATATAAATTGTCTGTATCATGGAAATGATTTAACCTTCTTTACTTGTCGAAGTGTTTGCAGGACAAAACAGGTCGCAAGGAAAAAGGGATATCAAGAGGGGGAGGGTGATTATAGGAATAGAAAAACAATAATTAAGTCAAAACCTAAGTCACCTTAGCCTTGTCCAAGGCACATGAGTATATATATATATATATATATATATATATATATATATATATATATATATATATATATATATATATATATATATATATATATATATATATTTCTAGTGCTGAGAGTGATTTATCTCTTATGTTTATTAAATAAATTATGTAGTGTCTTACCTTGTGAAGCGCTTGGAGTGTATGAGCTGGAATTTTGTTTGTAACTCTTTTTCTTTTCCACTCTGTTGGAGTGCAAGAGGGAACACTCCTTGCACTCAAATGTAGTGGAGGAGCGGTTATTCATTTTGGCACCCATTCCTTCTTGGCATGCATTCACTACATTATCTTTGGAAGAAAGAAGCATTCACACATGCCATTAAGTTTTATTTTTTTCATAAGAAAGAGGTCGCTGCTTATGAAAAAAGAGGTATCGAGCTGAAGCATCTCTGTTTGTGCATTGACATAAGGGAAAAACCGCAAGTTGATTTTCATTTAGCATTCTTCTGAGATCTTGTGTTGACTTCGCATTGCATTTAAGTTGATCATCAAGCAGTCGTAGAATACTATCATATACCTCAACGAGTAGTGCAGTCGCATTATTCTCAACATCGTCTACCGAAAGTCTTATTCAGAAAAGATCATAGTTCTTTATTATAACTCTATTTATCATAGATTAGAGTATATCTCTCTTTGATAATAGTTCTGTGTTTCATGATCAGTTCAGAAATCTGTATATGCATTCCATTCTTCAAGGTTTTCAAATCTATTGAAGCCTAGAAGCTTCCTGATATTTAATGTATATATAGATATATAAACAGTACTATTACTACTATTCACATATTATAGTTGCATTGAGATACAGGACTGCAATTCTTAGGTGAAAGAGTAATTTCTGTCTGTATACTTCTGTCCTGTAATTACTTTGAAACTATAAATTGTCAAGTGAGACATGTATGATATTCTTACAAACCTGCATTCATAGAAAAAGGAAATACTTGCATTAATAACAATACCGAGCAAGGGTGAAGGCTGACGACACAGTACTGTCAGATATATATATATACTAGAAATCCTTGGCCAAGGTTATGATGTAGAATAGGCATCTATCAACTATCAAGTACCAGATATACCACTGGTCAATGTGATCTTTCCAGTTAGGAGGTACCTATAGGGAAAAGATCAATTAGGAAGTATAGGTCTTGACACTAGGCTCAGAGGCACATTATTGCTAATTGATTTCTGTTAATCACCCTCCTGAAAGGTTGGGTTTCATTAGTTGAAGAAGCACGGGAGACCAGTTGGTCTTGGTTGGGTGGTTAAAGCCCTTGTTGATATTTCTTTTTCCAAAAAAATCCAGAGGAGGATCTAAACAAAATCAACATGAAGCTATTCAAGTTGTACTTATCTTAATCTCTCTTATTATTTGAATTTCATTGAAGAAAGTTAGTTAATTTATTATTGGTTACATGTATTCCGTTAGAAAAGATTATTTCAGCTGAAAATGAAAGTTAGTTGCAATTTGAATTTTATTATATTCTATACTACTTGGTTAGATAGTCAGTTAACCTTCTACTAAAATTTTGTTAATAGATAATTTTCTATTCTATTAAATTAAAGAGAGTGTTACAGTTATCATGGTTATCCTACATGACCTCTGCATTTTGTGAGTATTCATGGATTTGTCAATTTTGATTGGGCAGGGGACATTGACAGTAGGAGATCCACCAGTGCTTATGTGTTTACTATGTTTAGTGGTGCTATTAGTTGAATGAGTAATAGACAACCTGTGGTTTCTTTGTCCATGACAAAAGTAGAGTACATGGCAGCAACTCACGCTTGTAAGGAAGCCATTTGGCTTAAAAGGTTGTGTTCAGATATTGGTGTTGATGCAGGACATATTACTATTTATTGTGATAGTCAAAGTGCAATTTGCCTAGCAAAGAATCCTACTTTCCATGCCAGAACAAAGCATATCGATGTTCAGTTTTATTTTGTTCGAGATATGGTACAAGATGGGAAGGTGATATTGGATAAGGTAGACACTTTGAAGAATGTTGCAGATGCATTGACGAAACTAGTGGGAATAGAGAAGTTTAGATGGTGTTCGGAGTCTATGGGCCTCTTAGCCCCTAGCAGTTAAATCTTGTCACTCTTTTGGCTCTTGCAAGGTGTTTGACAAGTGGGAGAATGTTGGGAATTAAAGTGTCTCAACCTTTACAAATTCCTAGCATTGTTTATTTATTTGTGTATTTATTTATTGCCTAATTTTGTATTTACTTGCACATTCAGATTGGTCACTTTGTTGAGGTGGCATTGTGACATTTCATCCTACTTGGAATGCGACTTGGATGGTCAAGTCAAACTCACATGGATTTGGGCATCCCATTTGAGGTGGCACTAATATGCCACATGTCAACATCTTGTGGTATGTGGAAGAGGATATTCCATATGACAGAATCTATGACGTGTAAGAGCCAAGTATAGAGATTCCTATTACAAGTGGGGACAAGTGTCGGAGAGTATCTTTGCATAACAGAAAGGCATCTTTGGGTGCCCGAGTTGGACTATGACATGTTTTAAGAGGAATATGCTATTTTTAGTTGTGTATGAAGGATTCTCTTACAACATTAAGTGTTGTCATGATGCAGATTTTTTTTACAGTTGTAAGATGCGTAAGAGCATCTGAAATTGCCTATTTTTAGCATGGAGCGCTCTATCCTTAGGAAGTGAAATCTGCCATGTTATGACAGATGTAAGAGAGGTGAAAATATGTTGGACAAGTGTCCTTTGAGTGTGTAAATGGTCATGTGGCCAAGATGGATACCTATCTCTAGAGGCTTCTCAATATTGCTTTGTATCTCTATATATTACATAGTTTTAGAGTTGTAGTTGCATAGTTTATGTACAGGTACTGCTATGCTACCGGAATCACTCTAGAAACAACATTTGAAGACTCTTGGAAGAACTTGCATTGCAAGTGTATTTTAATCCTTTATAGATTTGTTAATACATTGTGCAGGTTTTAGAGTGTGGGGTTTTTTGCCTAAAAAGGTTTTCCCCGCGATATATCCTCTCTCTCTCTCTCTCTCTCTCTCTCTCTCTCTCTCTCTCTCTCTCTCTCTCTCTCTCTCTCTCTCTCTCTCTCTCTCTCTCTCTCTCTCTCTCTCTCTCCCTCCCTGTCTACATTCTTGTGTTGTCTTTGCTGATGTAATAACTCTATTATATGTTTACCATTGTTACAATTGTAAGGATTAAAAAGAATTTGCATACATCTCCCCTTATTAGATCGGTGTAGGAGGCGCTTCCACATACCTTGCTTCCTTTCACCTTATGACAAGGGTTGTTGTACACCTTGCATTTGAATGTTTTAGTTTGTTAAATATAGGGCATGTCCATGGTTATTTGTAGTAGAGTGTTAACTAGCAGTCCTCCTAATAGCATTCCTAGAATGTAAAGTTTAAACTATGTTATTATCACTTTCTATTTTAATTAAGCAACCAACTATTTACTAAAAGAAAGATTTACTTGAAATTATTTTAATCTAAGAAAAAGATTTCAGTTACTTAAAACCAATTTAATTAATCAAATATTTAAAAAGAGCTATTGTAGTAAAGCAATAAATCTATTTTAACAAACTTGAAAATGATCAAAGCAATGAATCTAATTTAAACAATTTATAAATTAACAAAACAGTAAATCTAATTAAAGAATCGTCTTGCCCCATTGGTGAGAGTGGGCCCTTGCTCCACACCTTTCGAGAAAAGACCAATTCAGGTTTCAGATCATGTGGATATGGAACTGTTTTCTTCTATTTTTGAATTTCAAAACCAAAAGTATATGCTAAAAAAATAATAGAGTTCTTGCTTGACTTCCAAAAAATAACCTATATCTCCTTCTATGCTATAGTTCTTATATATATGTATCAGTCTTCCTTCACTTAAGGATAGCTTACTTATAGATATCTCTCAGAGTTTATTACTTATAACTAGGAGTTTTGCAAAACTCATTTATTAAGTTTACTATTTGTATAGCTGCTAATTCAAGGGAAAGACATGCAACTAAAAGAAAATATAAAGTGGCACTGATTTTACCCTTTTATTAGAGAGTTATTTATAGTATAAACTGGCTATGAAAATTGACCTTAAAGTAAAAGAAAACATTATAAATTGGTAGCATACTCTGTAGTCCCTACATGAATAGTCTTCTGGCATCTCCTTCTCTTTAGACAAATTCGCTATCTCATGAGGGAATAAGGTTCGATCCATTATGCAAGAACTGAATAACATGTGCTGGAAAAAAGTACACTGTAGTCTCCTCAAAAATCCTTGGAGCTCCTTATATAACTCTAGAGTACTGAAGACATCTCTAGAGCTCTATGAAATGCTCCTACTAATAGCTCTAGAGTTCTGAGAAACATCTCTAGAGTTCTTGTAGCATCTTATTGCTAACATTTTAGGGATCTTGCAACAAAAATGTATTTTTACATGCAATTTTTTAGTTAAAACCCAACATTAAAATTCATAATTCCAGGAATTACTTTCAGCATTACACCTATAATTAGCATAATTAAACCAAAGTTTTTAAAAATCATTTGTACAAATCACAAAATGCAAGGGAATTAATGCAAGGTAGAGAGATACTTTTGCAAAATTGGGTGAGCTCTCTCTGGAGCTTATCATCCCCCCAAGCTTAAGGGTTTGTAGGTCCTCTTGCACTACCCTATAGTCATGTCCTATTCATCAGATAGAGTTTTTCTATAATGTTATAATCAGATGAAAATGTCATCCATGTAGTCCTTGTTGTATCTACATTACCTTGAAATTTATGTATTTATTCCAACCATTTTTCATGATGTGCATCTCTCATCTGATCTACCCACATTGACCTAGGCTTAATAATTATTTGAGGTCTAAACCTCATCCCAATCAAATCATATTTATACTTCTCTATTAGTCTTGCAATTTTTCTAACTTTTTATAGGAACCATTTTAGGTTTTCTCGGGAGACCAACTCTCTCATCTTCTGATTTGTTGTCATGATACTCCATCTTTTTTTGCCAACTACCAGGACCTTATTGAATGCAGACTTCTCACATAGATAAAATTCTATAACATAAGAGCGTAGATTCTATTGATAAAGAAAAAGGTTTAGGGGTATAGACACATGCACAGAATTCTTTTTGGAATCCATTGGGGTTTAGGTGTTCATTCCTGATGTACATGCCAACATTCTCTTCATCATGTGTATATTCTTCCATTCTTTGTGACCATGTCTCATGATTTTGCATCAATGAGATGAATGTCATTAGCTGACACTCTCCAACAAACAGATTAATAAAGAAAGTTGTATATTCATCCATGACAAATTTATGAAGAAAGAATTCACACAATAAGTTTTTATTTTGGGGGCTACTGGTTGGGTAAACTTTAATAAATTCATGCCCATCCTCAATTGAATCTTTTTCCCCAGAGACATTTCATGAAATTTTTCATAGAAATAATTGTTCTCTCAAAACATATGATAGCTTCCACTAGGTGCTCTGTAAGACATTGCTTTAGAGGCTAAGGTTGCTACTATTATTATTCTTTCTTCTAATGTTTTTACCTTTGTTGATAATGCAAAATTTTTAGCTTGAAGTTGTATTATTATATTACCATCAGCCAGAGCACATATATCTTCCCAATGATACAAGACTTTAGGAACATTTAGTTGGAAAGTTCTAAGGGAAATTTAAATTTACGTACCTTTATTTTCCATAGGCAACTGGACAAACAACTCTTTGACTTTCTCTTCTAATTCAAAAGCTTTGTTATTGGAATGGGTTAGTTGTGAGCTTTGATGGTCATCTTTTTCTTTGAGTGTTGCTATGAGTGTAATGCAGTTAGCTATTATTTTAGCAAGTTCAACTCTTTTCCTCTAATTTCTACACTATCTGAGACATCTACATTCCCTTTTGTGCAATTTCAACATCCTTTCCTTTGATGATATTTTCTACAATTAGAATCTCCATGTCCTTCATTCCAAGACTCTCCTCTTTTTGTTTGATGTCTTCTTTAAGAGTGATGATTTTTTAATCTTTGGTTTGACAATTATCCTTGTTAGAAATGAAGGTGCAAACCACACAATAGAATTTTGATTCAGACCTTATTTATGCCCTCCAAACAATGTAGAATCAATGGAGAATGCAATAGAAACAAAACCCACTACACATAAATAACATGCATTAAGAACTGAATACATAGCATAGTATGCAACGCAGAGAAAAACTCCACCAAGAAAAGAGGCTCCAAGTTGTAATATCTTCAAATATGATATTACAATACATGCATCTCCTCTCTCCTTTAATCTTCAATCTAGTGGCACCTATTACTCTCAAATCTGATAAAAATGTAGTACAAATATCCTTATAAAAGGGGGTTACCTTCTAGGGCAAGAAAACTGACATAATATCAACTATTAGATCTGTGACCTAATGACGAATGGTCTAGATTTACAATGATAAAATATAAATAAAATGTGGTTTTAGGGGCCCCCGAACTCTTATTGGGGTGCACGGCCCCCAGACCCCTGCTGAGGGGATGATCCCCCTAGACCCCTTGCTGGTGAAAAACCCCCCTACAACCCCTGTTACAGCTGAATTAGCATTGAGGACCAGATATAAACATGTAGTTGAAATAAGACTGCTGAAGGTGAAACCTTTCATCCCTTATGGGTGATTTACAAACAATATTAAGAGTAAATAATTACATAGGATTTACAAGGTTGATGGCACCTTAATCCTAACAATCCTCTTTTTATTTGATAACATTTTTCAAATTTAAAATGACAAGGTGTCTAGTCCAAAGTAGTTTTAAGTTAACAATTTCTTCTTGTTGCTCTTGGTCTTTGGAGATTTCTATTTCTTCATGATTTGTGGCCTAGGACTGACTTCTCATTTCAAATTTTGTTCCCATCTCCATCGTTGCATTTGTTTTTGCATCTTCCCTTACTCCTATCTCCATTTCTCTTTTTCCATCTTCATCTGCCCCTATCTCCATTTCTCTTTCTATATCTTCCTTTGCCCCTATCTCTATTTTTGTTGCTACTTCTTTAATATGGTCATGGGCACCTGAGGGTCTAGCCTCATTCTTAGTAGTTTTGTTGATATGCCCTTATGAAACAATTTCAGGATTAGGAAAAATTGCTATTGTTCAGAGTTCAACAATTATTTCAGCAACAAGTTCTGAATATTTCTCTTGCTAAATCTTGTACTTCTGACACTTGCTTCTCGAGAGTCCTCTATGTGATTTCTTTTCTTGTGTCTTTAGTGCCTGTTGATGTTCTTCAATTTTAGAAGAGATGGTATATGGCTAATTTGTTGTAGCCTGAGGTGCTTCGAAGGTAGCAGATGAGGAATACTGAGGCTTAATAGGAGAGATGTTAGGGTTTTTTAGGGGACCTTCTATAGTTAACTTTCCCCTTTTTCTTCTTCTTAGTGATGGAGATGGCTCTTCAGCTACTGATTCAGTTACTTTCTTCTCTTCCTTCCTCCTCCCCTTTTTTTCCTTTTTGTTAAATAAAGTTTGCAAAGGCTCCTCAACTATAATTTCCTTTTCTTTTTCCTCTAGAGTTTGAGGAGGTCCTTTTACATCCTTCCTCTTCCTTTTTAGGGTAGGAGATGATGTCTTAGTCGCCAACATTTTCCCCTTCTTTTTCTCATAGGATTGAGGAGGTTCCTCCATGCCTATTCCACCCTTTCATTTCTTCGGAGTAGGGGAATATTCTTCTATTACAAGTCTTCCTTTCCCCTAGAGCTAGAGAAGGTGCTTGTGATATGGCTTTGCCTCCCTTTTTCTCCTTCTAAGTCAAAGAAGACTCCTATGCCCTAGCTTTCTTTCCCTTTTTCTTCTCTGTATATGTACCCTCCAACAAGGCTTGCCAATGGGTTTCCTCATTCCTCTTGGAGATGAAATAATGCTTGCAGATAAGAAAGATAAGACCATGGTGTTTTATTGAACTTTTAGACTATTGGTATTTGATAGCCATTGAATTTATAGTAGCAAATAGGAAATGTGGTAAATTTATCTTATAGTTTGGATGATTTTGACCATGTCTCAAATAGATGAGCATTTTCATGATGGGTCCTAGAACTATTAAAAATTTACCATCATGAGTAAAGTACTTCATTAACCAAGATGCTACAGATTGCCATGACTTAAGAAGACTAGTATGGATAAAAGGTTTTTCTTCACCTTTACTAACATGTGTTATAATTTTAGGCTCACCTTCTATAGTGAAATTCTTGATTGATTCAAAATAGAAAGTCTTAATATGACAGAATTTCTCACCTTCATTAGGAAGTCTAGATATGGTGTTGATGATAGAAGAAGATAATGGAATGGTGATGTTTTACACTATGCTTTGTCTAGTCTGGAGTGTCATGAAAAACCCTTCAACAATGTCTTGAAACTCTTCAAACTTTTCTATGAACTCCATGTAAGGATCTATTAGCTGATTCTTAGTACGGAAGGAGTTTTTGAGTGGTCTCTGAATCTAATTTATTTTTAATTCCCATTTGGTGAGCTTATGTAAAGGCTAAGCAAAGATTATTGTTTGAACTTGGCTTTGAACAGTGAACTTATAGCATTCACTGTTTGTTTGCAAAAGAGATACAATGTCATTTGATTTGATCATCTATCTCTTGGGGTAATGAACTATAGAGGTAGTTATTTCACACAAGGGGAGATTATTGTGGGTAAGATTAGCATGAGGGATCTTTAATGTTCAAATGAGTGAAGTATGTCACTTTAGGGCTTTACACAGAATGACAAGTTTCCATTTGTCATGGAAAATGTTTGGGCTGGCTTGGAAGGAATGGTGGTGTGGATGCAATGATTGATTTGTATAAATTAATTGAAAACTTCCTAGTTTAATTGATCAGTTAAAAATAAGGCAATACTTGCAGTTGTTCTTGAAATCATTAAGTTTTTATGTCATGAGCTTGCTTCGCAACGTTAGCAAGAGTTGATGTGATCGCTCCATAATATTTGTAAGATTTGACATGATAGGTCAGTAACTGCAGTAACACTCAATGTGACATGTCCATAACTACAGTAATACTTGATGTGACAACCTCATAATGTTGGAAACTTTTAATGTGATTGGTTGCCTATGTCAACAAGATTTTTAGAAGAGATTGTTGGATGTTTGAGTAATAGTTGTCATCATGAGGTGGATAAAGTATGACTCATCAAAGATTGAAAAGTGACATGAGAGAGTCTCAAGAATACAATGCCACCATCCGAACAAAAGCTAAAGTCATGTAGAAAAAGGCTTTGGAATGCGAGTGTCAGAGGTGTGTTGGACTAAATTGAAACCCTAGTGCTAGAGTTGCTCTAAAGATGCCAGAAAGGTGTTGAGATTTCTCCCAAGGGGCTTTCGAGTTATTCCTGCATGGAAAGAAGAATTGCCATTTTACCAGTTTTTAATTCTTCTTTTTTTAAAGAAGAACTACCATTTTACCAATTATCAATTCTTGTATTTACTTTTTTTTTTTAATTTTATTACGTAATATGCTTAGTGATTTTTTGGGGTAAAAGAGGATACCTCTTTTAAACAACACAAATCTAGGTGTGATAGGTGTTTGCCAAATTCCCCTTTGGTAGAAGGGAATTGATAAAGATGAAGTCTATGCCCATTTACCAAAAATGTGTTCTATTCTCCAATTGGTGAGAACTAAGTTGTTCCATTATCAAAAACTTCCTTGATCTCATATGGTCCCATCTAGTGTGTATGCAACTTACCCTTGAATTATTTGAATTTAGAATCATATAGGAGGACCCAATCCCCAATTTGAAATTTCATTTGCTTGATGTGTTGATCATTCCATAGTTTTATTTTTTGTTGCATTATTTATGTATGTTGAATTTCCTCTAGTTGAATCTCATCTAACTCATTCAAATGTAGGATACAATTCTATTGTGCAATAGTCAACTCAAGGCCAATATCCATTGAGGTTCAAAGAGTTTGTAGCTCAAATTCTATTGGTAAAATTGGTTTCTTGCCATAGGCCAACTCATAGTCAAAGAACCTTGTAGTTGACATCCATGTGGTGTTATATACCCATACTGCTTCATGTAACCTAGTTGCCCAATCCTTTTTGTTCATTGCCACCATATTTGTAAAAAATTTCTTCAATTTTTTGTTTGATGCCTCCACTTGTCCATTGGATTGAGAGTGATATGGTGAATATTTCTTGTGCTTAATTTGGTAGAGGTTTGTAAATGTATGGATTACTTGAGAGGTGAACTATGGACCTTTGTCTGAAACAATAGTTCCTAGGGCACCAAATCTTAAGAAAATCTTGTGATACAAGAAATCAACAACCTTCTCCTCTCTAGCAAATTGTAGTGCTTGAACTTCTGGCCATTTTGTGTTGCAAGTATGGCCTAACTGGTGTTGTCATTGATGTCAAAATACTCTTGTTGCATTGATGATAAGGATTGGATGAGTTGTTTGCTGAGGATATTGAGAAAATTAGTCCTATTAGGAACATAGAAGAACAGTGAAGACAGTTAGGTAAAGATCCCAGCTAAGATGAAGATTAGAGGATGCACATCAAAGGGTTTGTAGATATGTGTCTTAAGATGATCCAGTAAATATTTGAGAGGTCCACATGAAGGTCTGAAGGAGTTATGGCCACTTGAGTAAAACTGGTTCTGGTAGATGTTCAGAGGTGACAGAGTGACACAGACAGGTCTGATGAGATCTAGAAATGCAATATCTTGTTCTATGGATTTGGTGGAGTGTTTAGTAAGTTAATGTGAATTGACAACTCAATTGGTTCATGGTCTGGTGGTCCGTAAGCATCTATTCCTATATGACAGTGATGATAAACTGCGTTCTTGAGGTTCCGGATGAAGGAGAGAATGATTTCAGTAAGCAATAGTGTGGATGTTCTTAGTGATTTAGGCAAGCTTGTGGACGTCTTTGGATTGTGTCTAGTTCATGTTGGTGGTCCGCATTGAGGAATGAACTCGTAATTGAAGAATTACTTCTGGATGATGATGTTCTTCCTAAGTCTGGCCGACCGGGTGAGTTACACATCCTGCGGATGATCTTGAAGATGTTCTATGAAGCATGGTGTGTTCCTCAAAGAAGATTGAAGTCTCAGATCTATGTAGTCAATAGTGTGTTGATCCGCGTGAAGTGTTTTTGTAATTAGTCATGTTATATTTATGTATTTGCTCTGTAATGTATTTCGACTTGGATGATTATCCCAAAGTCAAATGTCTTGTGTAAATAAGAAGTTGTGAAGTCATTTCAAATGCATCTTGTGGAGATGAGTGTGTGGTAGAGAGGAGCAGAGCGAAAGGAAGAGCAGGAGTATTGAGCTTAAATGGAACTGACTCAAGCATAGTGAAGATGCTATTCTTCAGTTCAAGTATGTAATATTTATTATTTTGTAGATAGTGTGTCTCCTGTAGGCAGTGGGCCTGTTATGAGTAGTGTGCTTGGGTAGTGAGCCCTAATTGGCATATGCCATTTGTTCTTCTTATTCTTTTAACAGAGAATACAATCTTGGGTTAGTCACCTGATGGTTTTTCCCTTAACCGGGTTTTCCATGTTAAAATCTTGGTGTCATATGTGTTAATGTGTTTCTGCTCTTGAATTATTGCATGACTGATTTATTATTATGCTGTTGAATTACAAAGAGGATTTAAGTGATTAATAGGAACAAAGTTTTGGGACAACTAATTCATCCCCCATGTCAGTTGTCTATCGTAAATCTAACAATTGGTATCAGAGCTAAGTTCCTCTAAAAGAGCTTAACCACTTGAGGAGATCCAGGATGTCATCCTACAAGAAGGATAGTCCGATGTTTGATGGAACCAATTTTACTCTTTGGAAAAGTCGCATGGAATGTCACTTACAATATATGGGAATGCAATATTAGATCATGGCTTCAAAGAAGTATGTTCCTCCATAGAATGGTCTGAGTACCATAGATGAAATCAGAGATGATGACAATAATATTTAGGCTAAAGAAGCTCTACTAAGTGCCTTATCTGATTCAGAGCTGACAAATGTTATTGATCTTAAAACTACATATGAGATTTGGCAAAAATTGGAACTTCTGCATGAAGGAGACAAGTATGCTAAATGTGCCAAGCTATAGAGTTTGAAAGGAAAATTTGAAACCTGAAGATGAGAAAAGATGAAAATATCACTACATTTATGCCAAGAGTAAATGAGCTTGTTTGTGGCATTAGATGTGCTGGTGGAATCTTGGATGAAGATGAGATTGTTGCCAAAGTTCTCAGATCCCTTCCTGATTCTTACAAGTACAAGGTTGCTACTATTGAAGAATTTAGATCTTTTCCAAATATCACAAGAGATCAACTGGTTGGTAAATTAGCTACATTTGAATTAGCTGAGTTTGGAGATGCACCCCCCAAGACTGAATCTGCTTTCAAAGCTAGTGCCTCTGTAAAAGGAAAACAAAAGTTTGATTTGGGAGAGAAATCTTCAAAGAAACTATCATGGTATGAAAAAGAAAGAAAAGATATGGAAGAAGATGAAGCAGAAGCTGCTCAACTTGAAGCCCTTATTGCAAAAAAGACTACCAAGAGGATCTGGTAAGTATGAAGGAAAATTGCCCTTCAAATATTTTAACTGCAATAAGATTGGTCATTTTGCCTCAAGGTGTCCGGAAAGATTTTCAAGTACAAATCCAAATAGATCAAGATTTTGAAAGAAATGTTACTATGTTCATGAAGATGATGATCATGAAGGAGTAACAGATGATGAATCAGAGACAGGAAACAAATCCGGAAGTGACTGGGTGTTTATTGCCATCAAGGAAGAAGATCCAATGCTCTCTGAATTTGTCAATCATAAAATGGTAGAAAGAGCTCTGGCTGCCCAAGTTGAAGAAAAGGATGATTGGGTCATTGACAATGGATGCTCCCACCATATGACAGGTGACAAAAATAAGTTCATAGATTTAGAAAGATATGAAGGAGGAGTGGTAAAATTTGGTAATAATTCTACTGGAAGAATCAGAGGTAGAGGAACCATTTCTTTTGATGGAAAGAACAAAACCAGTAATGTACTGTATGTTGAAGGTCTGAAGCATAATCTTCTCAGTGTTGGACAATTGGTGGACAAAGGCTATGATCTTTGATTCAAAAATGGAAAATGCAAGATCTTTGAATGTTCTGGAAAAAAGATTGCATCCGGTACTCAAACAAAAGGTAATATCTTCCACTTGGTTGGTACTGGTAAAAGTTATTTATTTGTTCAAATTGATCAGAGTTGGTTGTGGCATAGGAGAATGTGTCATGTGAATTTTGATAATATCATCAAGATAAGCAACACTCAGGGTGTAAGAGATCTTCCAAGACTGCTGAAACCTACTAATAGTTTGTGCAAAGAATGTCAGTTGGGTAAGCAAAGCAGGGTCACATTCAAAAGTAAGGAACCGTCTTCTACCAGATTATTGGACTTAGTTCATACTGATCTATGTGGTCCGGCAACAATCAGGAGTGTGCAAGGTGATAGATACTTTATGTTATTAATTGATGACCACTCCCAGATGATGTGGGTGACTTTTCTGAAAGAGAAATCTGAGGCTCTTGAGAAATTCAAAATATTCAAGGCTATGGTAGCGAATGAAACTAGATTAAATGTAAAATATCTTAGGTCTGACAGAGGTGGAGAATTCACATCTGGGGAGTTCATAGAATTATGTGAGAAACATGGGATAAAAAGACAGTTGTTTGCTCCAAGGACTCCACAACAGAATGGAGTAGTCGAGAGAAAGAACCGGACCATCCAGGAAGAATCTAGAACCATGATGATGGAAGCAAATGTTCCTCAGATCTACTGGAGAGAAGCTATAAGCACTGCTGTCTATACTCTTAATCGAGTACAAATCAGAAGCAATATTGGTAAGACTCCTTATGAACTCTGGTTTGGCATCACTCCCACTGTGATGTATTTCAGAGTCTTTGGTAGAAAACGTTACATTAAAAGAGATGAAGATCTAGGCAAATTTGATGCTAGAAGTGATGAAGGAATATTCTTGGGTTATTCTACTCAAAGCAAAGCATACCAGTGTTATAACAAGAGATTGAGAAAGATTATAGAAAGTACAAATGTAAAGGCTGATGAAGGTATTGAAAAACCCTCAAGGTTTTATGAATATGATGAAGATGATCAGAATGATGTTCTAGTCCAAGAAGTCCAAGCCCCTTCTAAAATTTAGATCCAGACTGATTCGGTGAATCAGGAAGAAGAAATAAGTTTGAATGAACCTGTTCAAGAAATAGAAGTGCTAGAAATTCCCAAATTTCCCAAGTATGTAAGACTGAATCACTCTAAAGATCAGATTATAGGTGATAAAAGCAAAGGTGTTCAAACAAGAAGAAAGATTGCTCAAGAGTTAGAATAGTATTGTCTGATTTCAAAGATTGAACCAAAGTCAGTGAATGAAGCATGCAATGATGAAAGCTGGACTAAAGCAATGGAGGAAGAGCTGATGCAAATTGAGAAAAATCACACTTGGGATCTTGTTCCCAGACCTAGAAACAAGAATGTGATTGGAACCAAATGGGTCTTCCAGAATAAACTGAATGAAGATGGTGAAGCAGTCAGAAACAAAGCCAGATTGGTTTGTAAGGGTTACTCTCAAGTAGAAGGAGTTGATTTTGACAAAACTTTTGCTCCAGTGGCAAGAATTGAAGTAGTCAGATTATGTCTTTCCTTTGCTACCTTCAAGGACTTCAAAGTATATCAGATGGATGTCAAGTCTACCTTCCTGAATGGTGACTTGGAAGAAGAAGTATACATTGAGCAACCAGATGGATTTCAATTATCTGATCATGGTGATATGGTTTGTAAGTTGAAGAAAGCACTGTATGGACTCAAACAAGCCCCAAGAGCCTGGTATGAAAGATTGGATAAGCATCTTTTGAAGATTGGTTTCAACAAAGGTACTGCTGACAGTAACTTGTACTTCAAAATTGATCATGAAAACATCTTAATTGTTGAAGTGTTTGTTGATGATATCATTTTTGGAGGAAGAGATAGTACATGTGCAAAACTTTTACAAATCAAATGAAAAGTGAATTTGAGATGTCCATGTTTGGGGAAATGAATTTCTTCTTGGGTCTGCAAATCATTCAAACAAAGAAAGGAATCTTCATTTCATAGACCAAATATGTGAAAGAATTGTTGAAGAAATTTGGGATGGAAGACTCAAAACTAATGAGTACTCCCATGGCAACTGGATGTAAATTGAGCAAAGATGATGACTCTCCTAAGACTGATCATAAAAAGTACAGGTCAATGATTGGAGGATTATTGTATCTCACTCAAACTAGATTTGACATTATGAATGTTGCTGGTCTTGTTGCTAGATTCCAAGCTGATCTTAGAGAATCTCATGTCATGCCAATCAAGAGGATTCTTAGATATCTAAAAAGAACAGTTGAGTATGGTTTATGGTATCCTAAAGATCATGATTTCTCTCTTCATGCATATACTAATGTAGATTGGGCAGGAGATGTGGATGACCGGAAGAGTACTAGTGGTGGAGCATTCTTTCTAGGGAAAATATTGGTTTCTTGGCTGAGCAAGAAATAAGAGGCAATATTTCTGTCCACTACAGAAGGAGAATATATTGCAACAACAGGTAGTTGCACTCAAGTATTATGGATGAAGCAAATGTTAAGAGACATCAGAGTGGAGTATGAGGAACCTATCACAATCTTCTGTGCTAATTCAAGTGCAATAAATATATCAAAAAATCTGGCATTGCATTCAAAGACAAAACATATATCCATCAAGTTTCACATTTTGAGAAAGCAAGTGAACAAGAATGAAGTTAGATTGGAGTTTATGCCTTCCAAGGACCAGATTGCAGATATTTTTACTAAACCTCTACCTATGGACTCTTTTGAGTATCTCAAGGAGAAGTTAGGGGTTATTACCCCTCTAGTTCTGAATTAAGGTGCACTGATGTGAATCAGTTTGGTGGATCTCACAGTGATATCTTGTGGTTCGGATTGATGTTGGGAAGCTGCTACTTAGGGGGAGCAGCTGGTATGATTCTGAAGTGATGCAAGTATGTGCCCTTTGCCATTAATGTCAAAGGGGGAGAGAAGACATGTGAAAAATAAAAAAATGGTTGCTGATCAAAGGGGGAGCAGTAAAGGAAGAGAAGACATGTGAATGGTTGTTGTTGAGAGGGGGAGTTATGTCAGTGAGGAGAAGTTCTTGTCTTGATGGTTAAAATAATTTTTCACATCATATGTTGCCATAATGACAAAGGGGAAGATTGTTGCAAGTATGGGCCTAACCAGTGTTGTCATTGATGTCAACATACTCCTGTTGCATTTATGATAAGGATTGGATGAGTTGTATGCCGAGGATATTGAGAAAATTAGTCCTATCAGGAACAGAGAAGAATAGTGAAGACAGTAAGATAAAGGTCCCAACTAAGATGAAGATCAGAGGATGCGCATCAAAGGGTTTGTAGATATGTGTCTTAAGATGATCCAGTAAAGATTTGATAAAGGAGTTATGGCCACTTGAGTAAAATTGGTTCTGGTAGATGTTCAGAGGTGACAGAGTGACACAGATAGGTCTGGTGAGATCCAGAAATACAATATCTTGTTCTGCGGATTTGGTGGAGTGTTTAGTAAGTCAATGTGAATTTACAACTCAATTGGTTTGTGGTCTGGAGGTCTGCAAGCATCTATTCCAATATGACAGTGATGACAGACTATGTTCTTAAGGTTCTTGATGAAGGAGAGAATGATTTCAGTAAGCAGAAGTAGTGTGGATGTTCTTGGTGATTCAGGCAAGCTTGTAGAGGTCTTTGGATTGTGTCTAGTTCATGTTGGTGGTCCGCATTGAAGACTGAGCTCGTTATTGAAGAATTACTTCTGGATGATGATGTTCTTCCTAAGTCTGGCCGACCGAATGAGTTACACATCCTACGGATGATCTTGAAGATGTTCTGTGAAGCATTGTGTGTTCCTCAAAGAAGATTAAAGTCTTAGATCTGTGTAGTCGACAGTGTGTTGATCCACGTGAAGTGTTTTTGTAATTAGTCATGTTATATTTATGTATTTTCTCTGTAATGTATGTCGACTTGGATGATTATCCCAATGTCAAATGTCTTGTATAAATAAGTTGTGAAGTCATTTCAAATGCATCTTGTGGAGATGAGTGTGTGGTAGAGAGGAGTAGAGTGAAAGGCAGAGCAGAAGTATTGAGCTTCATTGGAACTGACTCAAGCATGGTGAAGATGCTATTCTTCAATTCAAGTATGTAATACTTATTATTTTGTAGACAATGTGTCTCCTGTAGGCAGTGGGCCTCTTGTGAGCAGTGTGCTTGGGTAGTGAGCCCTAATTGGCATGTGCCATTTATTCTTCTTATTCTTTTAATAGAGAATATAATCTTGGGTTAGTCACCCTATGGTTTTTTCCTTAACCGAGTTTTCCATGTTAAAATCTTGGTGTCATATGTGTTAATGTGTTTCTGTTCTTAAATTATTACATGACTGATTTATTATTATGCTGTTGAATTACAAAGAAGATTTAGGTGATTAATAGGAAGAAAGTTTTGGGACAACTAATTCACCCCCCCTCTCAGTTGTCTGTCGTGAATCTAACACTTTGTTATGTAATCTGTGCACACTAGGATATATTCTTTCCCTTCAAATGACGGTGAGATTGGACCCACAAAATCTAGGCCTCATTGCTTAAATGGTTCTAAAATAATTTGAGGGTGTAGGGTCATCTCATTAGTGAATATAGGTTGACCCATTCTTTGAGATTGATCCCACTATCTAACATATTTCTTAACAGCCTTGTGAAGATATGGCCAGTAGTATCCAACTCTGAGAACTTTGTGAATTATTCTTTGTGAGGAGTAATGTCCTCCCGTGGGTTCATCATGACAAGCCCTCAGTATATCAAAGATTTAATCAACTCTTACACACCTACACAACACAAAACTAGGTCCACACTTGAACAACATGCCATTTAACCATTTATAGGATAGACATTCGTTTACCAATTTCTTCCTCTATTTTGAGGTAAAATGTGAAGGAAACAAGCCTATGGCAAGGAGATTGGCGATATTAGCAAATGATGGAGTGTTGGAAAAGAATCTTGTTTTTGTCTATGCATGTTGCAAATTGTAAAAGAGGTTATTTTGGATTAAATTGGCCTTTTGCATAGTTTTTTAAGAGTTTAGAAGGGAATTCAGATGGGTTGCTTGAACTTACAACCCCTTGTTCCAAGAAGAGCCTCCAACAATACATTTATGATTTCTTCTTTGAATTTCAACCTCTCCACTCTCAATACTCCTTGTTGTTTTTGTTGAAAATTTAAAACACAGTTACAAGTGCAAACATAGAACAAAAAACAAATAAAAACTCTCCCAAAGTGTTTGGAACTTTTGAAAATTTATAAAAATGTAAAAGAATTTGAAAAAATAAATAATGGATGGTAAACTTACCTCAAATCATGTGGATTTGATGCTCTCTTGTCTTCTTCCCACTGCTATTCTCCTCTTCTCATTATTGCTCTCTCTTTCTCTTCTTCACAAATTGGAAAATGTGTAATGCCCACTAAGGGAAATAACAATTAATTACTAATTGTCTTAAGATCATTCTTTATCAATGTGAAAAGATACTTTCTCAATTCAAGTAACCTGCACAACAAATAGACCTAGATCTGCATACTCATCATAAACAATAGATCCACAAAATTGAACATCAAACATTTCAGATAGTGAACTACAAAATAAATAACATGAAATGACAAACCTAAGGCCCTAAGGGGCCAACCTAATGTCTCAAGGGCTCATCCGTGATGGCCTTGCCTCTATGTACATGTGGCATAGAGACTTCATAGTTTGGTAACATTAACTTGTAGTTACAAGGCATAATCATTCAAATCAAAACTTCAAAGACGATATCGGCTTCTACTCAAACTTAGATACACATTCATATTTCAATTGATTCTTGATGATAGTAGGAGATTAAGGATTACCTATTACACAACATTCTCTTAAAAGGTTTTAATTTCCTTGAATAAATTGCTGAACTATCCTCACAGTTTAATGAAGTCTAGCTAACATTACTAAAAACAATACAATCTCTTAGCATATCCACTTTAAAATTCTAACCAATATCCTCTATAATAGAGTCTCAAATAACATTAAGTTATGACAATGTGATATCTAATTTTCATTTAAGGAACAATGTCACAAAATAGTTTCTTTTCCCTAAGATTCATACTTCCTAACTAAACGATCTCATCTATCAATTCAAAAACTATAAGCATTGTTTTCTTCATATAATTATGATTGTATAGATTACCTTTCTAGAGTAATAGAGAAAATATTTAAATCTAATTATAAATATCAAAGAATATACATGTGCTGACTCCCAAGTCATGTACACAAATCTTAAAAGAAAATGTATATTGAACAATTTATCTACTTATTCTAACAATACACTAGCATAACGACCATTAAGCCATAGCATAGATCAAATAATTTAATTTGAATTTAAGAAATTATTCCTATATTATTCACTAACAATAACACTATACTACTATTCAATTAGATTAGTTTGATTAAAGATTTAAAGAAAATTATGGATACTACCTTTTTGTCTAACAAACTCTACCAAAGCTCATAATACTTAGGGCATCAAAAGAGATTAAACGTAGACTAACTTTCTAACCAAGAAGTTATTACTTAACTAGGTTTATCATCTCTCAAGTGTCAAAAGTAAAACCTTCTATGTTTATCACTACTAAATAATGAATATTAAGTTTATTTGATAAACCATTGTATTTTCCTAATCAATCCTCTTAACAAGGTATTAGACAAATACTTTAACAAACTCTAACTTGTCTTAGTTGAACCAATGTAAATTTTAACATAGAGCCTCTAAATATAAAATGAAATTAATCAAATGTTACTACAGTATCAAGAATGATGTTACAACTTAAGCAAAGTTAAAAACATCTTCAAACAAAAGTCATTTTTACCTCCATTCACGTAAAACACATCTAAAGTTCAATTTAAAGAAAACATTCATTCTAAGACTTTCATGTAACCATTCCTAGAAGAAAACAATATCTTCAACTTAGCTAATCATTTCAAACTAACAAAAATATCACCCTTAGGCTAATTATTTATTACGTATAAAACATGAAGTTTTAAATCAAATAGATTAATGTCTGTCTAGCCCAACATCACTTTCAAAACAAATCAATGAAAGGGTTTAAGAGAAGGAACATCTTAACATCTATTGGAGTTATGTAAAATAAAAGAAATACCACTTTCTTTGGTTATATAAAAAAAATAACAATGATAATAGAAAACTATAAAAAAAGTGTTTAGTTCTAATTCATTAGACAGGCTTTAATATTATAAGAGGTTTTCGGTCAACGAGTTAAATGTGATGGGAATAAATCTAGCCAACGTAATAGTAAAAGACTTAAGATGAAATAAAGTAACCTTGAAGGTATTTAAAACAGAAGCATTATAGAGAACATATTACATGGAGGCATAAATTTGTATTTATAATAATAAAAGTAAGCCGTCAAACTAAAGCTTCAAACATAAAGTTACTTATAAAATAAATCTAGATTGGGTAATTTCTAATTGAAGATTTAGTTTCTACACAAGAAACAAGATTAGGGATACAAGGTTGAAGTTTGTGTTTAGGAAATATTTAGATTAAAGAGAATAGAGAGGAAACATGGGAGGAATGATAGCCCTCTTAAACAAAACTCATTAGACAACAAATATATCATCATTGGAAATGCTCTGGCATACATGTATACAGAATGTGATAACTTAGACAAAGGCACAAACATATTTATGGTATGCCCAGAAGGACAACAACCTCATGGAATGCAATGATTGCATTTGATAAACAAAAAGTCTAAGGTCTCATCAGAACGTTCAATCTACACATATCCTACAATAATTGTGGTCCAAGAAATGATGTTTCCAAGCATTCTATCAAACACATCGTGGCATCAACTAAACTACTGCATTTAACATACATATCTACTATTTAATGTCAAGAAAAGAAAACGCAATTTGTAGCGACTCTTGACAAATTTCATATAATGTATTTGTACCTTCTAAGCAACTCTATTGTGAGTAAAATGATATCCTTTATCCTAAATACTAAACTTTCATATGAGTTGAAACATGATCCCTTTCCACCACCTTGAAATCATAAATATGATACTATGAAAGTATAATCCCACTCTAACGGTAGTTGATCTGAAAGTTAAACTAATAAATTTAGTTGGATGACAATGACAAAAGTTAAGTTAGAATTAGGAAAAATGGTACATGAAGCCTTAATTCTACATTACAAAACAGTTAACATTTAATATTTTTCTTTCAAAATAAGAAAAGTTATTCAATATAAAGAATTCGGATCTAATATTTGGTTATTTCTAAAGAGCCAATGCTAGATGTAGGTAAGAGGGCACATAGCAAGGTTAGAATAATTGCCTAATCATTACTAACAAGAATAACAAAATTCACAAATGAAATAGCAATGATTTCTATAGAAAGCAAACCTCACTAAAGGGGTGAACAAGTCTTAAATGAAACTATCAAGATCATTGGAGACGTTTCCAAAAGAGGAGCAGTGCAAAATGAAAGGAGGGCAAACTTAATCGTTACACTTATAAATATAGAGCAGATTTAATGTTTTTAGGAACTTATAAATAATTCTTGACTTTTATGGATTTGTCAGGCAAAGTTTATGATATACTTAGTGCTATTTACTATAGAAGATCAATGTTCTTTAGTTGTCTTATGGAAAGATCATGGATTCATTGAAAAGATTTAGAAACTTTCCAAACAACGGCAAGTAGATCATCTATATCCACAATCCTTATAGGCAGAGCGTACAAACTATTTGGCAGGATACCCCAAAGGGAGGTTATCACAAGGAAAGTAGTAATTGCGGATTCACTCAAAATGGAAAATAATGATAAATTCCTAAAAGATTTCCTTTCCTTTTTGCTCCCATTAGCAACTGAAGTTGATTGCAAGTATAAAATAATATGAGTTTGTCATGAAAGAATACATATATTACACAGATAGATACATCTCATATTTCACACACAGAACTTTAACTGAAACACTATTCTTTTGTAATGAAGTAAATATTAATGACTCAGTCATCTAATAACTTATTTCTAACATAATGTATTAATAAAGACAAACTACAAAGTCTTCATATCGAAACCTACAAGGAATCTCTCAAATACAAAAGCCACTATCAATCAGACTTTGATATAAGCCCAAAACATCTTAGTAATAAATTGATGATAGAGATTTATATTAACATAGCACAATCTAGGTTTCCTCTCAAAAGTCATACATTAAATTTGCATTTTAACCAAAAACCCACAAGAGCCATTAATAAGGATCGTACCAAATTCGAAGCAAAGAGGACTTGAATACAACCTGTAATCATAATACTGGGACAATTGAGAACAATATCTCCAGTCCACGCAATTCTCCTTTCCCCATTCTCCATTTCATTTTTAAAACAGTTCATGATCTGGAACAACATGACTCTTCATATTCCTTCAAGGAAGATGACTCTTTGCCTTCCACTTTGACACCTCTTTTCCCATTTTCTTTCCTAAACTAAAATTAGCTCAACCAATATAAAACTGCAAATAAATATTAATCTCCTTTCTTGCAAGTGATTGTAAAATAAAAGAATCTTTATATAGTATATAAATATAGAATATTAATTTTTCTCAAGAAATATTACTAATTAAATTTTTTTTTCAATATCATACTCTATAAATTAAAATTTCAGATATGCCTTACATTCTCCCCCCCTAGGAATGGACTTCCTCCTGGAAGTCATCAGGAGAAATGAATATTTCTTAACTTCAACAAATCCAACCAGAGTTTGCTCACTTGATCTGCAACCATAAAATTAGTAATAATCCAGATTTGCTTGTATGCATCAATTAAAAATCTGTTCTCACATTAACAGAAAATCATAGATTTACTTCTACCCAACCATAGGATCGACTTGGTCGAATCCTCCATCTAAGCAAATAAAGATAAACCTTTTCTTGATGTTCAACATGTTAAACAGATAATCATTTCCATTTCAAAATTCTAAATCATAAATTTTATCTCACTTTCATTCATAATAATATTAATATCTCCAACAATTCTTGCCATCACAACACCAATACCAACTATCATAATAATACAATAATATCATAACATATTTCTTTCCAAAACTTACTTGTATACATTCATCTCAATTATGAAGTCATATAAAATAGAAATACAATTGATTTTCTTACTTTGGTTATCCATAGATCTAGCAACTTGCAACAATCATAGTTCACACTGAGCAACCATAGGTCACACTAAGCAATCATAGCTCACACTGAGCAACCAACCAACATAACAATGCTTATACAAAAATTTCTTCATTACTTGTCATAGAAGCATCAATATAAATTACTAATAATCAAATTCATTGCAAAACATCACAAATACCATTTTTATTCATTGTATATATTTTTAATGCGATTGAACTGATTAGTGCCAAAGATAATTTCATAATACACATTCCCCAAGGCGTCTCTCCCCTATACAACCTGCCAGGACAATCTACACAATTCACATTACTTCACTCAAGCCAGCAACAATAAAGCCTCAAAATACAGAAGTTCCAATGAGTAAGGTTTCAAATAAAAAATAAAAAATCAATAAATAAAACTTCATATAAAAACAAATTAATTAACAAAAAAGCAATAATTGAAATCAAAACCAAAATCCTTAATAGAATAGTCCTTGAGGCAAAAGGACAATAAACAACCAAATATCTTAAGAAATATTCAAACTGTTGGCTCTCTAAAACAAATAACAAAATAAAAATTTCAATTCTTCTCACAAAACCAAACATATCAATTACTACGTGACTTCAAACAAGCCACCTAAGGGGAGGAGGGAAATGTGGTGGTCTCAAACCACATGGAGCTCCAACAAATACCGCAAAAGAAATAGACCATGAAATTTATGCATTCAATAATTATGAGTAATCAATGTTTAGAAAACCCCCATTTTTTCACAATGTAGCTCCCTTATAACATTTGTAGCTCCCTTTTCACCATTCAATAGCTCACACAGAGCACATCTCCCAAAAGCTCACACAAAACAATATAAATTGGTCACACAGAGCATAATAAATGGCTCACAAAGAGCATGGCTCACACAGAGTAAATAATGTCTCACACGGAGGAAATAATGGCTCGCACGGAGCAAATAGTGGCTCACACAGAGCAACTAATGGCTCACATAGATAGAGCAAATAATGGCTCACACATCAGAGCAAGGCTCACACAGCAGAGCAAAGATCACACAGAGCAAGGCTCACACAGAGAAAATAATATTAGTATCCTAATAAATCATTCAAATTCCATTATTAATCTAAGAAAAATAACAAATTTTCTTACCTCTTTTCTTTAGATTTGAATCTGCATTCTTTGCAACTTCTTTTAGCCTCTTTTCTCTATCTCTGCTTCCTTTTCCAAGAATCTATTTTCTCAATTATTTCCAACACTTCCCTTCTTTCTCCAACATGTCCCATTACTCTCTTCTAAATCATTGCAACTTACAAAATTTCCTTCATAAACTATTTTCTAAACAAGATTTGTTTCATAACAGTACAAATCTATTCAAACTTATTTTCTACATCATATGATTTTCCCTATAAAATATATAGATATAATACTTTCTTTCTCAATAAGAATAAATGGTATACAATCATTAAATAACATTTTATTTCACAAACCTTCTAGTAAGAAAATTAAAAGAGAGAAATCCTCACATGAGGTTGAATATTTATGTAACTCCCTTACATGTACTCCCATAACATATCTCCAATAATATCAATTTTCTTGATTGTTCATTCCTAGTTCAGTTCATTAGCCTTTCAGTCTTCCACTCAACTCAGAAAGATTTAGTTAGAGAAAATAACAACTCTTTCTTTTATGAAAAAAACAAATTCACTTTTCCCTTCTATTAAGACTATTTGCATTTCTTCTCATAAAAACAAATAATTGTGCCACTTTTTCTGCAATACATCATAAAACATTAGTATTTTTTGACATATCTTATAATCAAAGTCATCCTAATTATTTCATTATGCTACAATCATTCTCAAATGTAAATCATCCATATTTCACATCAGTGTAATAGGTTCTTTTCACCAAAGCTCCCAAGTGTTGCAACCTGGAGCTCTGGTACCTATGTAATGCCCACTTAGGGAAATAACAATTAATTACAATAATTAATTAAATTATTCAAATGAAATAATAAAGATATGAATACGAAAAGAATTTTTTCTTCTTTTAAATAAATATCATTGGAAATAATTTACAAGGTATGACTGCTTCATATTCAAAAATACATATTTTCAATAATTGTCTTAAGATCATTCTTTATCAATGTGAAAAGATACTTTCTCAATTCCAATAACTTGTATAACAAACAGACATGGATCTGCACAATCATCATAAACATTAGATACACAAAATTAAACATCAAACATTTCAGATAATGAACTACATAATAAATAACATTAAATGACAAACCTAAGGCCCTAAGGGGCTGACCTAATGTCTTGGGGGCTCATCCGTGATGGCCTTGCCTACATACGAGACTTCGTAGTTCAGTAACTTTAACTTCTAGTTACAAGGCATAATCATTCAAATCAAAACTTCAAGGATGATATCAGCTTCTACTCAAACTTAGATACACATTCGCATTTCAATTCATTCTTGAGGATAGTAGGAGATTAAGGATTACCTATTACACAACATTCTCTTAAAAGGTTTTAATTTCCTTGAATAAATTGCTTAACTATCCTCACGGTTTAATGACTAGCTGACATTACTAAAAACAATACAATCTCTTAGCATATCCACTTTAAGATTCTAACCAATATCCTATATAACAAAGTCTCAAATAACATTAAGTTATGACAATATGATATCTAATTTTCATTTCAGGAACAATGTCACAAAATAGTTTCTTTTCCCTAAGATTCATACTTCCTAACTAAACGATCTCATCTATCAATTCAAAAACTATAAGCATTGTTTTCTTCATATAATTATGGTTGTATAGATTACCTTTTTAGAGTAATAGAAAAAATATTTAAATCTAATTATAATTATCAAAGAATATACATGTGTTGATAATACACTAGTATAAAGACCATTAAGCCATAGCATAGATCAAATAATTTATTTTGAATTTAAGAAATTATTCCTATATTATTCACTAACAACAACACTATACTACTATTCAATTAGATTAATTTGATAAAAGATTTAAAGACAATTATGGATATTACTTCTTTCTCTAACAAACTCTACCAAAGCTCATAATACTTAGGGCATCAAACGAGATTAAATGAAGACAAAGTTTCTAAACAAGAAGTAATTACTTAACTAGGTTTATCATCTCCCAAGTGTCGAAAGTAAAACCTTATATGTTTATCACTACTAAATAATGAATATTAAGTTTATTTGATAAACCATTGTATTTTCCTAATCAATCCTCTTAACAAGGTATTAGACAAATACTTTAACAAACTCTATCTTGTTTTAAAGTTGAACCAATGTGAATTTTCTAAATATGAAATGAAAGTAATCAAATGTTAATATGAGAATGATGTTACTACTTAAGCAAAGTTAAAAAAAATCTTCAAACTAAAGTCATTTTTACCTCCATTCACCTAAAACACATCGAAAAGTTCCTTTTAAAGAAAACATTCATTCTAAGACTTTCATATAACCATTCCTAGAAGAAAACAATATCTTCAATTTAGCTAATCATTTCAAACTAACAAAAGTATCACCCTTAAGCTAATTATTTATTACGTATAAAACTTGAAGTCTTAAATCAAATAGATTAATGTCTATTTAGCCCAACATCACTTTCAAAACAAATCAATGAAAGGGTTTAAGAGGAGGAATATCTTAACATCTATTGGAGTTATGCAAAATAAAAGAAATACCACTTTCTTTGGTTGTATAAAAAAATAACAATGATAATATAAAACTATAAAAAGAAGTGTTTAGTTCTAATTCAATAGAGAGGCTTTAATATTACAAGAGGTGTTGGGTCAATGAGTTAAATGTGATGGGAATAAATCTAGGCAACGTAATCCTAAAAGATTTAAGATGAAATAAAGTACCTTGAAGGTATTTAAAATAAAAGCATTATAGAGAACATATTACATGGAGGCATAAATTCATATTTATAATAAGAAAAGTAAGCCATCAAACTAAAGCTTCAAACAGAAAGTTACTTATCAAATGAAGCTAGATTGAGTAATTTCTAATTGAAGCTTTAGTTTCTACACAAGAAACAAGATTAGGGATACAAGGTTGAAGTTGATGTTTAGGTAATGTTTAGATTAAAGAGAATAGAGAGGAAGCATGGGAGGAATGGCAACCCTCTTAAATAAAACTCATTAGATAACACATATATCATCATTGGAAACACCTGGCATACATGTATACAGAATGTGATAACTTAGACAAAGGCACAAATGGATTTACAATATGCCCAGAAAGACAGTGACCTCATGGAATGCAATGATTGTATTTGATAAACAAAAAATCCAAGGTCTCATCAGAACGTTCAATTTGCACATATCCTACAATAATTGTCATCCAAGAAACCACGTTTCCAAGTATTCTGTCAAACATATCATGGGATCAACCTAACTACTGCATTTAACATACATATCTACTATTTAATGTCAAGAAAAGTAAACACAATTTATAGTGACTCTTGATAAATTTCATATAATGTATTTGTGCCTTCTCAGCAATTCTATTGTGAGTAAAATGATATCCTTTATCCTAAATACTAAACTTTCATATGAGTTGAAACATGATCCTTGTCCACCACCTTGAAATCATAAATATGATATTATGAAAGTATAATCCCACTCTAACGGTAGTTGATCTGAAAGTTAAACTAATAAATTTAGTCTAATGACAATGACAAAAGTTAAGTTGGAATTAGGAAAAACGGCACATGAAGCCTTAATTCTACATTACAAATCAGTTAGCATTTAACATTTTTCTTTCAAAATAAGAAAAGTTATTCAATATTAAGAATTCAGATCTAGACGTCACTTTAATAGTTGGTTATTTCTAAAGAGCCAACGCTAGATGTAGGTAAGAGGGCGCATAACAGGGTTAGAATAATTGCCTAATCATTACTAACAAGAATAACAAAACTCACAAATGAAATAGCAGTGATTTCTAGAGAAAACAAACTTCACTAAATGGGTGAATAAGTCTTAAATGAAACTGTCGAGATCGTTAGAGATGTTTCCCAAAGAGGAGTAGTGCAAAACGAAAGGAGGGCAAACTTAATTGTTACATTCTTATAATTAAGAAAACAATGCCCTTATGGAGCAGGTTTTATGATTTTAGGAACTTATAAATAATTCTTGCCTTTTATGGATTTGTCAGACAAAGTTTATGATAAACTTAGCGCTATTTACTACAGAAGATCAGCGTTCTTTAGTGGTCTCATGGAAAGATCATGGATTTATTGAAAAGCTTTAGAAACTTTCTAAACAATGGCAAGCAGATCATCTATATCCACAATCATTATAGGCAGAGTGCACAAACCATTTGGCAGGAAACCTCAAAGGGAAGTTATCACAAGGAAAGCAGTACTTGCAGATTCACTCAAAATGGAAAATAATGATAAATTCCTAAAAGATTTCCTTTCCCATTTACTCCCATTAGCAACTGAAGCTAATTGTAAGTATAAAATAATACGAGTTTGTCATGAAAGAATACATACATTACACAGGGTTTTAAAGAACAGATAGTATTCACGGATAGATACATCTCAGTTTTCACACACAGAGATAAAACTTTAACTGAAACACTATTCTTTTGTAATGAAATAAATATTAATGACTTAGTCATCTAATAACTTAATTCTAACATAATGTATTAATAAAGACAAACTATAGAGTCTTCATATCGAAACCTACAAGGAATCTCTCAAATACAAAAGCGACTATCAATTAGACTTGGATATAAGCCCAAAACATCTTAGTAATAAATTGATGATAGAGATTTATATTAACATAGCACAATCTAGATCTTCTCTCAAGCGTCATACATTAAATTTGCATTTTAACCAAAAACCCACAAGAGCCATTGATAAGGATCGTAGCAGATTCAAAGCAAAGAGGACTTGAATACAACATGTAATCATAATGCTGGGACAATTGAGAACAATATCTTTAGTCCACGCAATTCTCCTTTCCCCATTCTCCATTTCATTTTTAAAAACATTTCTTGATCTGGAACAACATGACTCTTTATCTTCTTTCAAGGAAGATGACTCTTTGCCTTCCACTTCGATACCTCTTTTCCCATTTTCTTTCCTAAACTAAAATTAGCTCCACCAATATAAAACTGCAAATAAATATTAATCTCCTTTCTTGCAAGTGTAATCTGCTTTCTTGCAAGTGATTATAAAATAAAAGAATCTTTATATATAGTATGTAAATATAGAATATTAAATTATCTCAAGAAATATTACTAATCATTATTTTTTTTTTCAAATATCATAATCTATAAATTAAAATTTCAGATATGCCTTACAAAATGTCAAAATGAGTTTCCTTTTTTTATTTTTAGTTGTTTTTGGATTTGGTTTAAAGGGGTGTGTGGGCTCCTCGTCCACCTTTTTTTTGTCAAAATTATGTTTTCTAAGAAGAAAAGACAATTGAAGTGTGCTTGGGTTTGTTCCCTAACCTACTCAAACGTCCCCTAAAAAATTTTACACTTAGTTGGGATGTTTGTGATTTTTTTACGAAATTGGGGAGGGGTGGGGACATTTCCTATCTATCCCTAAATTGTCCCCTATGGGAGATAGGGTCATATTTAGTAGGGGACATATCCTTGGGGAGCATATATATATATATATATATATATATATATATATATATATATAAAGGAGCATTTCATCCTTTCGAAGGATTATTGAATGGACTTATAAAGTCTATCTATAACAAGAAGAATTAATGTAAAATTATCCCAGAGGAATTTTGAAACTTCAAACAATTAAGGAATTGGTTTTACCAATATAATTATTTAAAACATGAATTCCAAAATATTGTCATACACTTGAAGTCTTCCAAAGTGAATATATAGATACTAGACCGATTGGTCTATATATATATATATATATATATCAAGGAATATTTCATCCTTTCGAAGGATTATTGAAGGGACTTATAGAGTCTACCTCTAACAAGAAGAATTAATGTAAAATTATCCTAGAGGAATTTTGAAACTTCAAACAATTAGGGATTTAGTTTTACCAATAAAGTTTTTTAAAACATGAATTCCAAAATATTGTCATAGACTTGAAGTCTTCCAAAGTGAATATATAGATACTAGATCAATTGGTCTACTTGTACTAGATTAGAGACACTTAAATAGTTACCTTTCTTCCTTATTATATTACAAGTTGACATTGGAATTATTTTCTAATCTCTTTACAAGAAGTTAACAAGAATGTGATGAAAACTCTATTGTGAATATTTCTTAGTTCACCAACTCAATTATCCAAGGACATTTTTATGATTACTCTATTGATTTTGAACAAGTGTTTTAAGATCATTCTTTAGCCACTAAGGGCCTTCTAGCCACCTATAAGCCATTATGAAGAATCTTATATGATCATTGACATCATCTACCTATTCTATCTATAAATATGCTAGGGCAACATCAATTTTAGGGTTCACTAAAAAAATTTAGTTGTAACCATAAATAAAATCATTACACTTTAAGTTTTTGACAAGATTCATACTTTTATTCAAGATCATTTAAAACTTATAAAACATAGGTTTAGATATCATAAATTGTCATTAGAATGCAAATATATTTTCTTGGAGGCCAACCCAAATATTAGGCAAACTTTTCCATATTACCTCCCTCACAATGACATATTCAATTTAATGGAGGTGGCAATGAGGTACACAACCATTCTTGGTGATCACATTTATGCTTAAGCTTATTAGAATTCTTTATCATCCAGAGCAACTCTGTAACAATTTATTCTTCAACCCCTATCATAGTTAATATTGCATTGACTCAAACCTACTTATAATGATTTGACATCCAAACCTAAAAGTAGATTTGAACAAAGACTAGGAGGTCTACAACCATTCCACTAGGCTCAAGTATAAGTTAAGACAAGAAATTTAGATTCTAAAAAAACACATCACTTCAACAAGGAAACACCATTTAGAGACAACTAGGATGACCATCATCTTGTAATAATAAGGACAACCATCATCTCATATACATCAATGAATATGGCCACCAAGATTCAACTTGACATGGAGCTTTGGTCTGTATTTAAGTGTTGTTTTAAACCAAGCACATCGAGGCTCATAGAACTCCACAATGTTACAAAGACAACACACAAAATTGTAATTACCTATTGGTAGTTTCTTCAAAAGTAAGAGCCATCTAAAACCTCCTTTCTTTGGCTCTATGAACTTAGACCAAAGAAGACTAAAAGATAAGACTAGTTGTTTATGACTGACATTTAACTCTCAAATCCTATTATCATGCTCATAGATCCCTAGTGAGTTGGAGAGAAGTCTATACAACTTCTTGGGTTCTATTATCAATAGAGTTCCATCCTCCCATTTTAGTTTTTCTAGCCAGTCTAGATCACAGAGTATTTCAATATGATCAAGGATGCTTGAAAAAGCGTTGGTGATTATAGAATATGTCCTTTTTTGAGTCTCAGACAAGCCAAATTCAAATATGACATCATTCCATGATTTTACACATCCATTTATAACCAAGTCATTGAAAGTACTCAGTCCTTTTTTGCACCATTTAATTGTAGAACAACCTTGAAGTAGGGAAAGTAGTTTATTTTTGTGCCTTAGATTCCACCACAATGACCTGTGACCCCCTATCCATTTGTCGTTTATGTCCTTTGTATTTAAGATTAGCCTTTTCACTATTTCCCATACTCTCCAAATAGATCCAAACACCACAGACCTAAAGGTTTTAACTTTGAAGTTCCCAAAAAGAAATTCATGAGGATACAACTTATTCCACATGGGAGCCTTTTTAAGATGAAAATTACTAATATTAATCTTGATAAGAACTTTTCATGGTTCATTCCCTTCTAAGGATCTAATTATCCATTTTGTCACAAGAGTCACACCCTGGATCCTTAGATCCTCAAGTCCTAACCCACCTTTATCGTTACTCATGCAACACCACTCCCACTTCACAACATGCCTTTTCCTTTTATCTTTGCCATTAGACTACAAAAAACCCCTAATAAGATTCTAAATGCTATCTATTTGTTGATTGGAGGACAACCACATTGAGGCATAATAGATGGAATAGGCAGAAAGTATCTTTTGACATCGCTGAATTCATCTTGCCAATGATAGGATTTGTTTGTTCAAATTTTTTAATTTTAATTCAATTTTAGATAACATTTTGAGTGTCTATTTGTTGTATTTGTGTGGTCATTGTTTATGGGAAATATAAGTGGTTGGTCCTCATTGAACAAAATGTATAGGAAAGAAATTCTCTGTGGTTTCTTAAGTGGTATGAGTCTTAATTATAACATTTTTGGCTTTGTCTAACAACTAAAATTTAATGGGTTCTATGGAAGAAAAGAAATGAAGACCATTTTCAAGGCAAGAGGAGTTTTCTTATTGGGTCTGATTGTAGACTTAACCTATCCAATGTTTTTATATAGATTATGATGATGATGGAGCTCCCCATTGAAAGATTTATGAAAAAAATAGATGAAGGATCAGAGACCATTTACAAGGCAGATATAAAGTACATTGAGTAAATTGGCCACATGACTTAAGAAAAATACATCAAAAGTTTAATGATGAGTACATAGACTTCCAAAATAGGTACTACAAGCAACATAAGTTAGAGAAATTGAAGGATGAGGCATAGAGGGACTTAGAGGTAACATTCTAAAACTTTATGTGGATAGAAACGAGTTCAGGGCATCTCCTCCTATTGGCACCTTCAAGGGCATGGATTCATTTGATGAAAGTAGTAACATGGCATACTTGGATGGACTACCAAGGAATTCAAACCAGGTGGCAGATGGAGGTAGGCTAAATGAGAATGTAGACCTTCAGAACAAGGAACCAAATAGAGATTTCATGCAGTCCATTACTAAACAGTAATAGGTAGATTCAGACTAGTAGAGGAATATGATATAAGATGGATGCAATTGGAAATAAGCTATAATTGTTAAGTGTTCTTTTATTGGTTTTTGTGAGAGTCAGATTATGATAAACTTGAAATCATAATTATGTAAAGGTTAAATAGTTTCGTTGGTTTTGAGATTCTCAAATGATGATGTGATATTTTGAATTGTAAGGGATGTATCCTATCACGTGGCTCTCTTGGCCACAAAACATGTACCGATCCTATTTTGATATATATATGGTATACAATCTTCAATTCAAAAACAAAAAGCCCATTGAGGCTTATATATTGATCATCTCCTCCTTTACCAGTTGTTGGTTCCCAAAATGACTGCAACCCAAAACTCTAAAACATTCCTAAATCACCAAGGCTCAGAATGTCATCAGGGTGATTCAGGAAGGATTTATCAACAAGTTGAGGATGATTCTGGCCAACCTATAGGAGTGGGTAGTCTCTTCTTCTCTTTGATCTCAACTTAAACTCTAGAGGGATATTCCAAAGGGGCAGACCTAAATAGGTATTGATCTTGAAACTAAACGAACAACCAAAAACATGAATAACCAAGTGTAGATCGCTTTCTCAGCCCCAAATTTGTCACTAAACTGAGAACAATTGGTTATTGTAATACCCCTATATAGTTGATTTAGGCAATCCTACATAATGAAGATGCATAAAAACTACTATTACGTCTAAAGGATAGATATATTGTGTTTTTTTGAAGTTTGGGTGATCTAGGGCTACTCAAACTGGTGCCTATCCATTGGGCTACAAATTCTAATGTTTAATAGAGGAAAAATAACTACAAAGAAATATACATATGCCTATTTGATGAAGCAAATACATGAAAATCAATACCAAATCACTAAGAATTCTTAGTATTCCAAAACCATACAATGTTTTTCCATATGCAATACTAAAATGACCATTTACAAAAGCTTGAAAATGGATTAGGAATTTTCACATTCACTCAAATCAAATATTACATTCATACTACTAAATGTAGCAAGAGAAATATTAATTGCAATTAAGATTTCATGAAAGAACACTGACAACACTGGAGAAAAACAATGATTTAATACAAAGATTACAAAATATTTAACATACATTTATGATAATTTCTTCCATGAAGAACAAAAACTATAAATTGATCTTTTTCTTATCTGCCTCTGGATCTGTATAGCTATTGGGACGAGCTGCCCAAGTTGACCAACGCTTAGTGCATCAAAAACTTATGCCTATATAGAAATCCAAACTCGCTGTATCATTCCAAGCATTGCACTCAGTCAATTAGAACAACAATGCTTCATTAAGATCAGCCCATTCTAATGTTAGAAAACCTACATGTTTGGAACCCTGCCCATTCCCTGACAAGTCAGCAAATTGACACTAGAAGATTACCCACACACCTTGGGTACTTGGAGAAATAATGAGGGAAGGTCTAAGTCCACTTCGTGACACTTGTAATGCCTGACTTATCCATTTTGTCTCCAAGTGTACTGGCACATTGAAAACATTCACTGTGTCAACTACCTGAATGACCATGTTTTATAGAATCAATAAATTTTGGGTACAAATCTGCTTGTACAATCTTGCAATCATGGCATGTTTTCAGGAAATCACCCTTTTAAAGCATTTACAACACATTAAATGTGTTCCAATTTTTGTTTCTAGGCCATTTGAACTCTGATTTTATCTTTTTACATATTAGGCATCTTCTTTTTCCCTTATCAGCCTTTTGGCTGGTCAGTGAACTATCATGTTCGTGAACCCCTTATTTCTTTGATAGTGCCTTCTGTTGCTTTCCTCTTCCTTTATTTGCTTTATTGATGAATTATCCTATTCACAAACCAAGGAAAAACCTTTCTCTTTCTTCTCTATCAGCATTTTTCCCTTATCACAAACCTCTATCTTGCTGCATCATCATCCTTCTATTCACTTTATCGGTGAATTCTTACTTTTAGAAACCCTAAGACCATCTCTCTTTTCATCCTTGGCACCCTTTTGTTTTATTGGAAACATGTTGTCATGGCGAACAACCCCTTGTTTATCCATTTTTCCTTTGTTGGAAAAATATCCCATTGCTGAACCTCCTTGTCAATGAACCAAATGGTTTGCGAACCATTCCTCATTCCAATCAAGGCTTGATCCCTTTATCTTTCTTCATTCTTGTTTTATTAGCAAAATCGCACTGCGACGAACCTAGCAATCGACGAACCAAATGGTTTGTAAATTTCCTACCTTATTGATGAAGCCTCTTGCTTACCTTTTGGCCTTATCAAAGAATTGCCTTATCAGTAAACTTTGGAAATCTCAAACTGTTTGGTGAGTTCAAGTTTCCTCCAGTTTCCTGATAAAGCCTTTCCTTTTCTTTGCCTTAGTCATTTTCTTTCTTTATTGGCAATCTTCTCTTTTCATGAGCTTCCTTTCTCTCCTTAGTCAGCCACCCTACTTATCAACGAACTTAACCTGAAGTGAACCTTTGTTTCTTTTATATTTTCTTTGTCTCTTGTCTCTTTCTTTGTCAGGAAAAAGGCCCGTCAGTGAATTATGTTGTTAGTCAAATTGGGGTTTTGTAAACTTGAGGTCTTCCTGACCAAGAATTCACCACCCACTTTGCTTTTATGGTGATCCGAAGAGTATTTTTCATGTTTTTGTACTTTCCTAAGGCTTGACGGGAGTTTAGACCATGGGAGGAAGTTGGAAAGTGGGACCTAAAATTCCATCGGGTTGCGGAGGCTCGATGGGACCACTTTGAAATATATTGCAATAGTTCGGAGGAGTAGGAACCGGGTTGCAAGTGGGAATCAGGCCCGCCGAAGAAACTTGGACTTTTGGACTTTCCATAATGGGTCAAAAAATTGAGTCAGGCCCCAAGGTCCGTAAAGGACCAAAACACCAAAAGTCAAAATTTGAAGTTTGATCCAAAACATCATCAAACACTTATCCATTTCTCAAAAAAAAATTTGAAAACACAAACATTTGCTCCTCAAAATTGGACTTAGAAGTTTAGGGGGTTTGAGAATATTTTGAACTGTGGGGTGTCCACTTCAGCCAGCTAGACATGGGGTCGTAGAAGGAAATTGGAACTAAGGCATGGGGGCGCAGAAAGAATTAGGACCTGGGAAAACAGTTCAAGAAACCCCGCAGGTTTCGAAGGTCTACTGGGACCTTCAGACTATGTTGCGGATGCTGAGAGAAAGAAGGGATTGGAGCCACATGAGGAAAAAGGACTTTTGGACCTTAAAGAAAAGGTCTAAAAAACCAATCAGGCCCCAAAAATTTGCAAGGACTTGACTTAACCAATTTTCATGATTTTTTGGGATCATTTCTAGCACTTCAAAATGAACATGGGATGACCCTTGAAGGATTTGAGGTAAAAACATTGCAAATTGGGAATTAGATTTTCAAGTGTCAACACTATCTCTAGTTGGGGACATGTGCCAAGCAATGGCACAATAAAAAACACAAAACACACCACAGGAAAAAACATAAAACATATTTACAACAAAGGCTTATATATAAGATGAAATACAGTCGTAAGCTTGAGAGCACAAAAGATAGTTGACTGCATTCAAAATTCTAAATGTATCATTTACTTACGAAAAGTAAAGCTTTAGAAGTTGTCCATGAATAGGCAGCTCCAAAAGTTTTCCCTCCATGTTTGTGATGAAATATGTGTCCTGGCCAGTGTTTTGATCAATTTGATACAGGCCCAGCCAGAATGGCTCAAATTTTCCATGCTTGCCCTTGTCCTCTGATTTTGCCTCCCAGAGAAGAACCAAATCACCCATTTGAAAGCTCGTCTTGATTATTTTCTTGTTGAATAGATGCTCAACCTTCTTCTACTGTAGAAAATTCTTATCATGTGCCACCCTTCTAGGTTCATCTAATTATGTCAACTCATGCATTCTTAATTCCATAGCATCATTACTATCTTCTCCTATGTGTTGCAACAATTGATACACTAACAATTCCAATGGCATTAGCATTCTGGCCTCCATTCCATATAGTAGCTCAAAGGACTTTTACCTGTAACATGTTTGTAGGTAATTATGTCAGCCCAAACTATATATATTTAAGCTTGTCATCCCACCTTTTCTTGTTTACATCTAGAGTCCTCTTTAAGATCTTCATGAGGCTCTTATTGTTGGACTTAGCTTATCCATTACTCTACAAATGGTATGGTGATGATTGAATCAGTTTTATCCATACTTGGTACACATGTCTACAATGTCTTGGGATTTGAAACACATGGCGTTATCTACAAAAATCATGGATGGCACTCCAAATTTGGTTATCACATTGTTCAGCAGAAATCCAATCACTACCTTAGTCATGCAATTACGAGCTGGAATAGCTTCAACCCACTTGGTGAAATAGTTAGTGGCCACAAGGATCCACTTAAATCAATTGCTATATTTCTCTTGAATTTCCCCTATAAAATCAATACCCCATTTCTGAAATGGTGCCCCAACTGTAACTGGGAAAAGGGGTAATGCTCTAGAGTGAATTTTTATCTTGCCAAAGAAATGTTGACAAGCATCACTTTTTTTGACCTGTCTTGCAACATCTTTGAAGAGATGCGACCACTAAAAAACTGCCCTTATAATCTTCTACACTGTGGTTTTCGCATGGAAGTGCTCGCCTCATATTCCCTAGTGATATTCCTTAACCACCTCCTCAAATTGTCTCTGGTCCAGACACTTCAACAATAGTCCATCATGATTTCTCCATATTAATACACCTTGACTATAAAAAAAAATGATATGGGAGCTTAAGGGTCCTCTATTGAGTAACATTCATGCCTAGGGAACAATGCATGTTGACAAGATAAAAGACAATATCTTTATACCATGGATCATTTATCAACATACATACATCACAAGGTTGAACAACATCTATTTGACTTACATCAGCAGCCTCTAAGTTAGAATTAGCCATCAACTTAGCTAAACCCTAGCCTCTAACCAATTTGGTGACCTACTCCTCGATGTCATACTCTTGGATCCTGTTGATCCACTTGTATCTTCTTCCAGAAGCCTCCTACTATGTGAAAATATCTTTCATAGCTGAATGATGAATGTATGTAACTGTCTTTGCACCCATAAGATATGGCCTAAAGTTTTTTACTTCCTTAAACAAAACATATGCATGCTTTTCCATAATTGAATAGTTTAACTCATTATCTTGCAAGGACTTGCTAAAAACTCCTATGGGCTGCTCCAATCCATACTTATTCTTTTGCAACAACACAACAACAATAGTATAAAATGAAGCAAAAGAGAAATGATAGAAGGGCTTAAAATAATCTGGGCTTACCAGCATTGGTGCATTCTTTAGGGCCTCTTTTATGTCAACAAAAGCCTCAACCGGTTCCTTTTCCCATGTAATGGACTGTCCCTTCTTGAGCATCTTGGAAATTGCTTTGGTTTTCTCAGCGAAGTTATGGACAAATAGCCTCACAAAGTTGATATGTCCAAAGAAGAACTAAACACCCTTGACTATCTTGGGCTGAGGGATGAGGTCAATGGCCCTAACTCTTTCGAGATCAATTCTAACCCTATCCTTAGACACAATATGTCCCAACAACTTTCCTTTTTGTACTCCAAATTGAAATTTCTTGGGATTTAAAGAAATCCCATACTCCAAACATCTATCAAAAATCATTTGCAAATGCTTGCAATGATATTTCTTGTCTTTAGAAAATGCAGTAAGATCATCTTAGTATACAACCATGATCTCATCAATGAGGCCTGCAAATGCCACATCCATTGCTCTTTAAAACATCAATCCTACATTTTTCAACCCGAATGGCATTCTCAAATATACATATGTTCCCCAAGTAGTAGTGAATGTTATCTTGTATTGTTCTAACTCCTTGACCAACACCTAATTATATCTAGAGAACCCATCCATCATAGACATCGGCTCTAAACTAACAACCCTCTGCAAAAGATGATCCATACTCGGAAGAGGATAATTATACTTAAGGGGTTTGATGTTAAGATTTATGAAATCTATGCACAGTCTAATCTCCCCATTCTTTTTCCTTACTAGGAAAAGATTAAACACCCACTTAGAGTGTTTGATTGGTTTAATAATACCCCCCTCTTTGATTTTTAACAATTCTTTCTAAGATGGAAGATTGGTGATGGTAGGGAGGTTGTTTCTAAGAAGGATAGATGGCTGAAGGATAAACCTCTAATTGATTTGGAGTATGGCAGAGTTGCAGGCAAGGTCTGCGAGGCCCTTGGCTTCAAAGTTGCTGACTACATAAGGACTTATGGGGGTCTCTGGAGTTAGAAGGTGGTTACTATTTATGCTCATGATGGCAGTGAGGAGATGAAGGTGGCTTCTCATCTCCAAAGAGATCTCAAAGACTACAGACTCTCTCTCTTTCCCAAGAGAGATAAGATGATTTGGGATAAGGATAACAAGGGCTTGTTTATGGTCAAAAGCACCTATAGACTGCTGTTAGACCCAAGAGAGGCTGGAGTGTGGAGAAAAATCTGGATCCCTAAACTTCTTCCAAAGGTTTACTTCTTTTGGTGGACCCTGATGCATAATAGAGTTTTGACCCTGGACAACCTGAAAAAAGAGGATTTCAAATGCCAACCAGATGCATCCTTTGGTGTTCAGAGGAGGAGTCATTGGCTCATCTCTTTCTTCACTGTAGTTTTTCCTGGGAGGTTTGGGGTTTAACCCTCCAAAAGATGAACCTAAGCTGGTCCTTAAATGTTAATTTAGAGATGGTAGTTTGGGAATGGAAGCCCCGTTTTAGCCCGGTGTTACCAATCTCTAAAGAACTATGAACCCAAATTCCCCCTCATTTAGCCTAGAGTTTGTGGAAGGAACGTAACAACATAATTTTTAGGGAAAAGAATAGAACTCCTTTGGAAGTTTTTTAGTGTTTTTCCAAATTGTTGACTGAAAACATTAACCCTTGCAAGTTTAAATCTGCAGATAGCCCCCCAGGGAGAGAAGAACAGAGTATGATAAAAAATTGGAACTTTGATCCCAACTCTTGCCAGGTGGACAACTCGAGAAGGTTAGCCAGAACTAAAACCAAATGGGCCTTACCACAGCAAGGGTGGTTTAAGCTTAACTTTGATGGTGCTGCCAAGGGAAACCTGGATGTTGCAATTGGTGGAGGCATTATGAGAATGGACATGGGGTTTGTGTTATTGCCTTCGCATGGGGCATTGGTACTAAGAGCAACAATGAAGTAGAAAATCTTACATTAAGTAGAACAAGAAAACCCAAATTTAGTCTTAGTAGACTTATAAGAAAGCACCATAATAAACTCAAGTAGTTTCATAATGTTTATCTATGTTATGTACAACAATAGTTTCCTATAAGACAATTGCAATGGTTCATGGTTGCAATACCATAGTTCAAGAGAGCATTAATATCCACCTTGACACAGATTAAACCCAATCAAAGCTTGCACACAATCTCATCACACTTGTAACTCCACTCGTATTTGTTCTCATTGGTTGATTCCATAATAGTGTGTCCCACTTGTAGGACATTTTGATTTTTGCCTAAAATCACACATTTTTTAGAAAAAAATAATGATTTTAGACTAGAAGGGTTATATCTAAGGGGGTTTGATTGAAGACAATTAGATCAAACCCCTTTGGATAGAACCCTCCTAGACTTAAAACAACTCTTTATGGAGTCTCCTTTGCACCTATCAAAATGTTAACAAAAAATAAAATGTCTTCACCTTGTGGGGGTTCAAATGAAGTCATTTGGAAATGTTATTTTGTAATTATGTAGCCCTTAGTATTATCTTTACAAAAATTAAAATATGGATTATACTTTTTTTATTATCTTTATTGTTATATATCTTTTAGATTTTATAATTAATGTAGGTCTGTTATGAAAAAACAATGGCCTTTATTCAAGACACTATAAAAAAATAACAAATATTGTTAAAAGAACCTCAAAAAATGCACTACATTCCACATAGGAAAAAATTAGTTTTCATATATATGCTAAGCGTAATGTGTTATGAAATAATATGTCTTAGTACTAATTCAAACAAATAATAAATAAAATATTTAATAAAAAATTACCAAAAGAGATCATGTACTATGCAATGGAGTTAATGATGTAATTTCAATAAATTATAATTTTTTTAAATTTAAAGTGAAAGTTATGTATTATGAAATAATGTCACTTAATAAAACTAATAGAAAAAATAAAAATTGATTGAAAATAAAAATGATAGAAATAATTCTTTAAAAAACCTAAAATAATTATAGTTTGAATATGAGGTGGGTGCTTCTGTAACATCTCCAACTGACATGCTAACCAAAACATTTATAAGTTTAAGCAATAAATGCCACAATCTCATAATTTTTTTATCATATAAAGTAAAGTAGGTACATTTGCATTTACAAGATACTTGATATAATACATCATTTGATGGTCGCTTTTGCATGCGAGTTACAAACTTTTACATAAATACATGTACAATATTAGAAGGTCACATTCCTTGCAACTTACATCATTTATTAGTTACATTTACATATGAAGCAATGTTTCCTATTCACAAGTCTTCGGTAGTCAACTGCAAGAGGGAGAACATCACCCTGGTGCTTTTCCTCCTACCATAGATCGGTGGTCCTCCACACACCTTCGTACTGTAAGTGTCCCTTACCTTCGCGAGGGTATAGATCATGAGAATCAATTGATTCTTTGTGCCATCTGAGAACTAGTGCAATGTCCTAGCTAAGAACAATCAGGTTTACAACTTCTAGTCTAGCTCTAGTTATGTACAACCCCTCTAACTGTTCAACTATCTTGAGCCCAAAAATTGACAATTCAAGCAGTGAGTTTTACATTACTTTGGAAAATGTTTCATATAAATAAGTCATATGTTCACACACCCTTTTCTCGACTTGGAGACAACATTCTTTTATATCGATAATTAATAAATCAACATACTTTGATATGCTTATCTTATATCTATCTAATTGACATAAAGTATACCCTCTACTACAAGTCAACAAGACAAGTATAAGGTAAGATCCTAGGTGACTTAAGTAATGGCATTGAGCCCCTCTATGCATCTTTTCAATCTCAAGTCTATGACAACCTATCAAATACTCAATGGCTAGTCAAACCTGATTCCATGCTCATGAATAAATTTGGTATTAATTATTTCAATGATATAAGTTATATACTCATCTTGATTGGCCATAACACTTCCATTTAAAAAGTATGGGATAATCTTAGCCAAAATATAAAATAGACTCAAGGCTATTCATAGCCAGGATTATACTTATGTAATCGTATCGATATTATCTTATTACAGACTACCATAATGTTTTAATACTTTAAACAAATTTTTCCTGAGGAAAGAAAATAATAAGTTCAATTACACATAATGTAAGGATGAGTTCCTACTCATTGGCCAATCGGCCTTATCAAAAGACTGAGTCCCACATAGCTCTCTACCTCATGATGTTTGTAGGACATATCATTTATTCAACAAATAAAGAAACCTTAGTTAAAGGGTATCAATCATTCAAGTATTCAAATGTAAGTTTATTCTATTGGCAGCTTACTACATAATTACTCATGCATTTATAACTTTCTGCCTTACACAAGAATGAATGAGAAAGTCAAGTTGTTGGCCTACTTACATGTGCCACCAAGAGTACAAAAGACTATAGTTTATCGGCCATATTGTCTGATGCAAGAGCATCCACAACACCTTTCTAGAGTCTTCTTGAATTTACTTCTAATGGCTAAAATTGGATAAGAAGTACATTCTTCTAGCTATCAAAGACTATAGATATCATGAGATTTGGAAATGATTAATGTGAAGGGAGGCAGCTTGGCAGTTTCTTATACTTAATAAAATAAAAAAATTGCATTTAAAATAATGGTGATGGGGCCACTAATGACAAGGAATCTCCAAAATTGTTAATACCTCCAGCAGCATGCAAAGAGCACCTGAGTTGGAGATTATGACACCTCTTTTAGAGGCTCAAAATAGACAAAAGAAATTACAAGAATCCAACCCTTGATTGGAGTTTGAAACGCTCAAAAGAGAAGACAAAATCTGCTAGTAAAAGGGAAAAAAAAGAATAAAGGAATGCATGACATGATTTTGCGGGGTAACACCTCATGGAGATGTAGATAATTGCAAAAAAAAAAAATTAGATCATGGGCACATGGAGACAGAGAGGCTACCAAGGAAAAAGAGTGGAATGGAGTGCTTAGTGGAGGGAGATTAAAAAGATTATGATATGTTTTTTTGGGCAGTGTTGGTAAAGGATTGTAGAAGGCCAAAATAAGAGATGGGTCACTTCATTCTGGAGGGAAAAATGGTTCTGGTTTAAGCGCCACATTTTCTTGGAAATTGTAACAGCTCTATTAGAGACTTAGAAAATGAAAATAAAACAGAGGAAATTTCAGTGCCAGGATAGAGAGAAATAGGTATAGCCAAAAATGATGGAGAGATGTCTGCAGCATGAGGAAAAGAGATGGGTCAAGCAGATGCATTCTATTGAAGATAATTTTTTAGAGATTATGATGCCTCATAGAGAGGCATAAGATAGAAATCTCATTGATAGCAAAGAGGAGTGTGAGATTGGAAAATAGAAGCTATAGTAGAAAGAGAGATGTTTCTGTAGGTGAGAGGAGGCCATGAAGGCCATTACTGTGTAATGTTGTTGTAGATCATTGTGATATGTTTATGCAATTTTGTTGCAGATGCTTGTAGTCATTTTATTTTGATGAAATCAATTGAAATACGTGTCATTTGATGATAAGATTTTGTATAAGATTTGTGTTGCATTTTATTGTGAAAATGAATTTGTGGATTTGAGAAATTGTGTGTGAGATTTGAGTTATGAGTTGCATGTGGGAGTTTTTCCATTGCGCCATGTAAAGAGTGTAAAGCTACACTATGCATATGAAATGCATGTCGGCCTCCTACAGGCCTAACAAAGAAGGTAATTTAAACAATATACAAAGGTTTCAACCTGCTTATAAAGGCATATAAGAATACAGAGATAGACTATATTGATCGACCTCTTACAAGTGTACGATACAATACCATGAAACATAGTTTTATCGGCCTCAAGGCCATAGTAATATTGCAATTTTGCTTACTTATCACCTCTATTTAGATGTATAAAAGATACAAGGAACATAAATATAAGTCGACCATTAAACAATTTTTACCCTATACATAGAGTTTATAGCCATATTGACCTTCTACGAATACTCATAGTTTAAAAACTTATCAGTCTTCACAGAGTACACCAAGAGTTATAAAATAGACTCCAATGTTTAAGAGCGAGGCTATCGGCCTCTTAGAGCTACCAGCCTTCTAAGGCCTCTAAAGAATAATATAGTCTTTAAGGACTTACGACTTTTCATTGGCCATTGTAAACAAGTAATACCACACTTAAAGACTCATCCTTTATACAGAGAACATAGAACAATATATATTCTTTCGGTCTTCAATAAAATGGATAAACACAAACTGTATTCAAAGTACATACCTTTCATAAACAAGTTCTACCATATTTGCATGAATAAGAATAGATAGACTGAGCATGTAAACAATATGAGAGAACCTGAATTGAAGTCTTTACTACAAGTTTAGAAGATGCAGTTGCCTCTACGGTCGCCACTCCTCTTGGCGCAAAGAAACACGAACAGAAATCTCTCTTATTTACACTTCCAATTAATGAAAACAAAATATAATATTGATAATGCTATATCCTTTTTTCTTCCAACTCAGGTAGGTGCAGAATGTTTTTGAAAAGAGAGTTTTTATTTCTATTCTAGAAGTGGATGCCAACCACTTGCAGCCCTTAATCCAAGAGCATAGGGAAGTGGAGCTACCACTCCTTCCCATTCTCCTACAAACTAGGATTCGTTCGGTGGGGATAAACATCCCTCAATAATAAACTTTTAATACATATAAACAATTTAATCTATATAAAATCTATCCCACGTTCTATACATTTAGTATATAACTTATTAAATCTACAACTTTAGATTTAAATATGCATGGGTTTAAATGATAATAGGCTTATTCGTTGACGTCGATTATGCATTAATGAATACTTTCATCATTTGTTTGAAAAATAAATTATTGATCTGATATGCTGACTTCCCTAGTCATCTTAACACATAGAGCTTTTCTTATCCTCCTTGTTTGTCGACATGGTCAACAAAATCATCGACAAGACAATGACACCACATCACAAAGATAGTAGCAACATAAAAGCATCACAAATATGCCTAACAACTAAAGATTAAGACTTACACTAGTTTTGATGAAACCTCTAATGTGAATGTGTGTGTGTGTTCTTTGATGGCACAATGATCATTGTATTCACGCAATCTATCACCCTCTCCCTGGTGATACTCTCCCTCCTCATCCTGGAGGGAAAATCATTGTCCCTACATCCACCTTAGTTGCACAACGGTAGTTACTCCATTACATCATTTAACCACGTTCATAATAATAATAATATCACATATTCACTGCATATAAATTAATATAAATCAAATGTATTTTATAATCTAACACAACATTACTTTAATCATAATAATTTCACTTACTAAATATCTATCTACTTGAAATAAAATGATAATTATGTTTGTTTTATAACAAGGTGTGACAACTTCCCAACTGTAAATGTGATTGCAACACAAGGAGCTTGGACGAACAACTAAGAAGGGTGTTTGTCATCCTGTCGCGAGATGTGGAGAAGGCCATACGAGAGACCATCGAGGAGAAAACTTTGCAACAGGTACACATTCATGATGCCACATTAGTGGAGAAGCTTAGCTACAATGTGGTTAGGTCCATGGGGAACATGCACTGGGGTGAACAAGTCAACAACAGACTCATGGTCCCATGGCTACTAGGGGAAGTTGTCAATGCCATCTCGGAGATGAAGAGGAACCCAAAAGTAGGTCTTGTGGGTGATGCAATTTGTATTGCTATAGCAAAGAAGAATGAAAAACAATTTGGAAACACATGCATTTTAGATGTCTCATTAGGGGAGTTCTTTGACCCCTGTCTAGATTAAGCACATGCAGGAAATAGCCTCGGGCCTTCGTTTCCTTCTTCACCACTGAGTTGTTTGAAGGAAGCTATGTAAATAATCATATGTATTTTCTTGGAGCTTTTTGATTTAATATAATGGGAGCTACCCCTTTGGTAGCAATTCATCTAAAAAAATAAAAAAAAATATAGTTTGAATCTACATAGAAAATGTCACAATTCATTAGTTTACATCGTCCTTAAATTCTTGATTGTTTGTTCTGTATAATCCTCACAAATTGCAAAATATTGAAAAACACTTAGACCAAAATGTGGGACACATTATTGTGGGATCACTCTGCACTTGTTGCAATTGAATGTTCATTGTCTCCATTAGAAGCTAGAAAGGATGTTCATTGTCTCCATTAGAAGCTAGAAAGGATGTTCTTTGTGGCCATCATAGTTGAAAGAGTTGGGAAGCACAACATATAGAGAATGAAGCCACAAAGGTCTCAACAAACTACACATAGGTGCTTCATATAAGAACCCTTTAGAATTTAATTTTATAGGTAGGATGAATGAGATAAACATAACTATTTGGATAAGCTCCACGCAACTCGTGCAACACAAAGTTTTGGTAGGAGTAGCAATAGATTGGTTCCATATACTTTGCATTCATACTCTAATCCACTTGATGAGAACTTGTCTTGTCCCACTTATGCAATATGTTTTTCCTATATTTTTGCGAGACTTACATGCTTATGCCTTGCATATAAACACTTTTGTTGACAAGATATTTAAATTTTTTAGCTTAAGCTAAGATATTCAAAAATGGTCTTCGAAATTTTAACAAAATGTTAAATTCCTTGAATGCTACATACCCACCTTAAAGGGAATTGTACTTTCTAATATTGTAAAAGACATTTTTTTATTGACTATAGGAAATTTGTAGTGAGAAAGGAAAGGTGTAGTAAAAAAAATTAAGGGTCAAGATTTACTTAAAGACAGTCCTTTTGATCTCCACCATCAATCATCTATGTAATCCATCTAGTACTCCTCCATAAAAACACAAAATTACTTAACAGGAAATATGTTTCACATGAACTAGTAAATTCATGCACCCAAAAGAGGAAGGGCGATTAAAATATTGAATGTGAAGAATAGCAGATAGAAAAACAAGAAAATATACACAAGCACCGTACCCTGCTGCTATGCAACTTCCAACCAGGATTACAGGCTGTCTGCTAAAATGGCCAGCCGCTTTTAGAGGCTAAACAAGCGATAGCAATAGAAGCAAACACATTATTGGTTGGAAGAAAAAAATCTCTTCCATTAATTAGCTTCGTGTCCTTGAATCGAGATATACTCTTTCGGTCCTTGAAAGTAAATGTCAAATTTGAATTGAAATGTGTACGGTTTGCACGATATTTAGTGAACGACTTTGAACAAGTTTTTATATTTTTCCTTTGAAAGTGAGGTGCTACAAAAATCCCAATTGAAATACCTTTCCCGATTGGAAATTTGTGAGCTATTGTGAACGTTGTTTTCACATAAACATCGCTAAGTACTGGTGTGAACACAAAAAGCTCAAAGATCACACATATGTCTCTTTTTATTGTTTGGAAGGGAAAAGGACATCACTAAGCAGTATATTTTAAAATTATTGTTGATTGGAAATTTGTGTTTCGATATATGTTTCTTTTTATTGTTGGGAAAGGAAAAGGGACATTACTGTCTATCACAAGCCATATATTTGAAAATTAATGTGGATTGGAAATTTGTGAACTATATTGAAGACTGTTTTTATAACATTTCTCTTTTCATCGTTGGGAAGTGAAAAGGGACATCACTGTCTACCGTCTATTTCAAACAGTATATTTCAAATTAGTAAATTACCACCGTGTATTTCAAAATGAATGTTGATTGAAAATTAGTGAACTACCACCGTCTATCTCAAACAGTACATTTCGAAATGAATGTTGATTGGAAATTAGGAAACTACCACAGTCGGTTATTTCAAGCAGTACAGTTTGAAATTAATGTTGATTGGAAATTAAGAAACTACCACAGTCTGTCTATTTCAAGCAGTACATTTTGAAATTAATGTTGATTGGAAATTAGGAACTGCCACAGTCTGTCTATCTCAAGCAGTACATTTCAAAATTAATGTTAATTGGAAATTAGTTAAATACCACAGTCTGTCTATCTCAAACAGTGCATTTGAAAATTAATGTTAATTGGAAATTAATGAATGCTTGATTGACTCAAGCAGTACATTTCAAAATTAATGTTCATTGGAATTAGTGAACTACGTACGTTGTTTCCATATAAACGTCACTTAGTACTGATGTGAACACAAAAAGCTTAAAGACCACGACTGTCTATCTCGCAGTACATTTCAGAATTCATGTTATTGGTAGATAGCATTTACTAAGTGTTGGAGTCATTGATTATGAAGAAATTTAATATACGCTGCATGTGGTAGGGTCAAACATCTTAAGTGTCGGAATATTTGGAATTCAAGGAACACCTTGTGAATGGAAGGTAATAACCCTCAATGTTTATAATGCTACTGTTGTCTCTTAAGATGATTCTTATAAAAAAATTTTACAAGGATGTTCTTTGTTTATGTTTTCTTTTATGTGGTATTATATTTGATGATGTGGCCCTGAAACCTTAGTTATAAGTAGGGGCCTTGTTAAGTAAGCTACTGTAAAACTTTTGGAGTGATTCAAAATTACCACGTATAACTTTGAGAGGCGTGAAGTTAGGGTGCTCAACTACTGGGTCCTCTCCCTATAGACAAACCAAATAAAAATGTTTAAAAGCCCTGGGTCGAAACCTATAGTTAATCTGTGCTATAGTCCTTTATAAGAAATATTATATTTAATTCACTTGAGTAATCTAAACCCAACTATGCTATCATTGTATAGTGTGCTGAGTTTGAAATTAGAAATTAGTGATATTGTAAAATTCAAAACTTTTTCACCACTTTACTTAAATATTATCCATTTTAATGGTCAAACAATCAATAGAAAATTTACACCTCATTTAAATCAAAAAGTGGTAAATATTTTTTTTATTTTTGTTAGTCAAATTGACATTTGATTGTTGAAGTGGATGATATTTAAGAGTACCCTGTTTTGACTATCTTAATAGGGACTTCAAAAAGATAATTTTATATGCCTATTAAGGGAGAGGGGCCAGTTGCCGCCCACGCCCCAATAATCGCTATGTTTTTGTGCACTTGACCCCCCAATAATTTTTTTAAAAACAACCAGTAAATGTAAAATACCAACCTAATAAATTAACACAAATGCACTAATACATGTTCACAACATTTGTACATGTTCACAAATGCACCAATACATGGTCACAACTCCAATTAATTAACCAATGAAATTAAGACAAGTGCACAAATGTGATGGCGAGTGGTTACTGGCACATCGTTGCGCATGTATGGGGAGACATGTTGAAATGACACTTTTTCGACCCATGTGCACATAATGCGTCCTACAAGGAAATGTATAAGTCCCCAGAAGCTGAAAGAATAGCTTTAAGCTCTTCGGTCACATATGGAGAAACTCAAAAAAATTATCGAAATTCAATGTCTAACTATGTCCTTGACGTGCACGAAGTTAGGGTGGACGACAACTCGCCCCTCTCATACTTTTTCTTTGCGCTCTTGGCTGCTAGGAAAAAGCTAAAATTTTTGGTTTTCAAGCTTAAACATGAAAAAACAATTTTACGATAAGTATATGCTTGGTAAAAATTGCTCTGCTAGGGTTTTCTCAGTAGCTGCTTGCCATTGTTCTCTCTAGGTGTCATACAACGCTCTAGGCACAAGAAATTTAGCCTTACCTTCTGTACGTCTGCATTTATTGCAGATTTTTGGTCTTTTAAATGCCTGCTACCAATACTGACCCAACATTTGTTGTTGGCGTTGGCGGTTCGACGGCTCTGCACAATGGCTCCTCCACTGACCAAGTGTCCCTGAAAGTTTGTTCCGAAGGTGTTTCATGAGGTGAGCCCTCCGTTTCTCCTACTAATGTGATTTTGCCCATGCAAGAATTTGATTCTACTTGTTTATGGTTAGAACAACATACTCTTATTAGTTACTTTGTCGAGAGAACTCCCCTTGAATCTATGCTCAAGGACTGGGTTCAAAAGGCTTGGGTCCCTCATGGGGTCCGCCTTGATATGGTCCAGAATCTGACCAAGGGTTTTTTCATTTTTTGCTTTGCGAAAGTTAGCCATGTTCAGGCAATCTTGAGTCATGGCCCATGGTATGTTTGGTCTTCCTTGCTAGTTTTCCAACAGTGGACCCATGATTTTGTTGTTTCAGATGATACTAAACTCTGGGTCCCTGTGTGGATTGAGTTCCCTGGTTTGCCTTTGCCCTGCTTGCATTTCTTGCATGATATTGCTTCTTCTCTAGGAAGAGTCATTTGTGTTGAACCAGATAGGTTCTTTCAAGCTCGCCCTCAAAAACATGTTTGGGTTGAGGTGGATATCTCCAAGGACCTCAAGGAATTTATTGATATTCAAATTGGTCCCCTTCGGCACATTCAGAAAATTACATACTTGAATTTGCCAAACACTTGTTACTGTTGTCAGTCTGTCGAGCATAAAATTAATGATTGCCCTCTTGCTGTGCCTTGCACCCGAGCTCCACCCAGGGAGACTGTTCAGTCCCATTCAGTGGAAACTGTGTCCAAGGAGGTAGTTTCCAAACCAGCGGACACTTGGGCCACTATGGCCACTCGCAAACACAAGGCTAAGGCCTCTGTGGATGCTATCAAAGCAACTGAGTCGGCTAAAGATGTTTCAAAGCCTTCGACGATTGGCGGGAAGGACAAACTCAAAAGTCCTACAGTGCTACCATCACAGCAAAGGTCGCCGCCCAGGACACGACCACGTGCCAGTCCATCTTTGTTGCCTCGTCGACGCTCTTGTAGTCGAGAACTTCTTGAGGAGGGTGAAATAGTTCAGGAGGGTAAAAAGCAGCAAATTCCTCCTATTCAATTTGAGTCCAACCCCACTGAATTCCTACAGTATCGCTTTTCTTCCTTTGAAAACCTTGATTATGAAGAAATGGTGATGACTTACAATGAAATTTCTCTCTTGGAATGTTTGAGGTCTAACTGACCTCACTAGGAAGTACTCTATTAGAGCTACTCTCCAACAATATGTTGCAATTGATGTTTTGTGCCTTCAAGAGGTTAAAGTTACAGACTTTCTATTGTCTTTAGCTTGCCGTTCCATTTGGCCAACTAGTAAATTGTTCTCCACCACTCATGAAGTTGGCAAAGGTGGGGTTGCTACCCTTTCGTCCCCTCGGCGGCACGATTCGATGGCGGCTCATGGAGTGGACCCCACCAACTGTTTAGTCTAGACACTTCTCAATATTGATAATCATTCCTTTGGGATTATTAATATTTATGCATCGAATGATGTGACAGAAAGATTTGCTCTCTGGTGGTGGATTGCATATTCTTTGCCTGTTGCCACCTAGCTTATTTGTGGGGATTTTAATATCGTTGAAATGGCGCATGATAAAGAAGGTGTTCTACCTTTTTGCTAGCCAACTGGTGAATGACATGAGTGGTTTCATATGCACAATAAATTAGGCTTCTTGATCCCAATGTTGGTCGTCATCAATCCCATCCTTTCTGGCATACTTGGTGTAATTTATGAGTGTTAGCGTAATACATTGTTACGGTTTAGTTTTTAGTTTTACAGTTCAGTTTCAGTTTAATATAACCACTGTACGGTTATGGTTATGCAGTTATAGGTAGTTCATAACTGCTATCTCTCTTGTATAAATCCTTCACTGCATTGTACCATTTAATCATCGAATAAAACACTATCTTCTCTGATTTACTGCATATGGTATCAGAGCCAGTCTTGTGAGATGTGAGGCATTTGAAAGGATTTGCATTTGTGCCTGTGTGCAAATAGCATTCTCTTCATTTATCATTGAATGCTGCAAAGAAGCATATATAGGCATTTCAATGACAAAGTTGGAATTTGAATCAGAGTAGAAGATTGTTGGCGTGTGGAGACTTGCTGTGTGTGGAGGAGAATTCCAAACATGGAATATAAAGCAGTTATTGCCTGAACTGATGTTTCTCTATCCAAGCCATGTGTAGCACTCTCCATAAGGCATTTGAATGAGGAAGACATAGTCTGCAAAATCTGGCAATCATTGGTATGTATTGAAGTGTGTATTTAAGTTTGAGTAAGAAGTTAATCTTTTGGAGTATTATCTACATGGAGATTCCATTAGACAAGTATTTTGGTTCCAATTTTCATACTTGGAGAATGAAAATTCAAATGCAACTAATGAATAAAAATTTGTGGGCAATAGTAAATGGAAAGGAAAAAGCACCTACAGATGCAAATAAGTTATTAGATTGGAGTAGTAGAGATGATAAAGCCAAGGCTATAATTGGTCTTGCTCTTTCTGACACCGAATTGCACCATATTGATTTGGATAAATCATCAGCCAAAATTTGGGATAATCTGAATAAATTGTTTGGAGCAAAAGCCGTTAATGCAAAGTTTTCTCTAAAACTTCAATTATTTCGATTTAAGATGGAAGATGGAATCATAATGTCAAATCATATAAGTAACTTGCAGTCTCTCATTAGACAGCTAGCAGAGGTTAAGGTTACAGTAGATGATGATGATGCTAGGGCCATCCTATTAAATAACTTGCCTTCAAAATACAATAATGTTGTTTTTACTCTCAGTCAAATATCTTCACAAACTCTAGAAGGTATGATTTCTGCTCTTCTATTAGAAGAGAAGAGAACAACAGAAGATTCAGAAGATGATCCTCAGGAGAAAGCATTATTTTCAAGAAGCAATTACAAGAGATCACAGAGAATCAAATGTTTTTATTGTAAGAAAAACGGTCACATAGCTTGGGATTGTAGAACTCGAGCGAGTGATGTTCTTAAAGGAAAGCTCAAAAATGAAGGAAATCTTGCTTGCATTGAAGATGATAAGGACCCACCAGATATTGAGGATGAGGATCCACCAGATGGTACTATTAATTTCTGTGGATATGCCCTTTGAGCAGGGTCATATTGGAGGCTGGCGGCATCGGAGGATGGAGGATTTACCATCATCTCAAGTTAGCTTCTCGCTTTGAGATGATGCTTTGCATGAGAAGCATTTTTGGTTTTGGTTGTTTTGTTTTTTCTTTGTTGATGCTGACAGAGCTGACAAATTTGAAGAATGTATGTTTTGTGAAGGTTTTGTTTTGGAGACAGGTTTGGGGTTTGGTGTTAAGCTCAATATGGATTGTTGTCCAGCGAGCTTCAAAGAGTATATGATCTTGAATTACACTCTTTCGCGGTCACTAGACAACATGGCAGAGATCTATCGTATCTCTTAGGTGCCATTGTCGAATAATTCAAGACTCTGTGATTTGAGAGCTTGGGACTAAAGAGCTCAAGAACACAGCTCGAAGCGACGCCTTTCCGAGGGTAGACGAGACAGCATGATGGAGCCTCGCTTGGTTCAGGATTTGTTCTTTGGGAGAAGATCTTCTATAAAATATGTATTCGTACTATGTAATCAGCTTTGTTGAGTTTTTAGCATTAAGGGGGGGTACCTTGGTACTATTGCAGGAACAATGTAATAAGGGGGGGAATGTTAGCGTAATACATTGTTATAGTTTAGTTTTTAGTTTTACGGTTCAGTTTTAGTTTAATATAACCACTGTACGGTTATGGTTATGCAGTTACAGGTAGTTCATAACTGCTATCTCTCTTGTATAAATCCTTCACTGCACTGTACCATTTAATCATCGAATAAAACACTATCTTCTTTGATTTACTGCACTGAGCTGAGTTTGACAAGGTTTTCAAATGCCTTGGGGTAAGTGCAAGAAGATGGGGGGCCAAAAAGTGGCCAAAATAATTTCAAAAAAATTTAAGTCATAATGCGAGCGCTTTATAACGTGCTCGCGTTATGGCTTGGTAATGACAAGCCTCAGGCTCGTCATTACCGAGCCATAATGCGAGCACGTTATGACCTAGTATAAGTAAAAAAAAAGCAATTGGATTTCATTTCATTCTGATTTTCTCCTCTGCCCGCGGCTTCCAAACCCTCAAAAATGCGCTCGCGTTCTGCAAAACACCAATCAACACAAAAAGCTTATCAATTCGTCGCCAAAATGCCGCCGCGACGTCGAGCACGCCAAAGGGGTGAGTTATCTTTATTTTTTTGTTTGAATTTCTTTCTAAATAGGTAGGTTTTTATTGATTTTTGATGTATATTTCATTAATTGTCAGGAAATGTTAATGCACCTCCTCCTCCTCCTCCTCCTCCTTCTCCTCCTCAAAATCCACAAAATCCTGAGGAGGAAATACCTGCAGAACAACAACCTCCTCCATTCATTCCTCGACATGCCCCTAGAACACAAGATAATATAATGGGGCAAATTAAAAACAACAAAAAAGAAATTGAAGATATAATTGCAAGGTTGAAAGATCCTTCCACTTCAACCTTGCATAGGTCCACGCTTGCCGAATCTCTTGAGTCTATGTTATCAAATGTAAATTCAATTAGCAAGCAAATAACTAGTTGGACCGATAAAAAGAGAGAGTTTAGAGATTACTATGCAGACAAGTTGTCATATCAAGATGTCAAAAAAATACAAATTACAAAATTAGACTTGTGTTCAATTTTCACAAACCCACAAACAAATCAACCTCCACCCATTACATGCAAGAGGTTCCCTATCCATTGGTGCAACAACCAAGCGATAAGGGACAATTTCAGGCAGAGGTGGTGGATGGTTTTTGACCATCCTCCATGCAATAATAATGAGTTCTTGCAATACTTTTTGAGGAAACTCTACTGCGAGTTTGTCCTCAATAAAGTGCCAAACTATTTTGATATGCGGGACTTCTAGGGTAGAGGTGGGGGCTCAGCACAGGATAGACCAGGGGCACGTCTTGACCCACAGTGGGTAGTGAGACGAGTAATTAGCAGACCAACCCATGAGCATGTTTCTATCCCTTCCATTGTGAAGGAGAGTGTTGAGGTCGATACACTCAGGTGGATTAGTGCCTTGACCCAGAGCATCATAGAGCATGCCGGTCCTGCAACACAGAGTGGGTTGGGAGATAGTGCGAGGAATAGGGTCCCACCGCATACTTGCCAGGCTTGCGGGTCAGCCTGTGGTTATGACCCCATGGACGGTCAGGATGCAGGTGCACAGGCTACATCTGTAGCTGAGTAGATGGTGATGACAGATACCCTCCTGAGTGAGACTTTCAGCCTTGATACTCAGGTAAATATTAGCAAGTTTATTGAATTTATTTTATTAAATTTCATTTTTGAAATACAAGATTAACTAATTTAAATTGATGATTTTAATGAAATTTCAGGGTCATAGCGTCGATGCAGTTTTCAGTGGTTCTCCACCTGCATTTTTCACTAGATCATCTATTGTCAAGGTATGTAACTAGTAAACAATTATAAATATTACATGTGAATAGCATCGTTATATGAATGGTATTCTAATTTCTGATTTTGGATATTGAATAGGTTAATACTGTAGATTTCATGGCAACACCTGCCAGCGGTGGTGGACTTCAAAGCTTTACGGAGGTAATAAAATAAATAGTTTAATGAATGAATTGTACTTACTAAATTTTTGTATGTGATTTGTGTGTTTTATTGTGTACTTCCATGTTTAGATGAACGTGTGTGTATGTTAGGAGCCATGATTTGCATCACTATTATAATTTTCGTAATTGAATAATGTTGTTTTATTTCCAGATGATGCAGGCTGCGGAGACACCTCCCCATGTTCATAGGGCAATGGAGCAGGGTGTGGCCTCTACGATTCATAGCTCCATGGCATTGACAGGGGTATGAGGCAGATTAGTAAATTTCAATTTACATTCATTGTTATAGTTGTCTATTTTTGAAAAATCAAAAGATTATTGATTTGAAGTTTAATTTTTATCTGGATGGTTTCTATAGGACATGACATCACTAGGGCCTATTCCTGCTACTGAGGCAAGCGAGGAGACAGATTATATGTTAGCGGTAAGTGATTATTTTGTTAAATGTTTCATTTTCTTATAACATGTAATTTCTATATATTAATGTCTATACTTTTTATTGTAACAGGTAAAGGTGTAGGAAGAACTAAATAGGAGGAGTAGCCCTCGGGTTCGTAGTAGACCACCCACATGCATGTCTCCATCCCCTAGAAGATCAAAGGCTGCTCGTGATTTATTCTCTTCACCAGCCAGAGGGGAATGACTTTTTATTGTGTTCCTTTGTTGTATGCCTATATGGCATTTGTGGACATATATTTTGTATTGTACATAGTTGACATTGTATGCCTATATGGCATTCTTGTAAGCCTATATGGCTATTTTGTATATATGTTATACTTATATCGACAGATATTGATGTATGCCTATATGGATATTTGGTTAATACAAATCTTTTTTATTGATGGCATCCATACTTGCATTATAAATCCACTTTTGAATGGATATTTGTAGATGGCTACTTTAAATATTTAAAGTCTGATTGTATTACATAGGATGTTTGCATTTTCTTTGATAGGCTTGATAGGCCATGGATTACATGATGGTGTTTGATGGAAAAGTATGGTACTAGAAGACTCTAGTTCATTCTTAATAGGCTTGTGATTGATAATATCTTTGCATGATTGCACTTGATCTTGGATCATGGGCATGTTGTTAGGATTTTGATTGCATTGTGATGTTTGATGGATAGGCATGGTGTAAGATACCCAACTAGTTCTACGAAAATTTTTTCTTACTTAAACAATTTTACTTGCTATCAATTCATCAACTACTTCAACAACACAAAGATATACATCAAAGATAACTACTTGAATGAATCAACCTTAGAGTTGGGTTCTTGTCTAGTTATTTGACTCAATCAAGTTGCAATGTCTTATTACATGGATAATGCTTTCAATAGCATGAAGGTACAACTTATTCAATGGAGATACAAAAGAAAGGCCTTGAAGCCTTGATGTTTACAATGGCGTCTACACTTGATCAACTCAATCAAACTCAATGATGTCAACTGAATGTCAACACCTCACAATATCACAAGGGAGCATCACCTTGCTTGTTGCATATATGAACGTCATAGTTGCAAGACTCTTAGGGTTAGGCGCCAACTAAAGGTAGTAGAGACCAGACTAGGCGCCATCCTAAGCTGGATGCTTCCTTGAGGTGGTAGAGACATGGATGAACATCTGGTGGGGTTTGATGACTCTATATTGACACTCAAATTCACTTAGGCGCAATATTAGTGTTCTTCTGACTAGGCGCCAGATAGAAGGATTCTCAGGGGTTTTGGTGCCTAGGTTACAACTTGTCAATTTCTCAAAGAATCTTTGAAACACTTGACTTCCAAGGATTATCATCTTACCCTCTGATGGAGTGCCTTGTTCCAAAATTGGTCTTGGGGACTTGCATCTCTCTTAGGCACATGTTTGGAGTAATGTCAACTGGTATCTGATGCGGGAGCATCCAAGGGGCCACTTTAGAAAAGAGACCCAGGAAGGGTACGGAGAGATGATCATAGAAATGCAGGGGTAAAATGTCCTAAGGGGCCTGATAAGGACCCTAGGACCAAAATGAATGTAATAAACACCTAGGTAGTTTAATTTTGTTTTACAGTTAATTTTGGTGTGATGTGTTTCCTAAGGTCCAAGCGACCAAGAATGTGATTAGCTGGCAAGAATCAGGATGTAACTGTGAGGTGAGCGGTTACAGAACGGTTGGCATTCCCACCGCTGCAACCGCCACCCATGGAGAGTATGTTTTAAGCATCTTTTGTGATTAGACGGACAGGGAGAGGTGTGTAGGAAGAGTAACAATCATATTTTAGGTTGAAGCAATAAAAATTTCCCTTTTGACAGTGAGTTTTACTTCCAGTTCTGTAATCTTGTGTATATCTTCTAACTGGCATCAAAGTAGATATTTTCCTTTTTGCTTCTGAGTGTAACCATGCCTGAACAAACCCTTCCATGGATGTAAGAGTCTGGTTCTCATGGAGTGGTCCGCAGTAATCTATACCATATTTGACTAACTCTAACAGTGCAGAGGAGATATGAAGCTGTGAGGTGATCACCAAATGGAATGTGGACTTTGAGCCACGAGGAGAGATTGGTATAGAACGGAGTCGAGGAGAAAAACTGTGCGGAAGATTTTCGTGTTGCAGGCGAGCGTCGGATTTGCAGTGAACTTGAGTGGGAAGGAAAACATGCTTCGGTGCATCAACGAAGGCAGTTCGAAGAGTCATCAGAGCGACCGAATGTGTCGGTAAGAGAATTTCTGAGTTAACTGATAGTGTTGTTTTGCTGGTAGTGTATGTTGAACCGACAGATTGAACCGGTTCAACGGTTCAACAGGTTCATGGGTTCAACAGTTTAATGAACTCGTAGGTTCATTTGGTTCAATCGATAAAATCTATGCGATGGTGTGTGTATGATCAAGCCGATAAGAGAAGTATTACCGACAAACGGCTCAAGAGAAGGTTCAACCGAACGGTTCAAGTGCAAGGTTCAAGCGCAAGGTTCAAGTGAGCAGTTCAACTGAACGGTTCAAGCACAAGGTTCAAGCGAGCAGTTCAACCGAACGGTTCAAGTGCAAGGTTCAAGCGAGCAGTTCAACCGAACGGTTCAAGCGCAAGGTTCAAGCGCAAGGTTCAAGAGTTCAAAAGCGCGCTCCCTATCAAATTGGTAACCGATAGGGGTTTTTTAGGGGAATAACAGAAGGGTCTGGCTAATACAGGCCGAAATCGCCATTTTGGGTAGACTGTGGAATTTCCTCCGCATCAGTATCAGCGCCTATTATCTCAATTCACACTTGACATCAAACTTTTGAAGCTCTTTTACCCTAGCGCCTTTATCTTCTATCAAGCGCCTAACATTTTGGAGGTGAATTCCATCTTAATCCAAGTCTTCAAGGTACTTCCAAGTTTAGGCGCCAAAACAAGGTTATGGAGGAGCAGAACCATGCCTTAGGAGGATGACTAAACCCTAGGCACCAATTTGAGGTTGCAAGAGCATAGGTATGCGCCAAGTAGAGTTTGATGCTCAAAACATTAACATTATTCAGTGAAATCCTTTTTTGACTCTAGGCGCCATTTGGAGGCTAGAAAGAGGGAAGTTGACACCAACTGCATTAGGCGCATTTCTGAGGTGATGGAGACCAATAAGTGCGCCTTGTCCTCTGGCTCTATTCCTTGTTAACTTTACAAGTTAGATTATCTGAACAACACTGAGAATGCTTCCCTTCTTCCTGATACAAGTTGAAAGATCCACTGGGCGCCATTTCAGGTGTCTGGAGAGATCATCAACCAAGGGCGCTAATAGAGCCTTTGGCAAATGGAAAGAGCGCCTTACTTAGATTTGATTTCTGGATGCCAGAATTGAGAAATTTTGCGCCTTGGCTAGGAGTTTCTCATTTCAATCTTGATTATTCATCTAAGTGACTTTCCTTAGCTCCCAAGCCTTCAATCTATCCATTACCCCCTGCTAGGTGCTCAAAATAGAGTGTTAACACCTTATGAAGGTTAGGCGCATTCTGAGGGTGGGGTAGGCAAGTGAGGGCGCCAGACCAGGCTTGAGACTTCTCTCCTCATCAAAGGCTTTCAATCCTAGGCGCCAGATCGAAGGAGTTCCAACCAACACATGCGCCTAGTGCTGTGAGTTCACCCAAAGGACATCTTTAACTTGAAAACTTTCAATCTTCATCCATCTATGCTAGGTGCTCAATTGGAGGATCCCTAGAAGCATGTATAGGCACCTTGAGGTTCTTAGGCGCTTAATTTGGATGATCCTTGTGCTAGGCACTTAGTAAGGAAAACTGAAGTGAAATGGGTGCCTAGGCTCCCAAGCTTCCATACTTAGTATTGAGTACATTGGTCATGTGCTTGGGAGCTTCATGATAATGTGGTGTTGCATTTGGAGCTTAACATGGATTGATTGGTTGTAGGTTCTCATACATACTTCCAGACTTGGGTGAGGTTAGAGTTCTCTTGGGATTAGAGACACTTGTTGAGATGGTTACCCTTTAGAGGTTTTAGCAGGAAGACCAAGGAGAATTTCACTTGGATATGGGCGTGAGTTAATTATGGACCTAGAGAAGATTCTTATTGGAGAGAGTCATTGTGGCTTGGTGTATCTTTGACGAACATTCTCATTCCCCACTCTTGGTCTACTCAGTAGACTATCATCTAAGAGGTATTTCCCATCCTTTAGATGAATTTTTTTAATGCTTTATCTTCTCATGGTTATGGATCTTGAGCTATGGTTATTGGTTCTAGAGGGTTCATTCGAGGGGTGTCTCTAAACATGCTTTTTCTCAGGCGCTAAACTGGAGTTGTCTAGATGCACAAGTGCGCCTCCCTCAATGAAGTTCATTTTGTTAACTTAGTTCATCCTAGTGACTCAAGGGGTTGTTATATTCTTTAGGCGCAATCTTTCATAGACTAAAACATTCACTCCATGTTAAGGCGCTCAAAGGAGGCTCTGGAGATGGAAAATGGCGCCTTAACTCACTTATGTAAATTTTGGACTTTTAGGCAATTGCAAGATGTCTTAGAGGGCTCAATTCTTCAAGGCGCCCATTTTGTTCACCACTTGTAGCATCACTTGTTCAAGGCACATGTGTGATTTGGTGAAAAATAGGTGCCTAGAGTGAATAGACTTTCATCCTGACTTAATACACTGCCTCCTTCTGATGATTTTTGGGGCAGTAGAAAACCTTTCACCACAGGTAAATGCCTCAAAACTATAAAAAACCGAGAGAGGTTATTGTAGAGGCACTCTACGTGATCGCATTGCCTCAGACGGAATGTTTCTAAGTGAAACAATTTTCGAGTAACATCTCGTCAAAGATTGCTACCTTTTTGCACTTTGGACTCTTCAGGGATATCATCGGTACAATGTAGCTCCGACTGTTTCGACATGTTTGGGTGAAAAATAGGACCATGCCTAGCGTAAATGTACCCATTTGGATGTGTTGGAATAGTCAGTTTGGTTGCATCAAGAGTAGGACGAAAGTTACACCCCTTTGCAACTTTACACTGCCTCCTTCTGACAATTTTTGGGGCAGCAGAAAACCTTTCACCACGGGCAAATGCCTCAGAGCTATAAAAAATTGAGAGGGGTTATTGTAGAGGCACTCTACATGATCGTGTTGCCTGAGACGGAATGTTTCTACGTGACACAGTTTTTGAGTAACATCTCGTCAAAGATTGCTACCTTTTTGCACTTTGGACTCTTCAGGGATATCGTCGGTACAATGTAGCTCCGACTGTTTTGACATGTTTGGGTGAAAAATAGGACCATGCCTAGCATAAATGTACCCATTCGGATGCGTTGGAACAGTCAGTTTGGTCACATCAGGAGCAGGACGAAAGTTACACCCCTTTACAACTTTACACTGCCTCCTTCTGACGATTTTTGGGGCAGCAGAAAAGCTTTCACCACGGGCAAATGCCTCAGAGCTATAAAAAATTGAGAGAGGTTATTGTAGAGGCACTCTACGTGATCGCGTTACCTCATATGGAATGTTTCTAAGTGACACAATTTTCGAGTAACATCTCGTCAAAGATTGCTACCTTTTTGCACTTTGGACTCTTCAGGGATATCGTCGGTACAATGTAGCTCCGACTGTTTCGACATGTTTGGGTGAAAAACAAGACCATGCCTAGCGTAAATGTACCCATTCGGACGCGTTGGAACAGTTAGTTTGGTCGCATCAGGAGCAGGACAAAAGTTACACCCCTTTGCAACTTTACACTGCCTCCTTCTGACGATTTTTGGGGCAGCAGAAAATATTTCACCACGGGCAAATGCCTCAGAGCTATAAAAAAATGAGAGAGGTTATTGTAGAGGCATTTTACGTGATCGTGTTGCCTCAAACAGAATGTTTCGAAGTGACACAGTTTTTGAGTAACATCTCGTCAAATATTGCTGCCTTTTTGCACTTTGGACTCTTCAGGGATATCGTCAGTACAATGTAGCTCCGACTGTTTCGACATGTTTGGGTGAAAAATAGGACCATGCCTAGCATAAATATACCCATTCGGACGCATTGGAATAGTAAGTTTGGTCGCATCAAGAGTAGGACGAAAGTTACACCCCTTTGCAACTTTACATTGCCTCCTTCTAACGATTTTTGGGGCAGCAGAAAACCTTTCACCACAGGCAAATGCCTCAGAGCTATAAAAAAATAAGAGAGGTTATTGTAGAGGCACTCTACATGATCGCGTTGCCTCAGATGGAATGTTTCTAAGTGACACGGTTTTCTTGTAACATCTCGTCAAAGATTGCTGCCTTTTTGCACTTTAGACTCTTCAGGGATATCGTCGGTACAATGTAGCTCAGACTGTTTCGACATGTTTGGGTGAAAAACAGGACCATGCCTAGCGTAAATGTACCCATTCGAACGCGTTGGAATAGTCAGTTTGGTCGCATCAGGAGCAAGACGAAAGTTACACCCCTTTGCAACTTTACACTGCCTCCTTCTGACGATTTTTGGGGCAGCAGAAAACCTTTCACCATGGGCAAATGCCTCAGAGCTATAAAAAACCGAGAGAGGTTATTGTAGAGGCACTCTACGTGATCGTGTTACCTTAGATAGAATGTTTCTAATTGACACGATTTTCGAGTAACATCTCGTCAAAGATTGCAGCCTTTTTGCACTTTGGACTCTTCAGGGATATCATCGGTACAATGTAGCTCAGACTGTTTCGACATGTTTGGGTGAAAAAAAGGACCATGCCTAGCGTAAATGTACCCATCTGGACACGTTGGAACAGTCAGTTTGGTCACATCACGAGCAGGACACCAAAAATACAAAAGTTGCTTTGTGTAACTTGACAACTTTGACACTTTTTTGCAACATGACTCAAAGACTCAAACTGACCCCAAATGACTCAAAGTGACTTAAAATCACCTTGATTTAGTGCCCAATGTACATTATAGAGGTCGAGGCACTCCTTATCATTCAAACATCTTAGATGAGCGTAGAGGAAAGGAAAAAGCTCTAAGTTTCATCATCATGATCGCCTAATATCAAGAGACTTTAATGGCTCAAACCTTAGCATGGAGTCCTAAGGCGCATTTCATGTCTCCTTTCATCCAGTTTGGTGCCCTTATGTAGATTTTTCAACTTGATTTGGCGCCCTATATGTGAAGGAAGATCTAAAGGCATGAAAGTGGATGTCATATTGCAAGAGTTTGGATCATCAAAATTGAAAGAAATAAGTTTATTAAGCTTGGGTGCCCTTGGTCTTCTTTTCATTCATTATGAGCACCTTGGGAGAATGGTATATAGGTCATCATCATGATTGGGCGCCCTGGATCCAAAGTGTTGGAGAGATCATCAAATGGTGTCTAGTAGGGTGAGTTATGAGTTTGGTCGCATCAGGAGCAGGACACCAAAAATGCATAACATGATGATGTAAAAATGTGTACATATGTGTAAAAATGCAGGAGGAAATTAAAAAAGACAAACCTTACAAATTAATGTGCATACTTACAACTCAATGTAACATAATTTTACAAAATCAATGTGAATACTTACAAATTAATCCAATGAACCATCCGGGTCTGCTCTACTCTTTATTGTGTCAAGTATTGCTTCATGGTCAGACTCACACACCTTCCACAATATTTTGTTCAAAGGTCTGCCCCGATACTTTATCAAATGAACATTGGATGCCACGACAAGGTTCGAGTAATGAAGAATCTTTCGATGCATGTCAAAGTCCTGAAATAGCCAAATATTAATACTCTTATGTGGGTACCTTCTAAGCCATGTTCCAGTAATAACCACTGATCCTGTAGGGTATTCGATGTTTTCTCCATCTGTAACAGGGGGCCTCCAATTTCTTTTTGGCCTCAACACAACGACATAAGTAATAATCTGTTCCCTCTTCATTATCTTCATCTGCAATAACTGCATATACGTGCCCTACATTAATATGTGTAGCAAATTAGATGAAATTAGTCAACATTACAAAACACTACAAAGTAAGATGACATTACCTGGTTGAACTAGATGAAATAAGATGCATATACGTGCCCTATATTACCTGGTTGAACTAAATCTGATATGTGGTCAAAGTCAATTGACGATTCCATCTGTGTTAGTTCCAATGCCGTCGGGGGTCAATACGTGTCAAGTGGGCTAAGATAACTTAATTGCCATTCGTCAACCCACTCCTTTGACTCACACTCATCCCAGACTTGAATTGTACAGGAAGAACAAAAGCATGACATCTTTCGTGTATGGATACTCCATGAACCTGCAATTGAGCTTCTAAAAGAGTGCATCTCATTTGATCCTGTCAGTGTACAACAATCCTCATATGGTGTAATGTTAGTATCATCTATCAACCAAAAAAATCTACGAACTAAAGACTTACCTTCATTACCTGGACCCATGGAAGCATTATACCACTCGACAATCGATTTTGCATCTGTCAACTTTGCATTGTCTTTATACTTTAACTCTTCTCGTGTTATGGCTCTTTTGATACATGCTTCTGCACCATCATGCTCCCCCTTTCCATGCCCAGCCTCACAAAAGTTCCATATATGTTGAATACCTATAAAATTATGCCTCCTACTTAGCCAATAGAAATTCTGCGAGTTCTTGAATTGTGACGCATAATTATCCGACCATATGATATGCTGACTGAACGATATGCCCCTTCTAGCCAAATCATTGTAGAACACCTGAAAGCAACCTTGCATGAACTCTGTAGAATGCATGCGATCATCACTAATATAGAAATTATACTCCCTTATGATCTTTCTGTCATCCTCTGTACTATCATTCGCATGAATGAATGCGATGTGCACAAATATAGAAACTTGTGTGGAGTTGTAATATTGTGATTACACCTCATGCTGTGGCTGTAGACTGTAGTTCTCTGCAAAGTCGACAACTGAGACAATGCTACCAACCGGAAATGTGTCCTTGCATAACTTGAATTGCAAGTCCAACCATCAAGCTCTATGGGCATGTCTTGCATACTCATACACTATGCTGTCACAAAATATAGGCATAAACTGATACACTGGAATCTTTTCAATAACTAATTCACACCTCTTTGCTTCTTTACCATCTTTTGTATTGTATGCCACTATTTTATACTTGCCAAACTCTACTAGTTCGTTTCCAACCGCATGTGTTATTTCCATATGTTCACATATTGGCAAATGTTGCAAGCCACCGCAACGATGACATGTGCCATCCAAGCATAATTTCTTGTAGAATATTTGACCTTCCTCTCTTTCACATAAAATCCTTGATATGAAGTCTCTTGAAGATGTTGGTGGGGCACATATGGCACAACCCTGCAAATCATTGTTAGTATGCATATCTAAACATATAGACCTATAAGCATCAAAATGGTTAGAAAATTCAATATGTAATCTACAACAACAAGTAGTGCATGTGTGATTTATCTTAACATAGAAAGGTTTTAGCAATTCAAAATATCTTTGACAAATTTTAATTTGAGGATACTTCTCTAGAAATTTACCATAAAACTGTGTTTGAGTCTCATCCAAAATATGCTTTGGATGTGGCTCACGGTTCTAACTACCGATTCTCCTTCTTACCACATCCCTTTGATTCGGAGATACCCTTGTGTAATTCTTCCAAAAGTCTTCAATTAGTGATCTCAATGCTTCAACAATTGGTTTATCTTTTCGTGGTAGTCTCCCCGAGAACGCCCATAATTCATTGGCATTAGTGTCCTCAATTCTTTGGCGTCTTCCAATGGCTCTTGATAAAGTTTTCCTATTAATTCTCAATTCTTGACTTGTCTTTCTAATGAGACGAGCTTTCCTCGTTTGACTACTTACTATAGTCGATGTAATCACACACCGTGTTGCATTACTATCTTTTGTGCGTGAGGTGTTACCCACACTCTCATACGCACTCATTAGATTCTTGATAATAGATTTTTCACTTGAAGCCTCTGATGTTCTCAACCCAAGAATCTTCATGATAGACCTATACTTTATACTTCGCATCATTTCAACAAATAGTTGACATCTTGCAGTCTCATTTAACTTTTCAAAGAACAATCTCCAAATCTTATTAGCATATCTTCTACAAGTGCGTTTGGAATCTTACCTTCCATTGGCTGCAAAATATTCTCATCAATATCAATCAAATACTTTGGCTTTCTATGCAAAATTCTAGGTGGTGTCAAGTTAGGTAAATTCATCTCAACATTAGGAATTTCATCAATATTTAAATGAGATGGGTTAGATGGCATACCTTCGATCGAAGATGGAATAGATGACATACCTTGAGGTTGAGGTGGGAACGATGGCGTACCTCCTTCATCACATGTGAGTGATGATGTACTCTCAACTTGGGATGTGGTAGATGGTGTCCCTACATGTTGACTTGCGATAAAGGACGTGTCTCCAACTATGGTATTCAAATCTCTCATACCATGAAGTTTTTGCATTCGTTCTCTTTGTGCCGCCAATACCATATCTCTTTGTGATGGTTGTGGTTCCTCTTCAATTGGTATGTCTTCATTTATCGTGTCCAATTTCCTCTTCTCACGAAGTTCCCTCATAGCCACTTCTTTCTTTGCATTCTTAGCTTCTATCTCTTCCTGTGTTGGTTTAATTCTTGATCGTTTCCTCGGCATGACGAAGAATTTGTATGTAGCATGATAAAGAGACCAATATTAGTTCCTAAGAAATGAATACAAGATAATAGTGGGATTGTATTTTTTTTATGTTGTAAGGATTTATTCTTGTATAGTTTGACATCATGGTATGAACTAAGGTTTGTTTATTACACATAATTATTAAAGAGCCCAAGTGTAGAAAATATACATGGCATCATGTGAGATTGTAGGCTGCTTTCTTGATTGGGAATGTGTCTATTTTAAACATGTACAATAAAGCATGATAAAGTAATTCAATTCAAAATAAGGAAAATGTAAAGAACATGCATGTAAAGACTTGACATACCTAAAAAAAGAAGATTTGAATGGAGAGAGTACCCAATTATGTAGTGTTTTTATCTTCTTGCATCAAACTCCTCAACAATTTGAGTTTTTCACCACTTGCTTCCTTTTCAATGTTAAATTCCTAAAATTAAATCACAATTAACATTGCAACACTACAAAAATTGAAACTTGAATAAATATATATCAAACTTGGTGTGAAAACTATGTTATTTCCTCCTTCTCAAGTTGGCAAATCAGAAAAGGTGGTGGAAAGATCATGCAAAGGTGGTACAATGTGTCAAATGTGCATGTGAACTTCCCAATAGCATGAAAGCACTTCTTTTTTGTCGGAGCATGCGCAGAATCAGTAAGAAAACAGAGCATGTGGGCCTGGATCATGGGGGTAACCACTTTTTTACCGTTTCAATAGAAATACAAAATGCAAGCGCGTTATAACACGCTCGCACTATAACGCGCTCGCATTTTGTCCTGCTATAGATTCTTCACATCCTTTACATTGATCACATCTTTTTCTTGCAAGGGCTTTCCAGATGCTCCACCATATGATAGGCATAACAATGAAGGGGCAAGCCCTCATAATCAAGTTCTTGATAGAAAATGCCCTCAACCCTCAACGTCAAACCCTAATCCCTAAACCCTCAACCCTCAATGTCAAATCCTAATCCCTCAACCCTCAACCCTATCCCTAAACCCTCAACCCTCAACGTCAAATCCTAATCCCTCAACCCTAATCCATCATCCCTCAACACTAATCCCTAATCCCTAAACCCTAAATGCTATCCCTAATCCTACACCCTCAACAGACTTGATACTATACCTTAAACTCTAATCCCTTATCCCTAAACCCTCCAACCCTATCCCTAATCCTTACACCCTCCACACTCCACTTTAACACTAATCCCTTAAACCTCAACCCTATCCCTAAACCCTTGACCCTCGAACCTCAACCCTCAACCCTCAACGTCAAACCCTAATCCCTCAACCCTTAACTCTAATCCATTAACTCTCAACACTATACCTTAAACCCTAATCCCTTCAACCTCAACCCTATCCCTAAACGCTTGACCCTCGAACCTCAACCCTCAACCCTCGACGTCAAACCCTAATCCCTCAACCCTTAACTCTGATCCCTCATCTCTCAACCCTAACCGTAAACCCTAAAGGTCATACTAATCGAGGAAAACTACTTCGGCGAGTCAAAAGGAAATGTCTTGCCAACAGTAAGGAAATAGTCTATTTTTAGTCTCATTTGAACCTCACCGTTGAACCTCGGCATTGAACCTCGGTGTTGAACCTCGCAGTTGAACCTAGTCATTGAACCAATGGTTCAACCCGACAGATAGAAGTCTCGCCGAAGGAGAAGGTTGAACCTTGGCGTTGAACCTAGCCATTGAACCAATGGTTCAACCCGACGGATAGAAATCACACCGAAGGAGAAGGTTGAACCTCACCGGTTGAACCTCGGCATTGAACCTCGCCATTGAACCATCGGATTGAACCGGTTCATCGGTTCAATGGGTTTGTATATTTCGGTGAGACATTGCTGTGGTCCTGCCGATGGAAGGCTCATCGGGGAGAAATATGCATCAGTGAGGGAGTTTTTAGCTTGACCGACGGTGGACTATCTTGCTGATATATTCTCTATTGGCTGTCTTGTGGGCTCCAAAGGGTCTTGAACCGGTTTATACGCTTCAACTGGGCACTACTCTGCATCATAAACCCTCAACCCTCAACATCAAATCCTAATCCCTCAACCCTTCACTCTAATCCCTCAACCCTAAACCCTATCCCTAAACCCTCAACAGTATACCTTAAACCCTAATCCCTTAGCCCTCAACCCTAAACCTTATCCCTAAACCCTAATCCCTCAACCCTAAACCCTAATCTTAAACCCTCAACACTATACCTTAAACCCTAATCCCTCAACCCTCAACCCTAAACCTTATCCCTAAACCCTAATCCCTCAACCCTCAACCCTAATCCCTCATCCCTCAACTCTAATCCCTCATCCCTAAACCCTAAATGTTATCCCTATTCCTAAACCCTCAACAGACTCGATACTATACCTTAAACTCTAATCCCTTATCCCTAAACCCTCCAACCCTATCCCTAATCCTTACACCCTCCACACTCTACTTTAACACTAATCCCTTGAACCTCAACCCTATCCCTAAACCCTTGACCCTCGAACCTCAACCCTCAACCCTCAACGTCAAACCCTAATCCCTCAACCCTTAACTCTGATCCATCAACCCTCAACACTATACCTTAAACCCTAATCCCTTCAACCTCAACCCTATCCCTAAACCCTTGACCCTCAAACCTCAACCCTCGACCCTTGACGTTAAACCCTAATCCCTCAACCCTTAACTCTGATCCCTCATCTCTCAACCCTAACCCTAAACCCTAAAGGTCATACCGATCAGGGAAAACTACTTCGGTGAGTCAAAAGGAAATGTCTTGCCAACAGTAAGGAAAGAGTGTATTTTTAGTCTCCTTTGAACCTCGCCGTTGAACCTCGGTGTTGAACCTCGATGTTGAACCTCGCCGTTGAACCTAGTCGTTGAACCAATGGTTCAACCCGACAGATAGAAGTCTCGCCGAAGGAGAAGGTTGAACCTCGGTGTTGAACCTAGCCGTTGAACCAATGGTTCAACCCGACGGATAGAAGTCACGCCGAAGGAGAAGGTTGAACCTTGCTGGTTCAACCTCAGTGTTGAACCTCGCCGTTGAACCTAGTCATTGAACCAATGGTTCAACCTGACAGATAGAAGTCTCGCCGAAGGAGAAGGTTGAACCTCGATGTTGAACCTCGCCATTGAACCTAGCCATTGAACCAATGGTTCAACCCGACGGATAGAAGTCACGCCGAAGGAGAAGGTTGAACCTCGCCAGTTGAACCTCGGCGTTGAACCTCACCATTGAACCATCGGATTGAACCAGTTCATCGGTTCAATGGGTTTGTATATTTCGGTGAGACATTGTTGTGGTCCTGCCGATGGAAGGCTCATCAGGGAGAAATATGCATCGATGAGGGAGTTTTTAGCTTGACCAACGGTGGACTGTCTTGCTGATATATTCTCTATTGGCTATCTTGTGGGCTCCAAAGGGTCTTGAACTGGTTTATACGCTTCAACTGGGCACTACTCTGCATCATAAACCCTCAACACTCAACATCAAATCCTAATCCCTAAACCCTTCACTCTAATCCCTCAACCCTAAACCCTATCCCTAAACCCTCAACACTATACCTTAAACCCTAATCCCTCAGCCCTCAACCCTAAACCTTATCCCTAAACCCTAATCCCTCAACCCTAAACCCTAATCCCTTAACCGTCAACCCTAAACCTTATCCCTAAACCCTAATCCCTCAACCCTCAACCCTAATCCCTCATCCCTCAACTCTAATCCCTCATCCCTAAACCCTAAATGCTATCCCTATTCCTAAACCCTTAATAGACTCGATACTATACCTTAAACTCTAATCCCTTATCCCTAAACCCTCCAACCCTATCCCTAATCCTTATACCCTCCACACTCTACTTTAACCCTAATTCATCGACCCTCAACCTTATCCCTAAACCCTTGACCCTCGAACCTCAACCCTCAACCCTCAACATCAAACCCTAATCCCTCAACCCTTAACTCTGATCCCTTGACCTTCAACCCTATCCCTAAACCCTCAACCCTCAACGTCAAATTCTAATCCCACAACCCTTCACTCTAATCCCTCAACCCTAAACCCTATCCCTAAACCCTCAACACTATACCTTAAACCCTAATCCCTCAACCCTGACCCTAAACCTTGTCCCTAAACCCTAATCCCTCAACCCTCAACCCTAATTTGTCATCTGTCATCCCTCAATTCTAATCCCTCATTCCTAAACCCTAAATGCTATCCCTATTCCTAGACCCTCAACAGGCTTGATACTATTCCTTAAACCCTAATCCCTCTACCCTCGACACTCTTATTTAACCCTAATCCCTTGACCATTAACCCTATCCCTCAACCTCAACCCTCAACCCTCAACCCTCAACTCTCAACATTAAACCCTAATTCATCAACCCTAAACCCTAATCCCTCAAACCTAAACCCTATCCCTAAACCATCAACCCTCAACACTATACCTTAAACCCTAATCCCTCAACCCTCAACCCTAAACCTTATCGCTAAACCCTAATCCCTCAACCCTCAACCCTAATCCCTCATCCCTCAACTCTAATCCCTCATCCCTAAACCCTAAATGCTATCCCTATTCCTAAACCCTCAACAGACTTGATACTATACCTTAAACTCTAATCCCTTATCCCTAAACCCTCCAACCCTATCCCTAATCCTTATACCCTCCACACTCTACTTTAACCCTAATTCCTCGACCCTCAACCCTATCCCTAAACCCTTGACCCTTGAACCTCAACCCTCAACCCTCAACATCAAACCCTAATCCCTCAACCCCTAACTCTGATCCCTCGACCTTCAACCCTATCCCTAAACCCTCAACCCTCAACGTCAAATTCTAATTCCTCAACCCTTCACTCTAATCCCTGGACCCTAAACCCTATCCCTAAACCCTCAACACTATACCTTAAACCCTAATCCCTCAACCCTAACCCTAAACCCTAATCCCTCAACGCTCAACCCTAATCTGTCATCCGTCATCCCTCAACTCTAATCCCTCATTCCTAAACCCTAAACGCTATCCCTATTCATAGACCCTCAACAGGCTCGATACTATACCTTAAACCCTAATCCCTCTACCCTCGACACTCTTATTTAACCCTAATCCCTTGACCATTAACCCTATCCCTCAACCTCAACCCTCAACCCTCAACTCTCAACATTAAACCCTAATTCATCAACCCTAAACCCTAATCCCTCAAACCTAAACCCTATCCCTAAACCATCAACCCTCAACACTATACCTTAAACCCTAATCCCTCAACCCTCAACCCTAAACCTTATCCCTAAACCCTAATCCCTCAACCCTCAACCCTAATCCCTCATCCCTCAACTCTAATCCCTCATCCCTAAACCCTAAATGCTATCCCTATTCCTAAACCCTCAACAGACTCGATACTATACCTTAAACTCTAATCCCTTATCCCTAAACCCTCCAACCCTATCCCTATTCCTTACACCCTCCACACTCTACTTTAACCCTAATCCCTTCAACCTCAACCCTATCCCTAAACCCTTGACCCTAGAACCTCAACCCTCAACCCTCAACCCTCGACGTCAAACCCTAATCCCTCAACCCTTAACTCTGATCCCTCATCTCTCAACCCTAACCCTAGACCCTAAACCCTAAACCCTCAACCCTCAACGTCAAATCCTAATCCCTCAACCCTTCACTCTAATCCCTCAACCCTAAACCCTATCCCTAAACCCTCAACACTATACCTTAAACCCTAATCCCTCAGCCCTCAACCCTAAACCTTATCCCTAAACCCTAATCCCTCAACCCTCAACCCTAATATGTCATCCCTCAACTCTAATCCCTCATCCCTAAACCCTAAATGCTATCCCTATTCCTACACCCTCAATAGAATCGATACTATACCTTAAACCCTAATCCCTTATCCCTAAACCCTCCAACCCTATCCCTAATCCTTATACCCTCCACACTCTACTTTAACCCTAATTCCTCGACCCTCGACCCTATCCCTAAACCCTTGACCCTCGAACCTCAACCCTCAACCCTCAACGTCAAACCCTAATCCCTCAACCCTTAACTCTGATCCCTCGACCCTCAACACTATACCTTAAACCCTAATCCCTATCCCTCAACCCTTAACCCTTAAAACTTAAACCCTATCCCTACACCCTCAACACTTGACACTATATCTTAAACCTTAAACCCTCATCCCTAAAGCCTCAACCCTCAATCCTTAAACCTTCAACCCTAAACCCTATCCCTAATCCCTCTACCCTCGACACTCTAACCCTAACCTCGACATTAAATGCTAATCCGTCAGCCCTAAACCCTAATCCTAAATCCTCAACCCTCAACCCTCAACACTATACCTTAAACCCTAATCCCTCAACCCTCAACCCTAAACCTTATCCCTAAACCCTAATCCCTCAACCCTCAACCCTAATCCATCATCCCTCAACTATAATCCCTCATCCCTAAACCCTAAATGCTATCCCTATTCCTAAACCCTCAATGGACTTGATACTATACCTTAAACCCTAATCCCTTATCCCTAAACCCTCCAACCCTATCCCTAATCCTTACACCCTCCACACTCTATTTTAACCCTAATCCCTCGACCCTAAACCCTATCCCTAAACCCTTGACCCTTGAACCTCAACCCTCAACCCTTGAACCTTAACCCTCAACCCTCAATGTCAAACCCTAATCCCTCAACCCTTAACTCTGATCCCTCGACCCTCAACCCTATCCCTAAACCGTAAACCCTAAACCCTAATCTGTCATCCCTCATCCCTAAACCTTAAATGCTATCCCTATTCCTAGACCCTCAACGGGCTCGATACTATACCTTAAACGCTAATCCCTTATCCCTAAACCCTCCAACTCTATCCCTTATCCCTTAACCCTCATGATTAATAGCCTTGAACGTAAAAAAATTTGAGGGGAACATAACGCGAGCGTGTTATAACGCGCTCGCGTTATGTCAAACATGACAAAAAATAGACTTGCGGGAAAGAAAAATGCAAGGTAAAACATAATGCGCTCGCGTTATTTCTTGCTTTGGGAATCCCAAGCCTTGGGCTTGGGATTTGCTTTAGATTTCCAACCCTAACGCGCTCGCGTTATGTCAAACATGACAAAAAATAGACTTGCGGGAAAGAAAAATGCAAGGTAAAACATAATGCGCTCGCGTTATTTCTTGCTTTGGGAATCCCAAGCCTTGGGCTTGGGATTTGCTTTAGATTTCCAACCCAAAGGCTTGGAGTGCCTTATGAACAGTCACATACGTGTTTTTCTATATTCTTCAAAATTTCACATAATTTCGTTCGTGCTAACCCTCAGATTTGCACGTGTTTCAAGGTCGAACAAATCAAACACATGGGTAATCTTAGGCTTTCTCTTAGCTATTTGACGATGTGATTTTTTTCACATTTTAACAATGTTAAGCCTTTCATCTTTAATATCTTTTGTTTGTGTGTCCATTTTTAGGCAAAAACCACTGTTTGGTCTTTTTTTCATTGTAAAATAACTATTCATTCAAATTTCAAAAAATTACATAATTAGAAACTAGACTCCATTCTACAAATATTAAAAAAATAAAAAAATGATTTTCAATTAGTTTTCAAAATTTATAGGGGTAGCACGGCCAAAATTCTATTTTTTAGGATGTGTCCACTTTGAAAATTAGTAAAAAATCAAATATTCATCAAAAAATTATTAGAAAAATCGGGCATAAACTACATGCTATTAGCTAATTTCTCACTGAAGCGATTTTAAAAATACCAAAAAAAGTTGACCTTTTGAGGGAGCCACAAAACATGCTATGTTATGTTTTTTTGACAGAAACAACACCAATTTCTGTGGCTCCCTCTTTTGAACCCCTTAATCTATGCCATTTTCAAAACAAAATAGTAGTTTAGAAAGTAGACTCAGAGCACTATGAACATTGTTTTGGTTGCATCTCCAAATATTGAGTGTAACTGTGCTCAATTTCTCATCCAAGGCCAGTATTTCCTGATTTCAGAAAAAAAGTGGCCACTTAAGACCCCTTTTTGGCCCCCCATCTTCCTGCACTTACCCCTTGATCGTTCCATGATCTCAGCCCAATCTTTCTTCTCTTTTGCCACATCATCCATGCTTCCTGTATAGCCATTAGTGGATGTGACGTTATCAGACCACTTTCCAATTTAGTTTTCCATTGAATGGCAAGTCACACAGCCACGCGCTAGTAAGTCTCAGTGTTTTCTTAACACTTCTTTGCTATCTCACCAACCCACCCTGTACACATAGCAACTATATGGAATTTAGAATGCCACCCATTGCATTCTACTGGTTGGATAAAGTGGTGGAATGATGTTATCACTCGCACTGCTAGATTTCTTCGCGTCTATGGCCATCAGCTAGCCAATTTCAAGAGACGAGCATATGAGGCTACAATTAGTGCTTTGAAAATAGCCACATCAGCGTTGATAGCTGACCCATTTTATCCTTCTCTGCAAATCAATGTCACCAATTTATGACATCAAAAGCAAAACGCTGATAGTCATGCTACCAAAGGAGCGTGGCTTAAGACTAGGATGCACTGGCTAAAAATAGGTGACCGTGTCTCCAAGGAATTTTTTCTTGCTCTTCAAGCTAGAAATTCCTTGCACGATATTAAGCAAATCAAGGAGGATAATGTTGTTCTCTTAGAATTACCTGACATTCTCCAGGCTTTCGTACAACATTACGAAAAAGTTTTCATAGCCCAAGATTATACTCCTAAGCGTCAAAGTACACTGCATGATTGCCTTGTAGTTGCTCAAAAACAACTTTCTTCAACTTAGACACACTTCTGTGATCAGTTATTAACCATTGAAGACCTCAAAGGAGCAGTCTATTCTATGGTTGATGGCAAAGCTCCTGGAATTGATGGATTTTCTTGTGAGATTTACAAAGCCCTTTGGGACTACTTGGGGAAAGATTTGCATAATGTTTACCTTGAAGATTTTCATTCCAACTCTCTAGGAAAACTTATTAATCAAGGAAACATTAAATTCATACCTAAAGTTACAGATCCTGAAGACATTTGCAACTGGTGACCCATTTTGCTCCTCAATGTGTCCTACAAGATTATTGCCAAAGCTCTTTCTTTGAAGCTCTGCAACCTACTCCCTTTGATTGTCTGCCTTGAACAGACTGGATTTATCAAATCCAGGTCTATTTTAGACAATATCATTGCAGTTTGGGAAGGTATGGAATGCGCAAGAAAATCTGATCAAAAGGCCATTTAAAAAAAAAAAATGATTTTGTAAAGGCCTATGATCGCATTGAATGGTGCTTTATTCTTGCAATGCTTGAAGCATCAGGGTTTGGGCCATCTTTTATTCAATCAATCAAAATGCTCTTCTTAGAAGCCTCCACATGTATCACTCTCAATGGGCAACAATCTCATACCTTTGGTCTTTTTTGTTCAATATGGCAAGGATGTCCTCTTGTACCAGCCCCTGTATGATCTAGCTACAGAGAGCTTTGGATACCTTCTTGCTCATTCCGTATCCAATGGACTTGTTCATGGAATTTCACTGCCCAATTCTTCCAGCCAGCTGGTTAATGGTCATTTTGCAGATGATTCCTTTTTAACATTACTGGAATAAGAGAACATAGTTAAAAATGTGCTTGGATGTCTGGAGGCTTTCTGCCTAGCCTCAGGGTCCTTCCATCCAGTGGCATAAAACATTATGTGACAGGCTATCAATTCTTCCAATTCCTCATTGGATCCAACCAGTATGGATCGCATTGGGTTTCTTATGGAGAAATCTTCCAATTTCTAGGTATCCCATTTGCCTTCCAAGGCATTTCTGCTAATCTCTGGTAAGCATTTCTTATCCGTGTGGAACAGAAACTTACATTCTAGATCACTAAGCCATTATCTCTGGCTGGCAAATTCTAGATTTGCTCAAAAGTTTTGGCAGCAACTCATGTTTACTATTCTTCTTGTTGGGCACCTTCCAAAGCTTCATATGCCAAACTAGAAAAACGTTTGAGGAATTTTCTCTAGACCTCTTCTGAGACACGCCATGGCTTTCATCGTGTTGCATGGAAATTTTTTTGCTTACCGAGAGATTCAGGTGGCCTTGGTCTACTTTCTACTTAGCGCCAAGGCACTGTCTTGTGTGTCAAATGGATCATTCGTGCTCTCTCTGGTAATGAGGCATGGAAAATTTTACTCTGGAACAACATTGAATTGAGCCACCCTTTGCACAAGCCTGCTTGGAAAGGCATTCGCTTGTCAACTCTTCTTGTCATGAGAGAGCCCGTTCAAATCTCAGGCACATTTGTGGCCAAAAGCATTTGGAAAGCCTAGGAGAAAGTTAAACCATGGCTCTGCTGGGTTGGTGATGGATTTCGTGATGGTCTTTCTTTCAATCACCATGATATCTGGTGGTCACCTCTATTCTCCAATGCAGGTCAGCCATTAGCCACATCACCTGGCATAAGGGCTCTTAGGTTTCATAAAAGGGGAATTCAAACTCTACAAGATATTTTCAATAGACCCACGATGAGCCTTATGGCATGGGAACCTCTTCGAGCCAAATTTGACCTTCACATAGCTGATCAGGCTACCTATGATAGAATTGTCACTGCTTTTCCAACAAAAATGTTTCATAAAGTGGGAATCCACTCCATCAGACCTTGGTGGAAAGACTGGAAATGGTATCTAGACACGCCAATGCCATCATTATAAGCCAAGGCTTTCTTATAGGTGGTTGTCGCCCCATTTGCCAATGATATAAACTCTTAATAAGTGGTGGCTCCTCCATAGTTCAATGCTTCTTTGGCATATCAAATTTGCAACTAATTGGTCAACTATTATTGAGCCAAAGTTAACAAATTTTGCCTGGTGCCTTCTTTTTCAAGGATTGTCAGTCGGAGAAAGATTATTTCATCTTGGGGTTTAGGATCCCTGTTGTCCTTTTTGTGGACAACCTGAGACTTTTCAACATCTCCTCTAGTATTGGACAAAAGCCCAACAACTGTGGCTATGGGATTTATGATTTTTTTGACCCTTTTAGGCCAGAGCCTTTATCATGGCAAATAATACTCCTGGGTGATTCTCCCAGATTTCATGCAAGATTTACTTAGCTTTGGCATATTTTTAGGGTGGAGATTCTTTTTACAATATGGAAAGACCGTAATTCTTATATATTTTTAGATAATCACATTGGAACAACTGTTTCTCTTTACATTAAATCAATTATCTGTTCTAATTTTCTTCTGCAAATACAAGTATAGGCAAGCAAGGTGGCTCTAGAAGTTGCTCACTTACAGGAATTGTTGGATCACTGGGGGAATGCTCCTTGTACAGTGGCTCGGTTTCCTCCCTCTCCTTCCTCTGTCAAAGCCCAATCACCTTCTCAGGGTCATAGGCAAAGAAGTGGATCGGCCAAGGATTCTCGGCCACGTTCTCAGCTTTCTCCTCGGCCGTGCACATCACCGTCACAAACGTTTAGCCTCTCCACATAATCATGGATGGACTTCAGGCCGTTCTGCAAGTGCTGCAGGTGACAATGCAGGCTGGCCTATTGGAGATAATTGCAGGTTGGCCTACAGGTGATAATACAGGATGGCTGGCTCCTAGTACTTTCCAATCCAACCAACACTGGTTGGGATAACACTAAGGTTTTTCCACGCTTAAATTTGGCTATCTCACCACAATGCTAGGAGCCAAACATAGAGAATGATAATCAGGAGAATGATGATGGTTGGGCACCACCAAATGTCATCCCAGACCCTGCAGCCATATGCAGGAACCGGATGACAGGTATCTGCCATCTGTAGGCATTGCTTTGGCTGCTTAATTCTGCATTTCCTTATGTTTTTATAATTTATGTTATGTTTTTATGGGTATGTACCCTTTGATACTCTAGAAATTTCTGGGCTAGGCCCATATGACATGCTATAGGGGTATTCCTTTATACCACCCAATCTATTTTTTGTGAAAGTGTTATATTTTATCTTATAATTAATAGATAAGCAGGCATTTTCATCAAAAAAAATGCTTAAAACAAGAAAAGGAGTAGCATGTCTGCCTCCAACAATAGGCATTGCCATGACTAAATTTAAGGTTAAATCCACAGCTTTAACACTTATTCCTGCTATCCAATATCAGATCAACTTATCTTCTTGATGCATTAGACTTTAAATTTTCTAGTGGTATATTCATACATAAAGTCTTTGGCAGACACTTTACAGATTTCTTTTGTATAACTTTATATTACATTACCCCTAAACTTTTCTATCATATGTATGTAATAAAACTGTTCTCTATTGTTATATCACATTTATTAGTCAGCCGCTTAAAATTCTAATTATAAAGGTTGGATATGATCTCAATAGGTTAGTTTGGGCCCTCGATTTAATTCTATAACTACTCTTATAAGTCAACACAATAATTGTATCTTTTTCATTAGTTATATATGATTATATTTATATAATTTGGTTGTTTTTATTTGCTTATATTTTGATTGTTGTGTTTAAAATATAGTCTTTTTAATTTGAAAGTTAAAAACAATATTGATATGTAAATGTGTAAGAGTAAAATTTGTATATTTATACTTTTAATTTAATTTTGTATTTATTTTGAGGAAATGCTTTGATACATGTATATATGGACAAATGGTGTAATTTTATGACTAGTTGAGCTCATTCTCTCGACCTTCTACCATAACATTATTTTGGTAAATTCATGAGTTATATTGATATGTATATGAAATAATATGTTGGATGTATTTGCAATTTACTATAATTTCAATATGTATATTTGGATTGTTAAGCTACTTTGCTTTATAGAGAGGCCTTACATATGAGAGGGAAGTATGACAAGTAGGAGAGGTAAAAAAAGATTTATCACTTCATTTTAAATGGAATAAAATCATTCTTTGTTGTTTTGAATCTTTATATTACCTTCACTTTAATACATGTGTAATTGATCTTTTAGTATTTTTTTTTTTTTTTAACCCAGAGGTATCCCCTAGCCCTGAATGTTCTGGGGCATTGCGACTCTACCCAGCGAGCTCAACCACCCTTGCCTTGGGCTTACTTTTTATGCCAGGTTTTGGGGGAGGAGGAGGTGAGCGGAGGTGAGACTAATCCTCTGGAGACTATCAAAATGGCCCCGCCCACCCTGAATAGTCTTGAAAACCCAGGCGGAGAGAATCGACCTCGGGACCTACATGGGAAGAACCCAAAGCCCTTAGCCAACTATGCCACCCGTGCGGGCTGATCTTTTAGTATTAACTTTAATTTTATATTAATTCATTCACTCAAATGTCTTATTTTTAGCCAAAACCAAGCAACTAAACTATCAAAATAATGGTCTATATTAGACAAGGTGAATGGATTACTGAAGAAGTGGATCCTCGAGATGTTGTTTGCTGCAGTCGTCTTCATCTTCCTCCTCAACAAGGTTGATTAATGAGAAATAAATGTCGACACCCTCTTCAGAAGATAAATAGGGAGGGGGTGTTGGACTCCTCCTCCTCAGGAAGTTTTGAAACTCAACACGGATGGCTCTTCTTGAGGAAACCCTGGTCATGCTGGTATTGGTGGAGTTGGTCGGGATAGTTTTGGGTCTGTGTAGTTTATCTTTTATGTTTATAAGGGTCTTCATTCTAACAATTTGATGGAGGCTCTTGCCATTTTATATGCTATGGAGTGTGGTTGTCATCTTAGGTGGAGAAGGATCATTTGTGAGTCTGATTCCTAGGTGGTGGTGAATTTATTGAATAGATAATATTTGGCTGATATTAGTTGGCATTAGCTTTGTTCGTTAAATAGATTCTTAATTTGTGTGATTCTTTGGATTTGGTTACTTTCAGTCATATTCCTAGAGAATGGAATGGAGTAGCGAATTATTTGGCCAAATGGGCCTCTGATCACATGTAAAATTGGAACATTGTGGATTGGGGTCAATTACCCCTAGATTTGTCTCAAAAGTTGGACCACTTAGTGGAGCTTGATAGGGCTGTGTAAAGCCCTTGCTTTATACTTCTTCTGATTTAAATAAATTTTTTACCCCTCTTTTAGTTAATTAAAAAAAATGGATTACTAAGGAATAGAAAAGATAAATGCAAAATAATAGATGGGAGATGGGAGGAATCATTACTTAAGATGGCATAGAGCTACACTTTAGAGGTAGCCTAATTTATATCATTCCAGTACACATTGATTTTGAGTAGTTTTGTCACAAAACCTATGTTCTTTCTAAGCATGCTTTGTTTATTAAATTAGGATTCTATTTTTACTTGGAATGCGATTGGAGAAGGGGGGGCTTGTAGGTCTCTTTCAAAAGAGATTTATTAATATAGAGAATCATGTGCTTTACAAGCTAATGTAGAGTCCAATGGGCCAAGCAATGTTTCTAGTGTGCACCCATGAACAACTGAATCTATCTTGGTATTGTATATTCTATTTATAATAATACAATAGCGGTGTTGTTGTGGCAAATGTTGTCGTGGAGGATGATATAGCAGAGTTTATTATGGGAATCCTATAATGATTCTATTGAAGGTAATGGTGAGCATCTACATGATGAAGGAAAAATCTCATATGATCTTGTTGAATACTTTGGTAAGCATAAAAATGTGATGGATTGAAAGGACTACAATTATTTTAGGAATGAGATGGAGGGAGATGCTTATGGTAATTCTAGGAAAGAGATAGATCAAGATAGTTACACATATCAAGTTTTTAGTCAAATGTGAATCTATTGTGCAACTTGCTCTTGCTAAAGACAATGAATAAATATTTTTTTTAGTGACCACATGTAACATCCCAATATGGGCTAGTAAAATTTAGAAAAAAAATCATGCTATAATACCATTAGTTTTATGACATGACTATATTGTAACCAAAAAACTATTCAACTAAATTTAAGTTTTGTTTTAGCTTTGTTAGGCTTTAGGGTTATTTAGATAAATTTGGGTTATTAGCTATCACAACAAGGGCCCTATAAAGGAGACATGTGGCCAAGTGAAGTTGGACCGGTCTCTTGGCTCTTCGGCTTCTTAATTTCTTGCATGTCTTAAGCTTTCTGGAGCAATCCTCTCTGAATACTAACTAGCAGTTGCACGAAGTCTAACACAACGAATTCACCGATAGATAAAATGTTAAATGGAATGTTAAATAAAAATATGATTATAATTTAAATTTTCTGAATAATAAATTAAAATTTATATGGTTCTTAATAAAAAATTTATACAAGTCATAATTAAATATTAAAACTTAGTTTGAAATCAGTATTAAATTTAATAATACTCTTTTAGGTTATAAGAATGTAGACATATATTTATAAATGTGAATGCCTTACACATTTGTGATAATCTATGCCTTACATTTTTCGAAATATTATGTTGTGCCGATATTACATGTGTCTAAGTGAAATAGAAGAATCACATGTGATTTTAACATTGCCATTGCCACCTATTCTTTGTTTCACCATTTAGCACAGTATATAATTATCCTTAATGAATTATTTTCTTTAACAAATAATCAGTTTTTTAATCAGCAAATAAGATCCTTTCTATAATACTAAATAAAATGTTTAAGAGGTAGTCATTCACCTTAATGGAATGCCAATATTTGATTGTGGCCAGGAATGTTCTATATAAGGAGCAGGCGAGATTAAGTCAGGCTGCTTGTAATGCCCTGCTGGCTCGATTAGAGTCATTGAAGGTTGATTCTGACATGTCTGGAAGAGAGCTATTGAAGAAGATCAAGCAAGTACTGCAGACAAGGGTAAAGAACTAATTCTTCTACTCAAACATGCAGAAGCCTTGGATGAAACAAGTATTCTTTTCAAGAATATGGAAAAGAATTCAAAAAGAATCTAGAAGGAGCTGAGACAATTCCTAGAAGAAGACAAGGAAACATCAAGAGTTGAAGCATAGAAACAACAGAGAAGCATCACCATTGATGGGTATGAATTAGTTGGAGACAACGAGAAAGAGGATCCTGAGTTAGATGAGGCAATGGATCATGTTTTATCAATGCAACGTGGTCACCAGAGCAGATGTTGTTGCAGGAGAAGATGAAAGAGTAAGGTCAGAAACTGACGTCTCTCTGTGGTTTCTGACTATTGGAAAAATGGGAAAACAGTGTCTGACTGTCGGATTATCTTAATTTCAACGGTCTTAATTCCGGTTGATTCATTCTCGTACAGATGCCTATCGGCTAATTATTCTGATAGACTCAAGGATTTCGTAGATTCTGACTTACTTGGTTCCTTTAGTTCTAGGCTTCACTTTGTAATTACTTTTGAAGTATCCCATAAACCTAAGAGTTTATAATAACTTATTCAACCTTTGAGTTCTAGATCTCAAGGGTGACTATGTCAAAGATTTAGATCATTATAGTATGAATACATGTAATTCTTCATTTGATTTGGCTTACTAGGATTTCTTGTGGTAATTTAGGAGATTCCCCTCCAGTGGGCATGAGTCTTTTATAAAGTTTGACGTTAAACAAATTAATTTTTGAATTAATCAAGATAAACATTTGAAATTACCTTCTTTTTGGGGACACGTGGTGATTAGGAATGACCATTAACTTAACAAAATCATATAGGATTTGGGCATAAAAAATTAGTCACTCAGAGGCATAGCTTGACATGCTTACCTATGTAGGGGAGAGTTTAAAACTTATCAATGTAAACAATAATAAACAATTCCTAACGTGAATTATCTAGGCCCACATTAAAAAGTAAGACATGGTCTTGAAGGCCTACAAAGTACCAGAACAAACTAGACTATTTAGAGAACTTCACAGGGTTCCTTTGGGACCTTAGTATTGAATTTTGCCTTAAATTTTTTTGCCAACATAATCAATATGTATTTAATAGACAATCATATATATCATGAGGGAACATATCATCCCTTCAAAGGATTATTATTGGGACTTATAATATAGTCTACTCATTATCCTAGAGGAAGAATTTTGGAATTTCAAACAATTAAGGAATTGGCTTTATCAATATGATTAGTTAGAACAAGAATTCCAAAATATTGTCATAGACTTGAAGTATAAACAAAATAATTGTACTTTAAGTTTCTAACAAGCTTCATACTCTCATTCAATGTTATTTATAAGTTATAAAACATAGGTTTAGATATATCACCGACACTGGAATGCAAATGAATTTTCTTGGAGGCCACCCAAATATTAAGCCTACTTTTCTATCTGACCACCCCCACAATGGGATATTCAGTTTCATGGAGGTGACAATGAGGTATACAAACATTCTTGGTGATCACATTTATGCTTGAGCTTATTGGAATTCTTCATCATTCATAGCAACTCTATAACAATTTCTTTGTCAAGCCCTTTTATAGTTAATATTATATTGACTCAAACCCTAATTATAATGGGATTTGACATTCAAAGTTAAAATTGGACTTATAAAGAACAAGAGGACAACAACCACTCCACTAGTCTCAAACACAAGTGAATGAGGGAATTTTGGTTGCTACAAATACACAACACTTCAACAAGGCAAAACCATCTAAATACAAATAGGATGACCATCATCCTGTAATGATAAGGATGACCATCATCTCACATGCATAAATGAAGATGACCATCTAGCTTCAACCTAGCATGGAGCTTTGTTGTATATTTGAGTTGTCGTTTTAAACCAATCCCATCGAGGCATATAGATTGATCAATAATTATTTGGCTTCCCCCCTACCTGACCCAAGGTACTTAATTCCTTGTCATTGAATTACACACACATTGTGCTAAAATAAATTATACACATACAAGCACAAAGGCTCACCTTTAGACTCTACTTGACACATGTCTTAACACTGGTAGTATGCGTTTCCATAACCTATCTTCCTTTTGATGTAGTCTCGTCCCTCAACTTTCCCATCTTAGCTCCACACTTGTTGCTTATACTTTCAACAACATTTGTTTGATGGCCTCTCTTGATAGTTATAAAATTTCATGAGCTCTTCCTTCTTGGACTTCAATGGCTAATCTGGGTGGCATATTAACTCATAATTTTTGTTCGAGATTTTCCTTTATAGGGAATGTTGACATTCCTCAAACTTTCTAAGCTAATGTAAATTTCTAGCTTTTTGCGACTAGCCATTAGTCTAGTGGTAGGTCTAAGTTGGTGATTCTACCTTCTCCTTAGCATCTCATAGAATGATAATTTGTCTTGCCTCCATTTTCCTCCATTCGCCAACGGTTTCCAATTGTCCATGACACCCTTCCTAGACTCGTCTATTTCCATGGGAGTTCTTTCTAAAGTAATGGTCTACTAAATCCAGGCACACATTATCCATGAAATTCAATTTCAACCATTAAAATTAAAGGCAACACAATTACTCTCGCTATCATTGCCATCAACACTTGTCCTTTTATCTTTTCCCCTTATGGGTTGGCTTATGCACTGTCACTAGATGTGAATGGATTTCCCTTTTAAATAGAATACCCTCGTACATGGTTTGTCCTAGTCATTATTAATTACTTGCACACTCAAACCAATTTTTCAAGGCATCATGTTTCATTAGATAATCTAATAAATATTAATCCTAAACAATTAATTCTTTGAATTACATTAATAGTTCGAAAACATAAATCTAAAATAATGAACTTGAATAAACATTAATTTAGGTTCTTTAATCTTAAACCATTGATTTGGAGACATTAGTCTAATTCAAATCTAAACAAATATTAACTACTAATTCAAGTTCATTATTTTACATTAGAATCTAAATTAAACATTTATTAGGATAATTAACACATTAGTCATTTTTTAAGTATTTATTATTGGAAACATATAGTATAGTCAAGTCAAAACTATAATTTACCACTCATAATTAATATAATCATAGTAGTCAGATAAATAATTCATGGGTTCTCATTATATAATCCTTGGGGTTTTACCCTAGTATTGATCTTCACTAAAACAAGAGACTATGAGGTATTACATCCTCCCCCTTTAAAAAACTTTGTCCCTAAAGTTTGTTCAAAATAGCTTCAGATGTAATAGTTGCATTATCTATGTTTCTTCCCAATTTGCAAAAGCAAGAGTGTGTTAATCCCATTGCACCCTAACTTGATCAATGTTACATTGTCAGAGTTGAAGTGTTCATTGATCTATGATTTGTATCAACTCCATTTGAAAATCATTGTTGTCATCTATCTATATACAAGATTAGTGAATTATAGAGGTTGAGGGTAAAAGAAAGAAGTTGGGTCCACGAAGTGGGGAAGTTTCGGCCAAAAAAAATCTCGTAAGAAATACATATGTGTGATTGAAAAACGTGTACGCACTTTGCTATAGGTACCCGAGCCTAAATAAATGCATATGTGTTATGCTTCAGGTACACACTAAGGAATACATACACGTTATAATGCGTACGTGTTTTATAATGTGTATGTGTTTCTTAAAGGTATTCAAATGGGAAAATAGATAACGCGTACACATTTTATAACATGTATGTGTTTCTTAAAGGTATTCAAATGGGAAAATAGATAACGCATACGTGTTATATAACACATACGCATTTAGTCTTAAAATTTTTTTAAATTTTAAGACTCGGGAAAGGCTTGGCAACCCGACCCTTAGCCTTTGATCTACAACTAAAAACTAAGGCAGGTTCAAGAGAAATGTCCAACTTTGGCAATATAGATGATGAACTTTTTTTTTTCTGAATTAATCTATGAAATTAAAACCCATTATAGAAAATGATGTCTAGTTTCTAAATATATAATTTTTGTTAATATTGGATTAATTTTTTATTTTTTAATTAATTTCTAAGCAAATTGGTCCATAAACTTGAAATATCAGGGTTTTTTTATTTTTTAATAACTTTGTTTAATTTTTTTATAAAAAAATTATATGACATCAATCTTTAGACAATTATCTACACAATAAAAAAAATATTTAGTTTATGTCCAATTATGCTGTCTATACACATTGGTTTTTAAAAACAACAATTAGGGCCAATAAAAATTCAAGAAAAAAATTACAAAAAAATATCCCCATCAATCTTCAAATTGTTAGATATCTTTTCCCAAAAGGAATTAGAAAAATACTTTTATTTAGGTCAAAAAGTGGTGTCCATACACGTTCATGGTATGGTAAAAAAAATACTTTTAAAAAGTGGTTTTTATACATGCCTATCAAAATTTGATTTCTATCATCTAGGTATTTGAATAAATTACATATTTGGAAACTAGATTCAAAATACTAAATTTCATATTAATGATTTTTTTAAAGATTCATTGTGTAAGTACTTTAAATTTTTAGTCCAAGAACACTTCCACTTTTTGAGCTTTTTGTGGACCCAACTTCTTGCATCAGCCCTTAAATTAGGTTACATAGTTCTGTAGCATAAACACATTGAATTACATTATTCATCTTACTCAAGTGTGGGGGTAAACCAAGTTTATATGCTATTGGTCCAACCCGATCTAAAATTTCAAAAGGTCCCATAAACTGAGGGGATGACTTAGAGGTTTTCTAGAATCTCATGATTTCTTTATGAGGTTGCACTTTTAGATATGCTTTGCCTCATATGGAAAAGGTTCTAAGGATTCAATTTCAATTAACATAAATCTTTGTTTACTTCTTTAACCTTTCTTGAGTCCACGTTACTTGTTATTTTATTTCTTGAACCATTTCTAGTACTATTGAGACTGGATCCCTAGTTCTTGTCTAGTTTAATGATGTTCTATTTTTTTTCTAAATAAGGCAGCATATGGTGTCATTTCAAGTGATTTCTAATAAATGTTTTTGTAGGGAAATTCAATGAAGGGTAGGAAATTTTCTTATAATGTTTGATTATCCATGACATACATCTGTAACATATCCTCAAGTATCTAGTTAACCTGTTCCACTTGTCCATTAGTTTTCTGATGGCAGGTAGTATTGAGATTCAACTTGGTTCAAAGGGTGGTTTGTAAAGTACTCCAAAATTGTGGGTAAATAATGAATCTCAATCTAAAATAATTATCCTTGGTACTGCATGAAGTTTGATAATCCGATTCACATAAATTTTAGCAACTTCTCCTACATAAAGAGTATCCCAAGTTGGAAGAAAATGTGTGACCTTAGTGAGCTTATCCAATGCAACCAAAATTATACAATGTTTGCACTAAGCTCTAGACAATTTGGTTATAAAATCCATGAAAATTACATCCCATTTACACTTTGGAATATCGTGTGGATATAATAGACGTATTGGGTGCCCATACATTTTATTTTTACACATTGATAGCCTAGACATTTAGCTGCAAAATATGTGACTTACTTCATTATGAGCCAAAAATATAGCATTTTAGATTTCAATGCATTCAAATGTCAACTCATGGGTGTTATATATGCCATTTTGTGCCCTACTTGGAGAATAAATTTTTTGATTTTGGATCTCTTGGTATCATGATTTGATACTTGAATCATAATACATCTTCTTTAATGGAGTATTCACTATTAAACATAATTTCTTTGAGGTCCACCTCCCATATAGCTACAGTAATAAATAACTCAAGTTCTCATCTTTCTTTTGTGCTACCCAGATCAATTTAGTTATGTTATTCAATACTCTTGTTAAGACATCAACTTGCGGCCTTCTTCTTATCACATTTGTGACTTTATTCTCCTTTCCCTTGTTGTATGAAATACCAAAGTAATACTTGTTTAAAAACTACACCCATCTATTTTGTTTGGCATTCAACATCAGCTAGGTCAACAAATATTTCAAGCTCTAGTGATTACTTTTCAATTCAAATCTACACTTGATAAGATAGTGTCACAATATTTTAATGTGTGTATAATTGCTACCAATTCCAAGTCACAAGTCAAGTAATTATGCTCATGGTCCTTAAGCTTTTGAAACTTATAAGCTATCACTTATCCATCTTGCATTAAGACTCTACCCAGGCCTTTTCTTTATGCATTTAAAAAGACTACAAAATCATTTTCTATATCCAACATTACAAGTATTGGTACTAATGTTAACCTCCACTTTACTTCCTCAAATGCCTAAGCACACTTCTCTAACTAATTAAATGGCTTGTTTTTTTTTTCTGGAGAGATGTGATTGGTGTGGTTATCTAGGAAAAATCTTTTCCAAGCCTTTGGTAATATTGCTTGATTAACTTAAATTTGTGAACTTTTGTGGCATTTCTTGGCGTGAGCATTAGGAGATTGATGGGGCTAGTGAAGTCAATAGCATATTTTTTATTAGTGCTATTTAAAGCAAAAATTGGCCATAGTGGCATTTATCCCTTGTAGTTGGCTTTCCAACCCTTTGATAGGAATCACACATCCTTGCATATCAATTGGAATCCTTAAACAAAGTCAGCCAACACAAGCCTTCCAACAACACCTTCCTTCACATTCCATCTCTTGCGTTATGCCCACCAAAAATTCCTTCATGCCCCTCTCTTAGGATATCATCTCTCTCATGTTCCAATACCAACCTTATTATTTTTTCTTACAATATATAATTGCCCAGTAATCAAACTATATGGGAGTGCTTGAATGATAAACCTTCTCCTTTCTTCCTTTGTTCTCTATGTTAGGTATGCTCCAATTGCCAAATTTTTTACAATATGTTTCAACTCATATGGTATCACATTCATCCTAAATATGTGTGTGCCAAGAAATCATCCTCTATTGGGCCTTGATCATCACCTATTTCAATAATTGATAGTTTGTCTCTTCCCTGATTTGCCTTATGTGGTTTTCCCATAATATTAAAGTCAAATACTTAGAACAACACTAGCCACCTACATATGTGGCCATGGAATACTAGTATGTTCATCAATTATTTTAGGGGCTCATGATTTGTGTAGAACATAAATGGATTTTCAAATAATTAATGTCTCAATTGTTGAAGTGCATACACCATAGTTGTAATGTCCCCCATCTAGCCCATTGGATCAGTGGACAAGGATTAGCCTATGACTAGACTCCCGTAGGCTAATGGAGGTGTTTAGGGGTCATTTCAGGGGACCTACTATTTATAGTAAGTCAGGAGCCAAGCACTTGCTATTTTTAGCAGGGCAGTTGTGGAGGACCTTTGCACACGAGTCATGGTTTCGACAAATCTAGAGCATTATTGGGGACAATATAAGTTAAATTAAAGACTTAACTTATTATATTTTATCAGACATAATATAAATTTAAGTTATATTATAATGTAACGTTATAAAGTAAAGTTGTAACTTAAAAGTGACATGCCTAGGAGTGGGTGCCCCTCATGGAGAGACAAGGGGATGTTTAATAAATTAAAAATAATAAAAAACCTCTCATCTTGGGCGTTGAGGAAGGAGAAGAACAAAAAGGAAAAAAAGAACTTCATTTGGTTATGTGAAGATTATTGATTTGCTCTCTCTTTGTGAGTTTCATTGTGCTTTGGCTTTAGAGCTTGGCTCTAGGGTTTCAGTTGGCAATGTTGGGACAAAAACCCCGCCATTGGTCCCTTTCCTTATGCATGAAAGATCAAACTAGGAGAGGATTTGCGGAGGCTTCATCCAGAGGTCTCATTTGTGCTTTCAGTGGATTCATTTTGGGCATATTTGAGCATGAAAATGGAGTTATTTGTTGACGAATCAATGTGCAGCACTAGCAATCATTTGGAGATCAGTTTTTAGCATTCTTGAAAGATTTTATTGGAGATTTTACCATCCATAATTAGGTTGTACCTCTGCTAGTATAGCCGTACCATTTGCAGGAGTATTTTAGGAGGTTTTGTAGAGTTTCTTTGGCGTATTAACTTCCCATTTAGTTCGCCTCACATCTATAGCTATCTATAAGCATTTATTGAGGGGTTTGAGGGTAGAAAATATAATTTTGTTTGTTGTTATTCACTTCTAGACCAGGCCATACAACCTAGGCTAGATGTGGGTCTTTATATACATCATTTCCTCCTCTTTTGTGTCATTTAGCTTATGTATCATGGGCGTCCAGGACCACTAATTCAACTACAACATTTGTATTGAAATATCTTTGCATTTTATGAAGATTTGATACTTATTCAATAGTCCATGTTGCTGGTCCGACTACAACATCAAGACAAAGTTGTAAATATTAATCTGGGTATGTTACCATAATTCATGTTTTGACAAAATACTATCTGGGTCTTCATTATTTTGTTGTTATCTCTTTTATTTTTTCTGGGTTTTTAGTATATTTTTCATATTATATGTATTTCATGCAAAAACACACATGCAAGAAAAACCCATAAAACCCTAAACAACAAAACATCAAAAAACAAAAAAAATATATGCAAAGAAAAACATATACTAAGGGTGTATGTTACAGTGGTATCAGAGCAGAAGTTCTTACCATCTTGTGATACAGATACAGACATGTAGTGAGATTTGAGTAATGTTGCCTAAGAAGTCATTGACACACCATTATAATCTCTAGAGAAACAAGTCACAACCAGAGATACAAACACCACATGTAGTGCATGAAGGATAAGTTCCCTTAATAGATCCATTTTCAAGTGAATTACCACTAGTTACAGATCCTACACCAGGTGAGATGGGTGACAGAGAAAATGAGGAACCCAGCATGTGTGAGATTCTCAATGCACTAATTAAGAGTCAGTTGGCTATGGAGAGAGAAATGAGGGAGTCATGAGAGGAGTTGAGAGAATCAAAGGCAGAGATAGCACATATCCTTGAGCAATTGGCACCTCAGGATGGAAGAAACAATAGTGACAATAACCTCAATCACCATGATAGGAACATGAACAATGGTGGTGACAAAAATACGGATAATGGTGGTGATAGGAACAGGAATAACCTAGGAGGTGATAGGCACAATGGGGACAAGAATCATAGAGATAGAAATAATGGGAACAGAAACCAGGATGACAGACACAGGTATAGGGATGATGAGGGTGAGGCATCAGTCACCACCAAAAGAGCTTCACAGTTTACAGTAGGTGATAGACCTGGCATACCAGTTTTTGTACCTAGGAACCAAGTTCCTAAATAGGACCCCACAGAGGCTGAGTTCCAGGATGAGATCCTTAGCGATTGGAGAGCATCCAGTGCAGAGTTTAGGGCTGAGATGACATTTGTCGAGTACTCTGACATCAAGATGAGGAATATACCTCATAGGGGGAATAGACCATAGAACTAGAAGTTACAAAAAAAAGTTAGTAAAATGACTTCCATATTTTGATGGTTCTGGTAAGACCACCGCGAGAGCCTGGGTCTAGAAATTGGACAACTACTTATAGATTAGTCCCACGCCAGAGGAGGAATCTATAACCTATGTAACTTTACACTTGGAGGGGACTGTACATAAGTGGAGTAACGGGAAGGTTACACTAGGTCACGATCAGATCACTTCATATGTGGAGTTCACTACTCGACTGATCGATAGGTTTGACAAAAATGACCCAAAATTGCAATTCAAGGAGTTGGCATAGCTGAGGTAGTGTGGATCGGTAGACTCCTATCTATAAGAGTTCTAGGACCTATCTGTTATGTTCCTAGACATATCATAGTGTAGACTAGTCATCTTATTCATTGATTGATTATCAGACCCACTACGTGGTTGGGTTAAGGGTTTTGACCCTGCTACACTCCAGGAGGCCATGAAAAAGGCCTCATATATGGAGTCATCAGTGTGACGAAACAAATTTTAGTCTAAGGGCTTTCCACACAGGAGGGATAAGGAGAAGGATAGGAGACCCTTCCAAAGGGATTTTGAGCAACCAAAAGATAAATCAAATAGGTTGACAGATGACCAGCTCAATGAATATAGAAGGAAAAAGCTTTGCTTTCACTGCAAAGAGCCATGCGATCCCTCACATAAGTGCCCACACAAGGCTAAGGCTAAGCTGATAGAATATTATTCAGCCGAGGAGACACAATTAGAGGCATCCAATTTACCTTCAGATGAGCCTTTAGATCATGAGGATAGTGGGGATGCGAGAGCATCACAGTACAATGTTGGTAGTGGTGGGACTCTTGCCCAACTTTCTAGTTTTTAGAAGGTTGGTTCTTTCAGGGCGCATGGTGTACTCAGAGGTCAGCATATCATCAATCTCATTGACATAGGATCCACACATAACTTTATTGATGAGGGGTTGGTAGCTTGACGTGGATTGAAGGTAGAGGAATTCGAAGGCTTCAACGTGATGGTAGCCAACAGGTTCAAAATGTAATGTAATAGGAAAATCTCAGGATTGAAGATCATCATGGGTGAGTATGAGTTGTGGATGATTTTTATGTTGTTTGTATTGGGGATATAGATGTTGTACTTGGCATGCACTGGATGAGCCAGCTGGGAGAGTTCACCATGAATGTGAACAAAATAGAGATGAAATTTGAATTTAAGGGAAAGAAAATATGTCTTAGAGGCTTGTCAGATGGTAGACCATGGGTAGTGTCACTGAAGAGAATGGAGAGATTATTTCGACATGATCAGGTAGAGTGGGAAATAGAGTGCCTTGTTATGCTAGAGTCCCTACCACGATAAAGAGCAAGGTGTTTGGAGATATACCAGCAGGAATGCCTCCAGCTAGAGGCATAGAGCATGTTATTGAGTTAGAGGATGGGACTAAGCCCATCATGGTTACCCCCTATCGACATCCTAAGAGGCTTAAGATTGAGATAGAGAAGACCATCAAGAAGTTGTTGGAGATGGGACACATTCGGCCCAGTAAGAGTCCCTTTGCTTCTACAGTGGTCTTGGTTAAAAAGAAGGATGGGATGATCAGGATGTGCATTGACTATAGGGCACTGAATAAGAAAAGCATCAAGAATAGGTATCCTATTCCGAGGATTGATGAGCTGCATGGTGCCTGCTACTTTTCAAAAATTGATTTAAGGTCTGGATACCACTAGATTTGTATGAGGGCAAAGGACATAGAGAAGACTGCTTTTAGGTGTCATTACGACCACTTTGAGTTTCTTGTGATGCCGTTTGGGCTGACCAATGCCCTAACACTTTCCAAAGCTACATGAATTAGATCTTCAGACAATAACTTAGGAAGTTTGTCTTGATCTTCTTTGATGATATACTAATTTTCAATAGAACTTGGGAGGATCACATGAGACATCTAGAGGAGGTGTTGAGCATTTAGAGAGTGAGTCTCTCTATGCCAAGGAGTCCAAATGCGACTTTGGCATGACTAAGCTAGTTTACTTGGGCCACATTATCAGTGATGATGGCGTCAGGGTAGATCTAGAGAAGATAAATGCAATTGTTGATTGGCCCCCACCCACAAACCTCACACAGCTTAAGGGCTTATTTGGACTTTGTGGTTTTCACGGGAGGTTTCTAAAAGGATTCTCTCATAAAGTGGCACCATTGACAGACTTGATGAAGAAAGGAGCCTTTGAGTGGAATGACAGAGCTCAACAGTTCTTTGATCACTTCAAGCACTTATGTCTACTTGCCCTTTATTGGTAATCCCTGACTTCTTTAAGCCATTTGAGCTAGACTGTGATGCGTCAGGAGAGGGGCTGGGGGTAGTGCTTATGCAGGAGAAACACCTGATAGCATTTGAGGATAGGAAAATTTGGGGTGTTGAGAGGAGTTACTCAGTGTATGACCGAGAGATGTTGGCTAGATAATGCATGCATTGGCCAAACTCAGACCTTATCTGGTAGGTGGGAAGTTCATCATAAAAAAAAATCATAGCAACATAAAATATTTCATGAACCAGAAGGATTTGAATGATACACAACAGAAGTGGGTCAGTAGCCTCTAGGCTTCTGACTTTAACATCAAGTATGTCAAGGGGAAGAGGAATATAGTTTCAGATGCATTGTTGAGGAGACCTCACTTGTGTTTAGTTGGAGAGATATCTGCTGATTGGAGGGAGTTGATTGCAGCAAAGTATGCTAAGGACTCTTGGGCAGTAGGAGTCATTGAGGGCACTATTAGGGATGATAGATAACCTATGGTGAATGATTTGATCATATACAAAGACAGGATATTTTTGGTGCCTAGTTCTCAGTTCAAGCATAAGGTGATAAAAACTTTCCATGATACTCCAATGGCTGGCCATCTTGGATTCTTCAAGACTTACAGACAGATTCAGGAGAGGTTCACATGGAAAGGGATCAAGGAGGAAGTGCTGAAGTATGTTCATGAGTGTCCCATTTTCCAGAAGAATAAGCATGAGCATACTTACCTAACAGGTTTATTACAATCATTGCCTATTCCCAACCAAAAATGGGAATGTATCTCCATGGATTTCATCACAGGGTTGCCAAAGGTACATGGGAAAGACTATATTTATGTGGTAATCAATAGACTCACCAAATTTGCACACTTATTTTCCATTTCAACAACCTATATAGTTTATCAAGTGGCTGATTTATTTTTCAGGGTGATATTCATGCTTCACGGGATACCCAAGAGTATAGTTAGTGACAAGGAAAACAAGTTCCTAAGTTTATTCTAGCAGGAGCTATTCAAACTATGTGGCACTAAGTTGAATCCTAGTACCAGGTACCACCCATAGACAGATGGTCAAATAGAGGTGGTGAACAAGTGGTTGTAGGGGTATCTTCGTAATTATGTTTCAGGGTAGCAGAAGGCATGGATCAGATGGCTACACTTTGGGGAGTACTGTTATAACGCCACATACCACATGTCTATCCAGATGACTCCTTTCAGAGCACTATATGGTTATGATGCCCCATGCTTCACAGTTCTCCTACTTGGTGACAGTCGAGTGCCTAAGGCAAAAGATCTTTTACAGGAGAGCCAGGACATAGTGAAGGATCTCAAGGAGAATATACAATAGGCATAGAATCAACGGAAGCTTTATATTGATCAACACCGAGTGGAGAGGAGTTTCAAGGTTGGAGACAAGGTGTATTTGATGCTCCAACCCTATAGACAGTCCACTCTCAAGAAGAGTGGAGTAGAAAAATTAAAACCCAAGTTTTATGGTGCATTCATGATTATCAGAAGAGTGGGTGAAGTGGCATATGAGCTTGAATTGCCAGCAGATAGCAAAGTGTATAATGTGTTTCATGTTTCCAGGTTGAAGAAAGCTCTTGGCCACAATGTGATTCCTTCAGTTGAGTTTCCACCATTGGATGAGGAGGGGAAAATAATTCTGGTACCAGAGGCTATTATTGACACCCGAGAGAAGAATTTGAGGAAACGAGTCATCAAAGAGTACCTAGTAAAGTGGAAGAATTTACCAGTTGAGGATGCCACTTGGGATAATGAATAGATATTGCAGCATCCTGAACTGAGGTTGCTTGAGGACAAGCAATCTTGGGGAGGGCAGAATGTAATGTCCCCCATCTAGCCCATTGGATCAGTGGACAAGGATTAGCCTATGACCAGACTCCCTTAGAATAATGGAGGTGTGTAGGGGGTCATTTTAGGGAACCTACTATTTATAGTAAGTCAGGAGCCAGACACTTCCTATTTTTAGCAAGGTAGTTGTGGAGGACCTTTGCACATGACTCATGGTTTCAACATGTCTAGAGCATTATTGGGGACAATATAAGTTAAAATAAAGATTTAACTTATGATATTTTATTAGACATTTAATATAACTTTAAGTTATATGATAATGTCACTTTATAAAGTAAAGTTGTAACTTAAAAGTGACATGCCTAGGAGTGGGCGCCCCTCATGGAGAGACAAGAGGATGTTTAATAAATTAAAAATAATAAAAATCCTCTCATCTTGGGCATTGAGGAAGGAGAGGAACAAAAGGTGGAAAAAGAACTTCATTTGGTTATGCGAAGATTATTGATTTGTTCTATCTTTGTGAGTTTCATTGTTCTTTAGCTTTAGAGCTTGGCTCTAGGGTTTCAGTTGGTTGTGTTGGGACGAAAACCCTGGCATTGGTCCCTTTCCTCGTGCATGAAAGATTGAATTAGGAGAGGATTTGTGGAAGCTTCATCTTGAGGTCTCACTTGTGCTTTTAGTGGATTCATTTTGGGTAGATTTGAGCATGAAAATGGATTTATTTGTTGACGAATCAATGTGCAACCACTAGCAATTAGTTGGAGATCAGAATTTAGCATTTTTGAAAGCGTTTATTGTAGATTTTTCTAGCCATAAGTAGGCCATACTTCTGTTAGTACAATCGTACCATTTAAGTAGTATTTTAGGAGGTTTTGTGGAGTTTCTTTGGCATATTAACTTCCCATTCAAGTCGCCTCACATCTGCAGCTATCTACAAGCATTTATTGAGGGGTTTGAGGGCAGAAAATACAATTTTGTTTGTTGTTATTCACTTCTAGACTAGGTCGTACAACCCGGTCTGGACATGGGTCTATGTATACATCATTTCTTCCTCTTCTGTGTCATTTAGCTTATCTATCATGGGCGTCTAGGACCACTAATTCATCTGTAGTAGTTGTATTGAAACAACTTTGCATTGTATGAAGATTTGATACTTATTTAATAGGCCATGTTGCTTGTTTGGCTACAATATCCAGATGAAGTTGTAAATCTTAATCTAGGTATGTTACCATAATTCATATTTTGGCAAAATACTATCTGGGTCTTCATTAGTTTGTTGTTATCTCCTTTAGTTTTTCTAGGTTTTCAGTATATTGTTCATATTATATGTATTGCATACAAAAACACACATGCAATAAAAACCCATAACACCCTAAACAACAAAACATCAAAAAACAAAAAAAAAATACACAAAGCAAAACTTATACTAGGGGTGTAATAGATAACTCAAGTTTTCATCTTTCTTTTGTGCTACCTAGTCAATTTAGTTGTGTTATTCAATACTCTTGTTAAGACATCAACTTGTGGCCTTCTTCTTATCACATTTGTGACTTTATTCTCCTTTCCCTTGTTGTATGAAATACCAAAATAATACTTTCTCAAAAACTACACCCATCTATTTTATTTATCATTCAACATCAGCTAGGTCAACAAATATTTCAAGCTCTAGTGATTACTTTTCAACTCAAATCTACACTTGATAAGATAGTGTCACCATATTTTAATGTGTGTACATAATTGCTACCAATTCCAAGTCATAAGTCAAGTAATTATGCTTATGGTCCTTAAGTTTTTGAAACTCATAAGCTATCACTTATCCATCTTGCATTAACACTCCACCCATGCCTTTTCTTTATGCATTTTTAAAGACTACAAAATCCTTTTCTATATCCAACATTACAAGTATTGGTAGTAATATTAACCTCCACTTTACTTCCTCAAATGCCTAAGCACACTTCTCTAACTAATTAAATGGCTTGTTTTTTTTCTGGAGAGATGTGATTGGTGTGGTTATCTAGGAAAAATCTTTTGAAAACCTTTTGTAATATTTCTTGATTCCCTTAAATTTGTGAACTTTTGTGGCATTTCTTGGTGTGAGCATTAGTGGATTGATGGGGCCAGTGAAGTCAATAACATATTTTTTAAATGGTGCTAAAGCAAAAATTGGTCATAGTGGCATTTATCCCTTGTAGTTGGCTTGCCAACCCTTTGATAGGAATCAAACTTCCTTGCATATCAATTGGAATCCTTAAACAAAGTCAGCCAACACAAGCCTTCCAACAACACCTTCCTTCACATTCCATCTCTTGAGTTATGCCCACCAAAAATTCTTTCATACTCCTCTCTTAGGATATCATCTCTCTCATGTTCCAATACCAACCTTCTTATTATTTTTTCTTGCAATATATAATTGCCCACTAATCAAACTATATGGGAGTGCTTGAATGATCAGCCTTCTCCTTTCTTCCTTGGTGCTCTCTATTGGGTATTCTCCAATTGCCAAAATTTTTGCAACATGTTTCAACTCATGTGGTATCACATTCATCCTAAATATGTGTGTTCCAAGAAGTCATCCTTTATTGGGCTTTGATCATCACATATTTCAATAATTGATAGATTATCTCTTCCCTGATTTGCCTTATGTGGTTTTTCCATAATATTAAAGTCAAATACTTGGAACAACACTAGCCACCTACATATGTGGCCATGGAATACTAGTATGTTCATCAATTATTTTAGGGGCTCATGATTTGTGTAGAACATAAATGGATTTTCCAATAAGTAATGTCTCAATTGTTGAAGTGCATACACCATAGCTAACACTTCCCTCTCTATCATTGTTTAATTTTTTCTATTGTTGCTAGTTTTCTATGAACAAATCTATTGGATGGTCTTTATTACCTCTGAAATATGCTGGAAAATTACACCAATTGTAGTACTTGATGTGTCCACATGAACATGAAAAGGCTAGCTCCAATTCGGGAAGATTAATATGGATGCCTTTGTAATTTTGTTCTTTAATATATCAAATGATTCATGACACTTACCCCTCCATTAAAATTTCTTGTTCTTTTTCTATAGTAGCTCCTTAATGTATGAGAAATTGCTGCATAATTTTTTACATTTTTTTGTGATAGCCTTTGTAACCCAAAAATATCTTTGTCATTGTCATGCTATTTGATAGGGGTAAATTTTGTCCTATTGCTATTTTAAGGGATTCACCATCATTCCTTCCTTGCATATTATGTGGTCAAATAAGGTACCCAGTGATGTAGCAAATGTACACTTCAAATCCAATGCAGTTCTTAAACTTTTGCACCTTTTGAACATCAACCTTAATGCATTGTCATGATTCTTTACTAATTCTTACATCACCCAATCATCTAAATAGACTTCAAGGAAATCATGAAAAAGTCCTAGAATATTTTGACTATTATATCTTGTTGAAAACTTGAGGTGCATTTTGTAAGCCAAATGGCATTATTGTGTGCATGACCCCATTCTATAGCAAATCTAGTTTTTAGTTGATCTTTTTTTCTTATTTTGACTTAATGGTACCCAAAAAATCCATCAGTGAAAGAACATACCTCTATTAGTGACCGTTTCTAATACCTCCTCTATAAATGGTGTCATAATAGGATCATCTATACATGCTTTTTTTAGTTCTCTGAAACCCACACAAATCCTTATATCTCATTCTTTTTGTTTTGCATGACCATTGTCCTTATCCATTTAGCATCCTCCACTAGTTTTATTATACCTCTAACAATCATTTTATCTAACTTTTGTTTTACCTTGATTTTTACATTAGGATTTAATTGGTACAACCTCTTCTTTTGTGGCTTAACATTGTCTCTCAATTAGATTTTTATAACTTTGGCCTCTTTCTTAAACCCTTCTTGCTTTATAAATGTTCTTGGGAATAGAGCTTTATTCTATTTTAGTACTACTACTCATTTCTTTATTTCTACTGCTACCTAGTATTCAACAACTTTTCTAATTTTTGGTGTGCTTTCCCTAGCAACATTTTCTTCTCTTATTGTTAAGGGTTGATAAAATATTTCTATAGCATGATTATCACTAGTCAAGTCTCTTTCCCTTTGTCCAATTTGAACTTGTAGTTTCTTAGGATTGTTGTCTCCCTCTTTGGGGTGTTCATCCCCTTTCTTCAATTGGTAGCACAATCATTCATTCTACCATTTTCTAGATCAAATCTCCTTTATGTAGTAAAACTAATGTCTCTTTCTCACCAAATCTCTTGCTTACTTCCTCCATAAGTGTTACCACTACTGCACCATATCTTATTCCTTCTTGAGGAAAGGCATTGCTCAGTTAACCCCTTTTTGTAGGTTCTCTTGCTTCAATCTTAATTACTCTAGCTCCAACCACAACTTCTCAATTTTTGATTTTTTGACCATATCTCATTACTTTCTCCATGATTGGGCCTCAATCTTGGTGGCCATCTCAATTGATTCTCCATGTAGGATGGGAATATCCTCCCATGTACTATCACTATTGTTAAAGTGAATAATACTTTTGCATATTTATTTAGTTATCCTAGGATTATTATGCATAAGATAAGCTTGCTTAGGTGTTGACCTCTACATGTCACATTATGAGGAGCACCTTTTCTCAACCACATGTGTCACATTCATAGAAAGCACATTATAGAATTAGCAAGTCATGTTTTACTTGGTCTCCTTCATACTGACTCACTTGGTGACTTACCTAGTTGTCATATGTTAAGATTCTTCTTGACTACTAATAAATACTTCTCTCATGCTCACATTTGAGCAACAAGGCTAAATCATTGTAATCTTGCACTTATAATGCGATATCATATTATTTAACATATTTGTGTTTATTTTTTCATTTGTTAAATTATTTAAATAGCACATTAGCCATTGTAACTTGCTTCGCTCATTTAGATTGTGGTCTTGTGATTTTGTCTCCATCATAGGGAAATCTTACATTGTATTAGAGCCATAGGGTGAGAAGATGCTCATTTGTATCTAGAGAAGAACAAAGGTTTCAAGAGGATCATGTTAGGAAAATGACATCTTCAAGGCATCCTAGCACAAATTTGATGCCTCCATTGTCCACAACATCTAAAAACCCCAAGGAACACCTTCAGATTGCTAATTTTTAATTTTATTTGCAATTTTTAAAGAAAAGTCCCTTTTTGAAATTTAAGAAAAATGTATATATATAGGTTCAACCTTGCACAACAGACTTAGACATTGTACTTAAAAAAATTCTTACTTTTAAAATATTTTTTTGCAATTTAATTTTTAAACAAAAAAAATTGGTTTGTTGGGGTCAACACCTCCCCAAAAACCTCATAATAAATTATATATTTTGGGGGAGTTTTAATCCCCCCATGTTGCAACATGTCCATGACCCTATTGTGGTAGGACCTACGCTCCCCAGCTGTAAGGCGGGGGTATCACCCCTTGTCGTGGACAGGGGTGTTGACCCCCCTTAGGACCTGTGCCCTTTGTAATGGGGGTGGTGGGGGTTTCAATTCCCTTGCCCCTCATATTTTTTTAAATAAAAAATTAAAAAATCTCATTTTATTTTATTTCTCTATTTTTTATTTTAATAAAAACAAGCCCATTTTTTTTAAAAAATCATTATTTTTTATTGGTAAATTGCAACCATAGGAGTTTCTCCCAAATTTATTAATTCATTTACAATGCACGTCCAAACTGACTGAGCTAAAAAGAAAACCAGGGTAGAAACAAACCCTAGAGCCTTCTACAAAAAACAACCTATGCACACTAATATAAACCGACTATACTGTACTACTGTAGCTTCTAAACGGCACAAAGAGGAATAAAGTTGCATTATTCATCCCATCGGAGCATCATCCGAACTATAAAAAATGAGAGCATGCAACCATTACTTACCATTAGATTCCACAATCCCTAGCACCTATTTTAGAAAATCCACCCCTTCAGTCACCTTCTTCCACCGCTACACCTCTAATCGAGATCGATTGGTGGAAATAAAGGGATACCATTCCACGATATCACCCCCATTTTGGAACCTGTAAAAGTCCTCCGAATTTGGAATGCCAGAACCATATCTAGTAATTTTGAATACGTCTTTTAGGCTTCCTAAAAACTATCTTTTGATTGAAGTCGCGACTATCATCTTCACCGTGTCTTTTGGCTTCCCCAAGTCTAAAAGAACTACTACAAACTTTGATGAGATGTCTAGGTTCACCTTGTATCTATCCTCAGACAAGAGGAATTCATCACCAAGAACCCATTATATTGCAAAGAGAATTAATCCACTGTGTGTTTTGAAGACACATTGAAGCCTTTTTTCATCACCTTTCTTAATAAGGCCATTTGTCTTCATCCACAAAGTAATCGAATGGGTGTATCCATAATGCAGACTAAGCCAACCAAAATGAGAGTTCTTCGAATGGCCTGTAGCTTACACCGGAGCCCAAAATACAGAGAAGCCATGATGGAAAGAACATGCATAATCACAGAGGAAAGAAGTAAGATTAATAAATGCTTATATCCTCGCCAAACTTGAAATCTATACCTTGTCAGAGCTTAAGGAAAAACTGGAGATCTTAATCATGATTCGTAACTCTCGTGCCATCGAGGAGACATTTAACTAGTGGCCATTGATCATGGCCCTTGATCAGCTGATGTGGCCACAACAAGTTCATCTCGATCTACGACCAAGTTAGCAAACAAATTTGCCGTGGCATTGATCTCATGGTAAACAGGGTTAATAGTGTAGGCGTCCAAATCATCAATCAAGGTCAATGTAGAAGAGAGGAGGGAATTAAACCTCCAACATGGAGACCTTTTGGTTCTAATGGCATTGATGATGAGTGAGGAGTCCCACTCAATAGCTACCCTCTTCAAATTATATTTTAGCAAAGATTTAACCCCAAGATGAGAACCTCAAATTCTGCCTTGTTATTTGTCCTAAATTTGACTCTTTTAGACGCCACACAGAGCACATTCCTCATCCAGTCTCTGACAATACATCTAGCCCCCTATTTTCTTAGATTTCCCCGCGATGCCCTATTGAAATTTAGTTTGTACCACCCCTCAAAAGGAGGGACCCATTGGGCTTCCTTATGCTTTTTTCGGGACCCATCTCCCACAACCCCATTAACAAGGGGGAAGTTATCATTTTTTGACAACATTTAATTAAATATTTTTTTCTATACTACATAGGGGGTTTGGTATTTTTGGCAGTTTTGTCAAATTTGGTTTCTTTTGGACATTTTGATAAATTTTTGCAGAGCTCTTTATTTGGAGGTTTTTTGGAGTCATTCCTAAATCTGGTGGAGTTGATGGGTTTGGTGGACTTACTTTTTGTTTGGTAGGGCGGGCCTTACGGATGGGTTGTTTACACTTTGCACCTTCACTTTAATTGGCAATATATTTTCCACAATAATGTTCTTTTTAGAGCATTTTTTTTTCTCTTTTCACATATGTTTTGTTGGCTATGCAATGGGTGACGATAGTTTGTACAAACCACACCTAGATTTTTCAAAAAATTAGTTTCCTCACAAACTTCATTGTATAGTATATTGAACACACAAATATACTGAGGGGGGGGGGGGTGAATCAGTATCTAAACAATCTTCAATTCTAACAACTTCAACTTATCCAAAGCAAATTAAAACTCAATCATCACAGCATTACATGAACATGAAAGATTAACACAATGCCGATCAACACATAACACCAGATATACATGGAAAACCATAGAAGGGAAAAACCATAGTGAGGATTAACTCACAATATATGAAGCTCAAATAATAATTTTATTTTAGGGTGACAACCCAAGGAAGCTTCTACTTTCTAAAGAACTTTGATTTAGGGTCCCTCTAAAGGAAGCTTCTACTCCCTAAAGAATTTGTTTTAGGGTCACTCCCAAGGAAGCTAGTACTCCCTGAAGTGAGAACACACTTATAAAAGATTACAGTATGACAATCTTTCTATTGTCTGAAAATTGATATTGAAACTCACACTTTTGATGATTGCACTTCTGCCTCTTCACTCTTTCTTTTGATGATCTGATTAGCTAGGCATACTCTACACTTGATCACTATCACAAATATGTCTTCAAGATGAATCTAAACATCATCAACAATTTATGCTCTTTCTCCTTCAGTCACACATCAACAATGCATTCATTCTTCATTTTATCTGCTTGTGAGTTTTTCAATCAACTTGCAGTCACACCTCTCCTCACTCAATTTGATTCACAATTTATACATGATATTACATTGATTACATTGCTTTTTGACTAGATACAACATGAAAAATACATTTACAAGTCAGCCAAACAACACACGATATGAAACGTCTAGAAGATAGGTCCTAAGTGAAACCACATGTTATACCAGCAGAAGATTCATGCCTTACAGACATCAACACTTGCTTAACTAGGTCCAAAACATCCTTCACAACTTCAAATACCAAGGAATTACATCTGCACACTCCGCTCATTTTAAAATAGGACAACTTTAAGCAAAGCACATGAAGACTTGAAGTATAACAGCCACATCAACTTAAAAAATTTGTGCGTTACTGGAAACAAGAAATATTTTCATGAAACTTTTCTAGATGAGTCCACATGACTCATACAACATCCCCAAACACTCTTTTGCCACCACACATCAAAGAATTATGCCACATAGCTTCAATCATTAACTCTGAGAACAATCTGTCATCTGAAACACACTACAATATGTTGTCATTTGAAAACCTGAGCTACGAACCTTGAAACTGCAAGGAAGCATGTAATACACATCCATAAACATGTCCTCAAAACTGCAAGAGCAATCATTCATTTGTGGAGGACTGCGGAGCATTCCAACAAGCCTTTAACACTAGCATATTCTATTAGAATGCATGCCAGTACTGTATCATGCATAACTTTCACAAAGGACAAATGATTTGAAACCTTGGAATTATCACCTTCATAGCATCCTAAACACAATTCCAGAACCTCATGGCCATATCTACAAATGCAGAGGAATGCGGAGCATTCCATTGTCCTACACATAACACCTTCATAGTGACAACACTGTCTTCAAACAATCAACAATAAGACACTCTTCTGGTGATGCAATTATCATGGAATTTAGATCATACATACTTCAATCCATCAATAGCATCAGCAATCCATCTAATCATCTTCATGCTTCCAATTCCCATATTAATATGAACTATATCTTCTTCTTTCTCTTGTTGGATGGGACATGACATCCAACCATGAACTATATCATCTTCTGTTGTTGGATGGGACATGACATCCAACCATGAACTATATCATCTTCTGTTGTTGGATGGGACATGACATCCAACCATGAACTGTATCTTCTTCTCTTGTTGAATGACACATGACATCCAACCATGAACACCATCACACCACCATGATAGCATTGACATCAATGACAATCCTAGGAACCATATGTGTAATAATCTCCCCCTTTGGCATTGATGGCAACACATCTCTTCTTCTCTCTCCCTTTGACATCAAGGACAAAGGGTAACCACTATCTGCTCATTAGAGATCAAATACTTGCATATTCTTTCTTAGGGCATGACTTCTTATAGAAAACAAACTCCCCCTCACATCAACAACCACTACCTTCTCCCCCTGAGAGGTAGCCACCATTAGTCCTGGAACAAGATATCACATGAACTCCCCTAGACAGATGCACCATTATGCATCTAGCAAGAAGAAGGAGGGGTAATTACTCCTAACCTCTGTTGGAGATCCTCAAAAGTATCCTTTGCCAGAGCCTTTATGAAAATTTCTTGTATTTGATCTTTTGTTGGAACATATTCCAAGTTCACTTCTTTATCTGTAACCTTCTCCCTCAAAAAGTGATACCTGATTGCTATATTCTTGGTTCTAGAATGCACTAAGTAGATGGATTGGAAATATTTATAGCACGTGTATTGTCACATAAGATAGGAATAGGCTCATCATACAATACCTTGATATCCTTCAAGGTTTGTTTCATTCATAACACTTGTGTACAACAAGATGCTACTACAATGGACTCTACCTCTATAGTAGATAGGGACACTGAATCTTGCTTCTTGCTCTGCCATGAAACCAATCTGCTTCTTAGAAAGAAAGCACCACCACTTGTACTTCTTCTATCATCAACACAAACATCCCAATCAACATCAGTGTAAGCACTTAAATCAAAGCCATTACTTCTTGGTTACCATAGGCCATAGTCTGAAGTTCCTTTCAAGTATCTGAATATCCTTTTCACTGCCTTCTCATGTGTTTACTTTGGATTAGCTTGATTTTTGGCAACCACACATACTGTATGCATAATATCAAGTCTAGAAGCAGTCAAGTATAACAATGCTCCAATCATAGATCTATAGCCAGTCTGATCCACCTTTGAAGACTCATCATCTTTGCTCAAGTGACATCTAGTGACCATGGGAGTACTCACTAGTTTTGAATCCTCCATATCAAACTTCTTCAACAACTCTTTGACATACTTATCTTGAGAAATAAAGATACCACCATCTAGTTGAGAAATTTGAAGTCTAAGGAAGAAAGACATTTCACCAATCATAGACATCTCAAACTATTTTTGCATCTCCTCTACAAATCTCTTACACATATCATCATCTCCACCAAAGATGATGTCATCAACATTTATTGCAACTATCAATATCATGTCTCCTTCTTCCTTAATGTAAATATTGTTATCTGTAGTAGCTTTCTTGAAGCCCTGCTGAAGTAAGTGTAGACACTAAAATTTGTCCATGTCTTGTCTACACCTAGTCGACATGACTTTGCAATGTTTTGCCCTAGGTCCTAAGTCATCCCACTCACAATTCTAAATTAATCACTTTCAAATTAGTTAAATAAATCCCCATTTATTTAACTAATTCCCCTTTGTCACATGTCTCACATAATTCAAATTAAAATTTTGAATTATTCCCTCACCTCTCATCACATTGTGACACATGTCACATGTCTCATCTTCCACTTAATATGCCTTCACATATCAAACTAATTCAAATAAAATATTTGAATTAGATTCCCTTTATTCTCCATCGCACACATTTCGCATCGCTACAGCCTCTTAGAGTGGGAAAACCCTAACCAATCTTGATCGTCCATAGCATTCAAAGCCTAATCAATCTCATCCATTCATTCAATTTTGCCTTTTCTATAAAGGAAACCCTACACAAGTCATTTTTAGATAGATCAAGTTGCAAGTACCGTTATGCTGCCAAAATCTTGAGCAACCAACATCCCTCCACAATCAACCCTTCAAAATCTGCATGCCTATGCACGATTGAGAAGAACCATGGAGGTCAATCAATACTAGTTTGAAGTTTGGTTTGCATTTTGTTTATGTTTTGTATTTTCAAGCTAGGTTGTGCTTCATGGTGCTAGTTAGGGTTTTATTTCTACAATTTTGATTTCTACCCTAGATTTAACCCTATCTACATTTGGTGAACTCAACGTGAATGCATGAAAAGTCTATTTTTGGTGATTTCTAAAAATATGTTTCTGTACGTGGCCTCCGGAGCTCAAACAGAGCTCATTGTTGAGTCCAAGAGGTTCGAGAAATGAAAATCAACATAAAATTCGATATATCTTGCTACCTATTTTAAAAAAATTGAATTTTTTTTAGTTTTAGGCCCCTCACAGGGCCATACCATAAAAATTTGTATGGGGCCATACAACGACTGTGCAGGGGGGTTTGGTCGGCATATCAGGTTTTCATTGTTTTCATTGTTTGATTGGAGGAATATGTATGCAGGTAATTGTTTGTAGGTAGGGTTATCACACTGGTCGACTATCAAATTAGGGCCGATTGTTAATCTTTTCTTTGTGGTTTAAAACCCTAAACAGTAGTCACATATCCTGCAAAAACCATGTCGCCTCCCTCTTGAAGCCCACCTCTGCTACTTTCAAACCACACTTCTGCCACTACCAGTCAAAAACCCTAACACCTCTAGTAAACCCTAGATCATACTATCATCGCTTGTGAAAATCCTTGTCACCACCATATAAATCCTATTATTCATGCATCTACATTCGATATTTTCCCAACTACCACTAGTGTATACTAGTTGCGACCACTGGTAAAAGCTCTCCCACTCTGATCTCAGTCTCTACCTCCCCATAGCTCCTGTTGATGCCCTACTGTCTCCTCTTCCACCGATATGCATTTAAATGGTAACATCTCCATCAGATTCCAAAACCCTAACCCTGCTGCACATCCCCTGCCGGGTTGTCACCACTATTCTATAGTCTTTAAGCCTCTGCCATTACACGTTTAGCACCCTCGTCGACACTTTGACTTGGCCGCCACCTGTAGTTAAAAACCCTAGACTCGCCACCATCTATCTGCCTCCGCCTGTGTTGCCTCTTTAGGCATATTGATCGCCGCCGTTGCGAATAGTCACCACCTATTTTCAGTTCAGTCGCTTCTCCTGAAGTTGACTGCTGCCTTCTTAGTTGCCACTGTTGAACCCTAATCTATCGCCGCTTCATGCCCTAGATGCCCTAGCTTCTCCTGTTGCTCCACTCCATTTCTTAACCCTAACACCCAATCACCTTTCATTAAATTGTCACCACACTCTTGTGTTCGTCGACATCCAATTGTCAGTCAACTTTTTAAGCTGTAGTAGTGACTCTTGCAACCATTGCCACAAAAAAACTTAACGGTCACATTTGGTTTAAAATCTCATCGATCCTTCGTTTGAAACTTTTGTTGTGATCCCTTAGCCATCGACCACAGTTTCTCTTATAGGCCACGTGAATTCGGAGCTTTTGAGTTATGGTCACATTTGTGACCAAGCGAATGACCTCTTTTTATTTTTTTTGCCATTCCTTGGCCCTCGGTCATATGGGGGATTGAGGGATCCCTTAAAACTACTAGCACCAAACATTATCCGCCAGCTCTCAAACAATACATGTGATCACAGTTCGCAGACCTCTAGCAGTCTTTTAACCACTAGTATAAACATAACCACTAGAGCATAACTGCATCATGTGAGCAGAAGGAACAAAACTCTAACAGTTTTCTCAAGCAGTCAATTAACCTCTTGTGCCTCCCACATGCCCTAATAGGGCCCTTTTTTCAAATTTACATAACTTTTGCATACGGAGGAGAAATCATGCAAACAAGGACTCGTCAGAAAGATGAGAGGATGAACTTTGCAGATGTGATGAAATTATCAGGTGAAAGTGCCATTTTGACCAGTTTGTTTGCAGTTAAGTTTCAGCTTCTTTGCAAACTGTAATCAAGCATAACTTTTGTGTTTTTCATCCTTTTTTCATGAATTTTTTTAAAAATTGCATAGAATTTCATCTAGAATCTGCTGATGCTATTCATTTTTCTATCACTATTCATCTACAGTAGATTTTTATCAGATTGCTTATTTCCACATAATGCTTCCATGTGCAAGTTTACTTGTTTTATTTTTATTTTGGTGACTTGCAGATGATCTTACAAGGCTGGGATAATGTTTGGTCAGCATACGCAGAAGCTTGCATAGCAAGATAATCAGGTGCACATATTGCACCTCTCATTTCTCTAATCATTGTTTGATCTCACACTTCAATTTGGGCTCCTAAAACAAACTCTTGCTTGTAATCACATATCAAAATTGGGCATAAAATGAACAAGTGTCTTCCATTCACAATTTGACTTGGGCATAAAAAGAACTAGTGTTTGAACTGATTAGTGAATTTGATTGCGATTAGGGGTGTGTATGCTCCTCTCATGCGCTTCGTGCAATCTTGAGAATCAAAAACACCTCTCATCCATTCATATTCACACCTCACATTTTGATTTCTTAAGAAAAATTTACAAGTGTGAGTGAAGATCAAGTGCGTGTGTGTATGCTCTCTCCTCACACCACAAGGTGATCTTGGAGATCAAAAACACCTCACTTGATTTGCTTTTGTTTACCCTTTCCTAGGAGGCCTGCTAGGGGATTTCATCACCCCTAGGGACGACCTCAAACACGTATTCAGGTGGGGTATATCAAAGGGGGGAGAGCGAAAGTTGTACCTCAATCTAGCTACGTAGTCATTGGGACAGCCTTGTATCCCCATGTGATTCTAGACACAAGGTGAAGTGGTATTCACTTACGCTTATTCCACATCCCTTCAATGGGCTAGTGTTCATAGATTTGGGCCCCTTGTACCTCGTGTATATTGGGGATACCCCTAGTTAACCCTTGTATAGCCTAGCTTAAGACTTATTGGCCATACGCCACTTGACTAATTCTAGGGCTTGTTGATGTGTCTTCCATGTGCATTTGTTTAATCATCATCTCATTCTTCAATTCAAAATTCAAAATTACTTATGTGTTTTATATTTGTGTACATGTGTGACCATTTGTTTGAACATTTCCAACTCAAGCTATAAACACCAAACACATAAAGACAAGTCAATCTAAACATTCTTCCAAACACATTCAAATCCAATCATTTTCATCCTAATCACCCGTCTTGACCACTTCATATCCTAATCATATCCAAGTCATCATAATTCAAACCTTCACCATCCCTTGTCAGCTTCTTCCTAATCAAATCCAAATCATTCCTAATCATTACACATCATCATCATCTTCATTCTAATCAAATCAACTTCATTCTAATCATCATCCTAACCACATCCAAATTTTCCTAATCCAAACTTAATTGTATCCTTGTCATTCTACATTATCCTTGTCATCATTCTAATCATTACACCTTATCCCTAATAATACCCTAATCATCCTAATCACCATCTGAATCACATCTTAATCATACAATCTTATCATCTCAACATCCACATCAACCTAGTCTTAATCATCACTAGTCAAAATGGCCCTAATCATAAACAAGCCCAATCAAAATCATAAGCCCAAAATCATGGTCCAAGTGGGCTACCCTCTTAATTCAAACAATGAGACAAAACTTAAGCCCAAAATCACAATCCAAGGAGGCCTCTCACTAATACTAATCATGAGACAAATCTAAGACCTAAACTTGTACTTTGAGGGGCCCCTCCTAGTTCTAATGATCATAAGTGCCTTGTAAATAATGTATCATACCTTGAGGGACAAGATGACATGCCAAGACTTAGACACATGTCTGATACCATGTCGAGATTTGAGAACAAAGTCCTAGCACCTCAACTCCAAAACCTCATCTAATCACTTCACCAAATACCCCAACCCTTCGATCAATCAACCATACAAAGGCTTCAAGACCTCTTCATAAAATTCCAACACATCCAATCACCCCAAATCCAACGCCTCCTAGTCCAAGCCAATCAATTCCTGGCCACTTGTCAACTCTAACCAACACATCAACAACAACATCACCGAATTCCACCTCAACCTTATGTGCAATCCCCTTCCACTTCATATCAGTCTAATCCATCCACTTCATATAAAGTCAATGCCACATCAACCAATCCATCCACTTCCTCCCATGTCAATGCCACATCAACCTACCAAGTCACTTCACAACAAACACATGTGAACTTAAGTTCTTTGCAACAAGTCCAAATGTCTTTGGGTCCTAATGCCACCATTAACAAGGGGAACACCAATCTAGGTCATGCACCCTTTAAGTACATTATACCACTATCCAATCAAAAGCCTATCCAAAATCCACCATATCCTAGTCCTAATCCATTGGTCCCTACACTTTCCAACCCATTAACCCCTTCATTACCCCTACCATCTTCTAATTCACCTACCAATACATCAACTCCATGTCCTAGAATCAAACATTACAAAAGTAAACATGTGGAGTTATCCAAACCCACCAACTCATTCAATCCATTTGATCCTCCACCTAAGCAAACTCAAAACCTTAAGCCAACACCTTCCACCCCTACACCTATAAAGGATGTGACTCAAGGGCTACTAGCTAGGAATCAAATATTTCCATGTCATCCAACACATATTCTTGAACATACAAAAGAGTCCTCAAATACCATGCCAAGTCCATCAAACCAACCATGTCATCCACAACCCCTTGAGCCAATTCAAGAGTCTTCCCCATTGAGTCCAAGTCAACCCCCATCATGCTCCTATATAATTGACCATATAGAACATGTCAAACCTATCCAAAAGCCTTCTACTTATACCTCCATTTCCACTCAAAGTCAAGAGGTATGTCAAGAGCACACTCCTGAGCATGAAGAAACATCAAACCCCCATCCTAGTCAAGATCAAATCACTTTCCTTTGACCCATTCATAACATGTACCTTTTCCATGATCGAGACATTATCCCTGATGAAGAAAATATCCATGAGAATCTTGATCCTATTCATCCCCTCACAACCACTCATGAGCAAGACACTCAACCTAATGAAAGTCTTGTTGGCCTACTTAAACACTCACCCCATTTCATGGCCTTCCTACAAAGTGAAGGAACTCCACCAATCCATGATCCAACCACTTTCATGATGAGACTTGTGCCCCCCAAGAACACATAGAAGATCAAACCATTAACTTGGATCCTAATGAACATAATAAAGATCCTAATGATCCTTCAACATCATCCACCATCGACTCTATTTCAAATCCACCATCATATCCACTTGGCTTATCTGCCTTCATTCATGTGTGTTCCTCCTTGGGACAACAACAACCTTTGTCCATCATCTCACCTTCTTCATCCAATAAGGAACTCATGTCTAGTTCCCAAAGTACACCTAGTCCCATAGTCCATCGCATGCTCCAAAACATGAACTACCAAGGTAAAGGTCTAGGCCTTCATGAACAAGGAATTTTGGAGCCTATCCATGTCAATGTTCCCCCTCGCTCATATGGCCTTGGATACACACCCCAAGGTCAACAATCTAATGATGTTGGTATTTCCTCCATCCCCCCTAAATCAACCACTTTCCATCGCACATCCCATCCTATTCCTAAGACATATGTTTCCATTCCGCCTCCCTCATCCTATAAAAGTCAAAAGCATGTGACCATACACCTTCCGCCATCCACTTTACTGCCATTTCTTCCAACCCCTAATTTCCCACCATCCACTTTTCCACCATTACTTCCAACACCTAACATTCCATCATTCACAAATACCCTTACATTCCTAATCATGACCAACAAATGCACATATCATCTAAACATAAAGCTTCCACTCATTCCACCTGCCACATGGGATTAAAAAATAAACATTCGGATGCCTCCTTTCATAAAGTGAAAAATCCTAATGGTCCTAATACAATAGGACACAAATGCAAGGAATCAAAGTCAAATACAGTAAAAAATCAATCCAAGCCCATACCTCCAAAAGCAAAATCCAAAACTAAAATGGTATGGGTTCCTAAACAAAAAGTAATCAAGTCAAAAGAGGAATCCACCTCTCAAAAATCCCAAGCATCCACTTTCATTCCAAAATCCCATTCCATAAACAAATCCCACATGAAAAGAAAAAGTCATAAAAATACTAAGTTCATGTGGATACCAAAATGCTTACATCATCCATCTCCTAAGCAAACATCACCATTGCTTCCCACACCACCATCCACTCAAAATCTTCAATGTTTATCATGGTGTGTGTAACCGTTGGTCACAATTCCTTTCCATACATCCATCACCCCATCATTCAACCATTACCCTACATACTAGCCTTATCATCTCCCTATGGTCCATGCTTTGGCATAAACATTTCATCCATCTTTACATAAATCCCACATAATCCACTTTCATTCCCTACATAATCCACTATTTGCCCCACATAATCCACATCATAATCCACTTTTGTTCCGTACATAATCCACATCATAATCCACTATCGTTCCCTCCATAATTAACTATCTACCTTATCTATCTCACTTTCATTCCATCACTTACCGACATCAATGAGCATCACAACATTTGACATGGTCAATGCGACATACCTTTGGGACTATCACCTTCAAGGCACTAGACACCCAAGTCCTTCTCGTCCATGTCCCCCTATCTAATTTAAAAAATAAAAAAAGTTGATCTTCTATGCCATTAACTTGGGGGCACATTGTCTCATCTTCCTATCATTTTCCACCTTACCATCCTTATTCATACACCTACATGCCTATCATATTGTATTCATTCCATCCTCCCTCCCTCTTTTGATCTTGATAAAGATTGGGGGCACAGTGTTGACAAATGTTTTGGATGTCTCTTGACATACCTCATCCCTTTCAACCCAATCCTATCACTATCCATCGTCATAAGCATTGTCATGAAAAAATCCTAAGTGTTACACCTACAATGGAGCATGTTATTCCTATGCAACATAGTCCTTGGCGATCACATCCTTGCCCTCTTACACATACATCCCTTCCATCCACTATCGCCCACCCCTTTTATCCATTCATCCAAGCCCATTCATTCCCTTGCACCTCAACTTGATTTTCCCTTGTCATTGGTATCTAGCACAAAAGGCTATCTAAATTTTCATCTATTGACATTTCCAAAATACAAAAATACAAAAAAAAAACCAAAATTCTCCAAAATACAAAAAAATCAAAACATTTCAAAATACAAAAAAAATCATAACATTTCAAAATACAAAAAAAAATCACAACATTCCAAAAATCACAAAAAAATCACAACATTCCAAAGACACAAAAAATAAAAACATGTCAAAAATCTAAAAACATTCAAATAGTCTCAAAATCCCAAAAACATCAAAATATCATCAAAAATACAAAAAAAATCAAATATTCAACAAAAATCCAAGCAATAAAATCATCCTATCAAATCAAATCAAATCACCACATCAATAAAATCAATTCAATCATTACAATTAAATCATTCATCCAAATCACATCACTCCAACGTTTCAATTCAATTCTTCAATTCAATCATCCTTACCATTTCATCAAATCAACTCAAATCACTTCTTCAATTAAATCAAGGCAATCAATTCATCAATTCTTCAAAATCATTCCAAATTATTATCCAAATCAATCAAATTAAACAAACTCTTCCAACCAATTGATTCATCAAATCACATTCATCAATAAAATCAATCCATCAAACAAATTCTTCCAAATCAACTCATTCCAATCAGTCTATTCAATCCATCCTTCAATTCAATCAATTCAATCCAAGTTAATTATTCCACCACAATCATCATCCCAATCAATTCTTTCAATTATGTTCTGATCACACCCTAATCAAATTCATTATAATCATATCCTAACCATTCATTCTGATCCAATCGATTTCATCTCAATCACAATACACCACAACTGTAGGGAAACCTTGGAGTATCTACTCTCCCTATCAACTCCAATTACAACTGTGTCATAACATTATATACCTGCTAGTTCCATTTACCCACTACATATTCAACTTCATTCCACTACATAATTGATTTCATTCCACTACACATTCAATTTCATTTGGCCTTTGACATATAAGATGACCCTAAACATTAGTCTTCCTAAGGTTGAAACATAGGGAGAAACTGTCGAAGCTTGACTGTATCACAAGTACAAATTTGGACCAAGAGACATTGACATTATTTTTCACATCAATCACAACTTGGGCTTAATACTCCACGGCTAGTTTAAGTCCATCCTTTCAAGTGAATTTTAAAACTCATGGATTTAATTTCATCAATCATTTCTTCCACTTGGGCTTAATACTCCATGGCTAGTTTTTTTTTTTTTAAATACGCTTAGTAAACTTTTTAACGTGACTGGCGACGCTGGTGCGACACGCCCTCTAGCTCCACGCGAATGCTTTTGCCTGGAGCAATGAACTGGTGAGGCCACAACATGGGGGACCTCATCCCCTAGCAAGAACACTTCAAATCGGAGAGCTCGTTGGCCCAGCGAAGGCGTAAAGCCTGCGAGCTCATTGGCTCAGCGAGGGTTTGAACTCTGGTGGCCACCACTACAACCGAGCGACTTAACCACCAAACCACACCCTTATAAGCACTCCATGGCTAGTTTAAGTCCATCCTTCCAAGTGAATTTTGAAACTCATGGGTTCACTTTCATCAATCATTTAATCCACACCTCAAGGTCTCGACAAATCCAATTTGTGCTTTGAAAGGTCATTAGTAGACAAGAGTACCCTCTTGGAGCCAGACCTCTCGAGTACTAATATCCATTAGCCTCTATCATAGTTTGGACCTCATCACCTTACATTGGCATCCACATAGAATCCCACACTTCACAAGTCTTGTAGAGACACGGTTGCAAAATGAAGAGAAAAGGGAGTAGATCCTCCTAGTCATCCCTCATTCCAAACATTCTAAACATCCCATCCAACTCATCATCCTCATCAAATCACATCAATTCAATTTTTCAATCAATTAATTCATCCAACTCATCATCCTTATCAAATCATCAATTCCTCCAAATCAAATCAATAACTTCTTCCAATCAATCATCCGATCACAACATTCAAATCAATTCTTCCACTCACTCAATCCAATCAAATCCAATCATCACATCAATTCTTCCAATAATCAAATTACTTCTTCCAATCAATTTTTCAAATCATTCCAATCAATTCATTCTAATGAATTCATCAAATCAATCAAATCATTCCAAATTAATTAATCAATCCAAATCACTTCATCCAATCATCCTTATCATTTTTCATTCCAAGCAATAATTCAAATACAAGTGCAAGTCATCATCAATCAATACCAATCATGTCAAATATCCAGTTACATCAATGGTCTTGATCCTAATCTTGACGTAAACCAAATCAATCACTTGATTCAATCAATTATCCATCAAATCTTGGTGTTGCTCACATGGCCAACAACCCTAGTGTAAATCAATCATCATCAATCACTTAATCATTGGTTTACAACTTGACAGGGGCAATACCTTGTTTGTTTTTGTATCTTTTGTGCATACTTGTTTGTTTGCTTGTGTGTGTTATCATTTAATCTTGCATTTGTATCACATCTGAATCAACCCAACTAATATTCATATCTTGTATCTAGACAAGGTGGCATTACATTGGGGCACAAGACACATTGCCACCTTGGTCCTTACACCTTGGTGCATAACGTCTGGTGCTATATCAAACACCATGGTTGCTCACCTTCATTGCAGCATAATTCATCCTTCTCTTTCTTCTATCCATCTTTTGTCCTTGACCAATCCCTTTTCATTTTGAAAGCCTACCCATGTTTGTCCAACCCACCTATCCTCTTGAGGGGGCATCATCAACCAATCATTATCCTTTTCCTTAACTTCTTTGAAATGATGTTACTCAACATAAATCGCATCATCGCGAACATTATCTCAAAGCAGGGCAAAATGTAGACACTAAAATTTGTCCATGTCTTGTCTACACCTAGTCGACATGACCTTGTAATGTTTTGCCCTAGGTCCTAGGTCATCCTGCTCATAATTCCAACTTAATCACTTTCCAATTAGTTAAATAAATCCCCATTTATTTAACTAATTCCCCTTTGTCGCATGTCTCACATAATTCAAATTAAAAATTTGAATTATACCCTCACCTCTCATCACATTGCTACACATGTCACACGTCTCATCTTCCACTTAATATGCCTTCACATGTCAAACTAATTGAAATAAAATATTTGAATTAGATTCCCTTTATTCTCCATTGCACACTTGTCGCATTGCTACAACCTCTTGGAGTGGGAAAAACCTAACCTATCTTGATTGTCCATAGCATTCAAACCCTAATCAATCTCATCCATTCATCCAATTTTGCCTTTTCTATAAAGGAAACCCTACACAAGTCATTTTCAGATAGATCAAGTTGCAAGTATCATTATGCTGCCAAAATCTTGAGCAACTAAAATCCCTTCACAATCAACCCTTTGAAATTTGCATGCCTATGCATGATTGAGAGGAGCCATGGAGGTCAATCAATACTAGTTTGAAGTTTGGTTTGCATTTTGTTTATGTTTTGTATTTTCAAGCTAGGTTGTGCTTCATGGTGCTAGTTAGGGTTTTATGTCTACTATTTTGATTTCTTCCCTGGATTTAACCCCATCTACAGTATGTACTTGTCTGTGAGGCCTACACTTTTTCATTTCCGTACATGTGACTAAATACCTTACTGTTGTTGATACTTTTACATTTGTGGGACTGTTGATCCCAGATTTTTAAACTTTTAAACCTTATTATGTTAAAGGAAAAACTAATTGGGTGATGTCCGATTAATGTTTGCATTACAGGAAAACTAATTGGGCGATGTTAGTTTGATGTTTATTTTATAGGAAAAACTAATTGGGTGATGTTCAATTAATGTTTACATTACAGGGAAACTAATTGGATGATGTTAGAAAGAAAATTGTCATGTGATTTCATTATGTTTATAAGAACTGTGGTATGCTTTAGAAATGCATGTATTAAATTTGCTTCGGCTATGATATGTATATGTGGAATTAACTTTGAGATTGAGTGTGCAGGTATTTCTAACAAAACCACAGATACTGGAGATCATTCCGCACCTTATGTTGTAATCCCTTGTTAAGCTGATCTGGTTCCACGAGGAACCGAGATCAACTCTGTGTTTGATTTAATGTTGTAATGTTGTCTTGCATGAGGTTGAATGGGTTAGGTTTACCCTCTTGTAAATTTGAATTATGATATGTGTTGTAAGAATTGTTTTTGAATTTTATCTTATTTTTGAATTTTAAAATTTGAGACCCTTTTCTTGTGTCTTAACTTGACCCTGGGTGTCCTAACTAAGTTTAAATTGACCCTGGGTTATACCCCATGGGTCTAGGGTCACATTTGACTTGGGTAACCTCCGTATGGTCACCTTAACTTCCCAGTGAAGTTAAGTGACGAATTTGGAGGTAAGGGAGGGATAAGATGAGTGGTACCAACACTCAAGCCTATCCCTTTTTCAATTCCTAAGGCTTGAAATGACTCCATGGTCCACCAATAATGGAGGGGCTTGTCTTCTTGTTCCCTCACTTTTGGTGAGAGTCCTCATGAAGTGGTGTGGTCCTTCATGAGGGGTTATTTTTTTAATTCCACTTGGGATAGTGGAAAAAGGAGTGGGGTTATTTTTCTAATCCCACTTGAGGATAAGGGAATTGGTGGAATTTTTTTTTTTTAAAAAAGAGTTTTAAAGGGAGAAATCTTAGTGTAGAGGGCAGGGAGTTTTTTTTTTGGAGAAAGGAAATTGGAGAGGAAACTGGAGTGGATCTCTTCATCAACTACTTCCATTAAAGGGCTTGTTAAGGTTGGTATGCAAGGCCTTTTCTTTGTATGTTTTGTTTCTTGCATGATGGATTTGTGAAATAAAATTTGATTTGTTGTGTTGTAAATTTCGTAATTGTGGGGAAATTTATTTGGGTGTTGACAGAGCTTCTTCCACTTGGGAGAAATGCTCATCAAGTGTGGGGTAGGGGAGGAGTGATCCTCCTCGAGTGCATGCCTTGTTTCTTTTGGGATGTTGAAAGCCTAAGGGCATTTGTGTGACTTTGAGAAAATTGTGTTATTTGGCTTGACAGTCAAAATATGAACTCCTTGGAATCTTTGTTGGCAAGTTGGCTTGAGGCCATGATAAAGAAACTGTGTTAAAATTTAATTGAAGAGTGACACTCTAGAGTTGAGTGTGTCCACTCTCCTACCCCTTGCTAAATTCACTGTGGTTGAGTTTTTGTGTTGTGTAATATCCATGGGTGTATGTGTATTTTGGTGTGTTATTTCTACCTTGTTGTGAAGTGGAATTTTGGAATACCCTAGGTGTGTGGATGATCTCCCTAGCTCAGAGGTGACCCTCTTGTGGGTCTACGGTAGGGAGGAGAGCAGCTTGTGTGGTGTTTCTTCCCTTGTGTGATATGCAGGTTTTCTGGGAGCTTATTGTGAAGCTTGGAGAAGATTATTGGATCTTAGAAAATATTTTATTTTCCTTAAGTCTTAAGGAGAGCCTGATCTTTTAATAGCTCCTTCCTTGTTGATTTTCCAAAAGGAGAAAATTATCTCCCTATTGTTGTATAAATTGTTATTTTTGGAGTTGTAAGAAATTCCTTTGTTCTTGGGTTGATAGTTGTAATTTTCTTGTTCATTAAGTTTTACCATTTAGAAATGAGAAGAGGAAAAGAAAATTTATTTTTAAAAGGATATTAAAATTGTCTAGTTCCTTCTTCTCCTACTTGCAAAGTTGAGACTTAGTTGATGTTTTAATTAAGTTTGTAAAAGTATTATTTCTGTGTAAGTTTAGTGGAAATATTAATTTTAAATTTTGTTATAAGCCAAGTCGTAATTTTGCTACCATGAAAGAAATGAAATTTGGGATTACAGTATTGTTTTTTTGAATTACCGCAAGTAATTAAATGCTTACTATATGTAGTTTAAAACATTTGACTTGAAATAGAAATTTTAATCAAGGAAAGTGGGATTTATTTATGCATAATGTATAATACGAATTGAATAGATGTTTAAACTCAGAGTTACAATTCAAAAATACATTGTTTATATATGCAAAAATAAATTAACTCATTGCTCTATTTTAACAAATTATATATTTATATATTTATTATATATATATTCTATACTTTCTTTACAGTTAAGGAACTTATTAATGAAATTGTGAGTTAAAGTGAACTGAGATAATGGCGGTATAAATACATATATATATAAATATATATATATAAATTAAATTCATAAGGAGAAATACAATTATAATTTAAAAAGAGCATAGGTAAATATATTTTAATTTTAAGGAAGAGTTTCTCGGAAGTTTCAACAATTATCCCAAATTAAATGACAAGAAAATATGATCTTTTCATTTACAAAGGACATTGAAATTAAATGCAAACAAGTCATCACAAGCATTCCATGAGTGGCCTTGTTTTTAAAAACTCAACTGTAGATTTAAACGTCCAATTAGGAAAAAAAAAAAGAGAGAGAAAGAGAAAGAACAGCTAACCTTGGAAAATAAAGAGGAGAAAATGCGTGACATTTCCAAACAGGGCTAAGAAAACTAAGTAAGTTTAACCTACCGTTAAACTTGTTTAGGAACAAGTTGATTATTAAAATTAATTCAAACGTTGAACTAAAACCTAGAGCAGAATCCTAGGGGGACTGAGTCAAGTGAAGTTAACCAACCCTGTGTAAGAGATCTGGTTTACCAAGAAATTAGGAATAATGTAAAGGATGTAGTGTTATTATTGTTCGATAAAGAACGTGAAGAAAAAAAAATAGGATAACATAAGAAGATCTTGCACAACGGGAAGGAGAAAGAGATAGAAATACAATCAAAATTAAATTCCAAGAAAAGGAAGAGAGGGTAAATGAACGAGCTTGGTTGAAAATGCTAAGTCTAAAGGAGGAGAAACTAATATGAAATTCCAGAAAATGGAAAGAAGAAAACAGATGATCATGTTTTGTTGAAAAATGATCTATCACCTAAAACAACTGCTGTTCAAATGTAATTCGTGAGATTAACCTAAGTCAGGAAACCATGCATTTTCTTGCATACGGTGTGTGCACATGTACTTGGTACCCCACTGACAACTGTATTGTTTTCGCCTTAAGCGTACGCCACCGAGCACGCCTACGCGTGCGAGGGGATTTCTAGGGAAGCATGGGAAAATTTTTGGTATTTCGTGTCATGACCACATGGTGCATGTGGACATGACACGTGTGATGCCTGTTGTGACCGCATGGGAAATGTGGGCATGACATTGTCCAACCTAGCAAACCAATCTCTAGGTGTTTGTTTAAGACCATATAGATCCTTCTTGAGTTTGCACACCATGTCTGGATCTTCTAATATCTGGAAACCATCTGGTTGTTCAATATAAACCTCTTCCTCTAGGTCACCATTTAGAAATGTTCACTTAACATCAATCTGATATACCTTGAAGTTCTTATGAGCAACAAGAGTAAGGAACATTCTAATTGCCTCCATCCTTGCTATATGACCAAAAGTATCCTCAAAATCAATACCTTCAACTTGTGTGTATCCTTTGCATACCGATCTTACCTTCTTCCTTACAACTTCACCTTCTTATTTAGTTTGTTCTGAAACACCCATTTTGTTTCGATAACATTCTTATTTGTTGGTTTAGGAACCAATTCCCATGTCTGATTCTTCTCAATCTGATCCAATTCTTCTTCCATGGCTTTTATCCATCCATCATCTTTACTAGCATCAACTAAGTTTTTGGGCTCCACCTTTGATAACAAACACAAGTTTACTTGCTCATGTGTCTTAGCAAGTCTTCTCCTTGTTTGCACACCTTCGTCTTTATCTCCAATGATTTGATCCACTGAGTGGTTCTTTTGAACATACTTTGCTAGAGTCTTAGGCATCTGCTCTGGTTCTTGTTCCTTTTCTTCTTTCACTTCTTCTTCCTCATCTAAAATGCATGGAAAGTGTAATGTCAGAAAATGTCCCCTTGGGGGCTTTTCCCTCAAAAGGTTTAGCTCCCGGGTCTTTATTGTGCATTTAGGACATCTTACTTCATATTTCAACATCTCGATGGAATGAACCCTAGGTCTTATGAAAAATGGGGCTTAGGGGAACCCCTTGAACCTAACTCTACCCAAAATAGGGGGAGGACTTGGACACCCACACCCTAGTTTTTCCTTATTTTGGGTCAGTCTCAAATTTCTAGTGTCGATTTATGACCGTTATTTGGTCCCTAGGCCAACACGATAAGTTTGAATTACAAAATTCTTGGCGGGAATGTTTGTAGTTGCATATAAAAGCATGTTTAGGCATTCATTTGTAAACTAGATGATCATTAGATAGCAATTTGATTTCAAGAGCTTGTGTAAAGGTGATTCAAGGCATTCATTGTGTTGTTTATGTGTTTGTATTTGCAGATTTGAGCATCCATCTCCTCATAGAATGAAGAGCTTCTTCCTCTCATGAGATCTTCACTACAAGCTAATATCATTTGTGTTATTAAGAATTCATCATTATGTTTTGCCTCTACCTCCCAAGGGCATGCACTCTCTATCTGACAACGGTGTTCAGGAGACTTGAATGTCTCTCTGAGGCTTGACTGAGGCAAGCCTCTAAACACCACAACCCCCTCCCAAAGTTTTCATGGTTGCAGGTTACAGGTTGAATATCTAGACAAAATGAATTTGTAGGGGGGTACAATAGAGTGTTAGAATTACAGATCAGAGAAGAAAAGAGCACCCTGGACTAGGGCACCCGCTCTTTAGTCCTCAAAGTTTTGCAACGCGAAAATCTCTAGTACAACAAATATAGGTTGCAGACCTTGTTTGCAAATCTCAACAAAAAGTAGGGCCTTGGACTTGGGAGCCTGCTCCTTTGTCCCTGACTTTTCCACCTCCGAACTCCAAAAATAGTTGTATAGTTATTTGTCATTCTACATCTTTTTGTAGCAACATTTTCTGTAATTCATCTATTTACTATCATATTTACATAATTAGGGTTGTAAGGAATAATTGAGCATAAGAGAAGATAATTAGCAATCAAATCATGAAAATCTAAGTTTCCCTACATCTCAATAGTGATCTAAGGAATGATAGTACATTGCAACTCGACCCTAGGTCCTTGAATGTAATTGGTGAAAGGAGGATACACACACAAACCATCAAAAACTTAACTATCCAAATTTCACTACATTACAAAAAGATATCAGATTCAGAGTCCTTTGATTCATGTGATATTTGATAGAGGTCTTCATCTACCTTGACATAATTTGTGCTTTCAATCATCTTCCCCAAACTTTTGTTGTAGCATCTATTAGCCTTGCTATCGGTTGAGTAGCCAAGAAAGGTTCCTTCATCACTTCTTGAATCAAACTTTCCTAGGTCTTTTTCATCTCTTATGATATAGCGTTTGCTGCCAAATATCCTAAAGTATCTGACCATGGGAGTGATGGTGATAGGTTGTCATTGATGTCAAAAGGTGTCCTCAGTTTGTTTAATGTCATAAGAACTTGTTTGATTAGGTTTGGCCTTCAATGATGTCTTCATATGTCCTTTGGTAAGTAAAGTCACAAGGTGATTTGTTTGGGGTTGTCAAGTGTTGACAAATGTTCATCATCCATAGTTATGCAGTGTGAAATGATGACTTTCATAAGTTCATGTTGTTGGAATTTATTGTCTTACCCACAAGAGGTTGATCTCAAGAAATTTAGAGTATGTTTGGACAGAATAAGAGTTTGTCAGAGTTCATTATCTTGGTAACATGTGTGTTCATGAGTTGTTGATCATGACAGGAGATGGTTAATCAGATGTAGGGATATCATATGCTGCATGGATATCATATGTGTTGCAACCACCAGTTTATGATATGTTGGATTGGAGAAGATTGCTTGGGTTTGAGTTAACATCTTCATTGTTTAGTTCTTTCTAGTGTGTTGTTCGTAGTGTATATGACAGAGTTGAGGTTGATGTCATGGTGTTGGATTTACATGATCATGATGGCTACAGGGGAGTTCCTTCATGTTTCACTTGGTTCAGATTTTATTCAGGATGTCTTCAAGTGACAGTGGCTTGATACAAATAACACGGAATGGTATTCATAGTGACAGTTGTGGCATAATCATAATCTTATTTGATCTCAGTGAAACAGATGACATGATTTACAGAGGCAATGAAATTGGTCATGGGCTTTCATGCATTTCATGTGCATTCATATACAAGATTCATGTATTTGAGAGTATTGATCACCTTCGTGTTTTTCTTGTAGTTTGTCATCTCTCAGTGTTGTCTTCTATCATTCCCTTATCCATCTTCATAGATCTTGCTTAGTAAACATATCCTTATGCATACAATTTTCTCTCTTAAAAGTGCATAAGACTATACATGCCACACACTATATTGTTTCACAGTTGAGGATGTTTTTAAGCTACTGTCAGATCTCTGTTCTCCTACCTTGATTGTCACTGGTTACTCACTCTTCAAGTTTTGTTTAAAGAAAGGTTGTTCAATTTCTAAGATTTAAGGTTTGAACCTTGTTGAAACTCTATTCACTTTCCACTGCCCGTATGTGACACATAACCTTTTTGTTATAACAATTCATTGACCTAATATTGTAGGTCATTTCACTTATGATGACTGGCCAAAGGGTTGTTACACATTGTGACCACCGGCCCCATCTTTCTTTTCACCGAATGCGTTGGTTGTGAATTATGGTCATCAGGCGGCAAAGTTTAAATCAAAGGTCACGTTTGAATCTACAAAGGCCACAAAGACTCAATCCAACGATTGTAGTTTAAAACTGAAAGCCCAACTTCTGCCCTAAACTTTGACATTCTTGTGAACGTTTGCTATGTGTTATGTTTTAGAATGTTTCCTTCAAAGTGGAAGTTGAACCTGAGTACAAAGGATTTTTGTGGAGTTTGGAGAGCCCGAGAAAAATGATAATTAGTTTTCTTTTGAAACTTAGAAACTTTCTTTTAAATTCTTTTGGTTGGTCCCTTATATCTGAGTTTTTATAAGGAGATTATTTTTGCCTTTTCTAAATGAGAGGAAAATCTTTATGAGGAGATTTTTTTTAATGGTGAGATTGGAATCAATGAAGGTATTTTTTTTAAGACAGATTGAGAAGATAATTTGGAGAATTATTTTGAGAGGATTATTTTTTAATGGGAGCCATTTTTATATAGCTTGAAGATGTTTTTGAATAATTTGGAAAATGTTTTTGAAGATATTATTTTTGGAGAAGAATTTGAAGAGAATAATGAAAATTTGTTTGAAGGAATTTGCAGATAATCAGATTGAAGTGTTTTGTGTTTTGGAGAATATGAAACATCATGCAAAGAGAAGATGAATGAAGAGATAGAAATATTTTGTTTATACAGAGAATATATTTTTATGCAGGATTCAATGGTTTTAATAAAGGAGTTTGTCTTCTTGCACATGGAGATCAGATTTGAAAGAGATTTTATTTTCTCTTTCAAGAGCAAATTGAAATATCTTAGTTTAATTAAAGATTTTTATATGACCTTAATTATTGTTTTAGATGAATTGTCTGTGCAGAGAAAGTGAAAGGTTTCAAAATTTTTGAAGAAGGTTTACATATTTTTGCAAGGAATAACTTGAGATGTCAAAGAATATGAAAGGGCTCTAAAAGACAGAGAGATAATTTTTTATTACAAGAGATTGATTTTTGAAATAAGAAAAATTGCAGAGAGAAGGTGAAAAGTTTTTGTTTGTAGGTTCTTCATTGAGAGAAGATGAGAATGTTTATACAGAATGTGAAAAGTCTTTTCATATTAAAAGGCTTCGCAGGTGGATTGATTTGTTGTTGTTGGTTGGATCAGAAAAAAGGATTGTTGAGTGTATCCAGATGTCAGATTGAATAGAATGGGTATTTGACAGACATATGTTTTGTATTGAATGGAAATAGAGTATCCCTCTGATTTGTTTATTACTTCTGATTGATTGAGAAATGCCAGTGAGGCACAACAGTATGCCAGTGAGGCTTGTAGGTCAATAAGACCATTTGTCAGTGAAACACTTACATCAGCCAGTGAGGCTTGTAAATATATTTTCAAGGTTAAGCCAGTGAGGCAGTTTTGGAGTGGTTTTTATACCCCAGGAGGGTTTTCCACACATGCAAATTTGTTTTATGTGTCATAATGTTTTCATCTGTATGTGTGTATGTTAATACCTTGCTTATAAGGTTTTGTTCTCCTTCTTCATTCTCAGTTTTGTGCATATGTGTTTGATAAATCAATGATATCCTTCTATCCTTGTGCTTTGAAAGTTAAAGTCTGAAAAAGGTTTGAAAATTTACACAACACTGATTCACCCCCCCCTTCTCAGTGTTGTCATTGACTCCTATAGGGAGGTCTTCCATACTATATCTCATAAGGGGTCTTAGAGTTGTTGAGCCTCAGTTGCACTCTGTTAATTAGATAGACAACAATATGAACTGCATCCTTCCAGTACATATCAAGCATATTTACCTCTTTTAACATTTCCCTATACATCTCTTGCAATGTCCTATTCTTTCTTTCCACTACTCCAATTTGCTAAGGGGTCCTAGGAGCTGACAGATGCCTCCTAATACCATTATTTTCATAAAACTTTTCAAATTCATTTTAAGTAAACTCACCTCCTCTATCAGACCTCAAACATTTAATCTTGACATCTACTTCATTCTCAACCATAGCTTTGAACACTTTAAATTTATCAAGGGCATCTGATTTTTCTCTTAAGAAAGTAACCCAAGTCATTCTAGAATAATCATCAATAAGCAACATGAAATACCTCTCACCTTGTTGACTCTTTACTCTTGTAGGGCCACATAGATCAATGTGAATCAACTCCAATGGTTTTGAAGAAGAATACTCCTTTCTTTTGAAGTTTATCTTTGTTTTCTTTCTCATTTGACATTCCCTGCATACTGCATTTATAGGCTTGATTACCTTAGGCATATCTCTCACTACATGAGTGGAACTGATCTTTACCATATTGTCAAAATTGTTGTGTCCCATTCTTTTGTGCATAGATAAAACTCATTGGATTGAGCCAACAAACATGTTCTTCCATTTACCTCCTTTAGATGATAGATGTCACCATATGTCTTGATACCTTCTGTAACTAGTTTTTTAGATCCTGCCTTCCTGATTTTATAGCCATTGGCATGAAAGGTGAGATTATACCCTTTGCTGCACATTTGATTGACACTGAGAAGATTATGTTTTAGTCCTTTGACATAGAGGACATCCTCAGTTCTATTCTTCCCATCAATAGTTATAGCACCTTTTCCACAAATTTGTGCTGACTCATCACCACCAAACTAGATAGCACCACCCTCCCACTTCTCAAGGCTGATAAACTTCTCCTTGTCACTAGTCATATGATTTGAGCATCCATTATCAATTACCCAAGCCTTGGATTCTTCTCTTGCATGAAAGGCAGTTCATACAACCATTGATCTTTCATTGTTTTGATTTGTTTGCAAGGTATCAGTCTTCTCACATGTTCTAGCATTATCCTTTTTGTTATCAACACTAAGGGCCATGAAAAGTGTTTCATCATTTGAATAATCATGATCCTCATATTATAAAGAATAATTGCTTTCTATAGAATATAGACTTCTCTTGAACTTGTCTCTTTTGTTACTACCCCTTGATTCTTTGAAAGGACACTTAGAAGCAAAATGACCAACCTTTCCACAATTGAAACATTTGAAGGGTAACTTACCTTTGTATTTTCCAGTGCCTTTCTTCAGCCTTCTCACAAAATTTGCTTCAACTTCACTAGAGTTTTCATCTTCATCAACAACTTCTTCTTTTGTCTCCATACTGGTTTTGAAAGAAACTTCTTTCTTTGGAGCATCACTGTCAAACTATCTCATTTCAAAGGCAGTAAGGAAACCAAATAATTTGTTTATAGTGTAAGTATACAAGTCTGCATTCTCTTCAATGGCAAATACCTTATGACTGTAAGATTTGGGAAGAGATCTCAGAACCTTTTTCACAACCTCATCTTCTTTCACTTCTCCACCAAGACCTTTAATGCCATTGACCACTTCATTCACCTGGAGCATATATCCAGCAATGTATACGTCCTCTAAAATTTTTAGGTTCTCAAATTTTCTCTTGAAGATATGCACTTTTGATTGCTTTACTTTCTTATCTCCTTCATAAATGGTTTGAAGTTTATCCCAAACTTCTTGAGCAGAACTCTAACCCTTTGAAAGTTTTGAATTATCTAACCCACTCATGATAGCAAACTTTGCCTTGACATTGTTATCATACTTCTTAATTTCATTTGCATATTTAGGAATAGTAGTAGGAATAGTGTAACTAGACTTGATAGATTCCCAAACACCACACCCTAGAGAATTGATATAAGCTTCCATCCTTAGCTTCCAAAAAGCATAATTTGTCCCATGAAACCCAGGTATCATGCTAGATCCATTTTGTCCCATCTCAAACCTTCCTCAAGTGGTTAAGCTTCCCTCAGAGGAACTTGACTTTGATACTAATTGTTGAATACACCAAGATACTGAGAGGGGGGGGTGAATCGGTATCTAAACAATCTTCAATTCTAATAACTTAAACTTATCTGGAGTAGATTAAAACTTAAGCATCATGGAATTAACATGAACATGAAATATTAACATAATGCACATCAACACATAACACCAGATATACATGGAAAACCCTAGAAGGGAAAAACCACAGTGAGGATTAACTCACAATATATGAAGCTGAAATAACAACTTTGTTTTGGGGTTACAACCTAAGGAAGCTTCTACTCCCTGAAGAATTTATTTTAGCATCACTCCCAAGGAAGCTACTACTCTCTAAATTGAGAACACACTTACAAAAGATTACATTATGACAGTCTTTCTATTGTCTAAAAACTGACATTAAAACTCACACGTTTGATGATTGTACTTCTGCCTCTTCACTCTTTTTTCTGATGATCTGATCAGCGAGGCACAGTCTACACTTGATCACTATCATAAATATGTCTTCAAGATGAATTAGGACATCATCAACAACTTCTTCTCTTTCTCCTTCAGTTGCATATCAACAATGCATTCATTCCACCTTTTATCTGCTTGCGAGCTTTTCAATCAACTTGCAATCACACCTCTCCTCACTTAATTTGATTCACTATTTATACATGATATTACATTTATTAAATTGTTTTTCATCCATATACAACATGAAAAATACATTTACAAGTTGGCCAGACAACACACAATATGAAACGTGTAGAAGATAGGTCCTAAGTGAAACCACACGTTACACTAGCATCAAATTCATGCCTTGCAGACATCAACACTTGCTTAACCAGGTCCAAAACATCCTTCACAACTTCAATGTTACCAAGGAATTACATCTACACACTCCGCTCATTTGAAAATAGGACAACTTTAAGCAAAACACATGAAGACTTGAAGTATAACAACCACATCAACTTGAAAACTTTGTGCGGTACTAGAAACAAGAAAGATCTTTGTGAAAATTTTCTAGATGAGTCTACATGACTCATACAACATCCCCAAATGCTCCTTTTCCACTACACATCAAAGAATTGTGTTGTACAACTTCAATCATTAACTTTGAGAACAATTTGTCATCCAGAACATGCTGCAACATGTTGTCATTAGAAAAATTGAGCTGTGGACCACCAAGAACCTTGAAACTGCAAGGAAGCATGTAATACACATCCATAAACATGCCCTCAAAACCACAAGAGAAATCATTCATTTTTGGAGGAATGCAAAGCATTCCAACAATCCTTCAACACTAGCTTATTCTGTCATAACACATGCCAGTACTCTATCATGCATAACTTTCACAGAGGAAGGACAAATGATCTAAAACCTTTGAATTATCACCTTCATAGCATCCTAAATACAAACTGTATGGCCATATCTGCAAATGCAGGGGAATGCGAAGCATTCCACTATCCTACACAGAACACCTTCATAGAGACAACACTATCTTCAAGCAATCAACAACAAGACAATCTTTCGGTAATTCAATTATCATGGAATTTGGATCATACATACTTCAGGAGATCAGTAACATCAACAATGCATCTGATCATCTTCATGCTTCTAATTCCCATATTAATATGAACTATATCTGCTCCTTTCTCTTATTAGATGGGACATGACATCAAACCATGAATTGTATCATCTTCTCTTGTTGGATGGGACATGACATCCAACCATGAACTGTATCTTCTTCTCTTGTTGAATGGGACATGACATCCAACCATGAATTGTATCTTCTTCTGTTGTTGGATGGGACATGACTTCCAACCATGAACATTATCGCACCACCATGATAGTGTTGACATCAATGACAACCCTAGGAACCAAATGTGTAACATAATCTTTATTTTGTGAACCTGTAGACCTCATAACTTTCAAAAATGAACTTGGATTTGAGTGTTATTTTTAAAATGTTGAGGATTAAAGCACTACATATTCATGATGACTATTTGTTTTTAATCAAGCATTATATTATATTGTCAACTTTGTGGTCTATATTATATGTAAAAAGAAAAAAAAATAGCTTTAATTTGTGTAATCACACTACTTATAAAGTGCCAAGCATTGTAATTTTCTTAGAGTGTTTTGATTAAGAAATTAGTGGGGTATCAATATACATGCACTATTTATAAAGTGCCATATTTACATGTTAGGAGACATAATGTGGGGGAAATATATTTAAGTCAAAATGAATATTATGAGAAAATAGAAGGATCATTTTATAGGATTAATTAGTTCTAGTGTTAATGGCCACACATCATGGACCAAATTTGAGAGATATATGGAGATCCCAATGAATCTTCATTCTCATGTGATCTTATTATGGATAGTTTTGTACCCCTTAATAGTGAAAATCATACAAATAATGATTTTGATTCTTCAAAAGATCTTGAACAATAAGACCTTCTCCTTCTCATTCTCCTTCAATATGACTTGCATCTTTAGAGTTTAGAGATGCTTCATTGAAGGCTTTTAGTAATTCTTCAACAAGTTCACATTCCTAATCAGGGTGTTTTGAGCAAGGACATCTTTGACCTTCTCTATTTTTCTCTCTTTTGGGGGAGGGGATTTTTTTAAATGGGTTTTCTCCTTTTCTCCATTACCATGATATCATTATGTAATGGGTACCTAACATGACCTCAGAGCCAAGACCCATCATCATCATTTTCACTTCTTACCTAAGCTATACTTATGGGGGTGTTAGAGTGTGTAATACTTTTGCATATTAATTTAATTATGCTAGGTTTATTATGCATAAGATAAGCTTTCGTAGGTGTTGAATACACATGTCACATTATGAGGAGCATCTTCTCTCACCCACATGTGTGACATTCATAAAAAAACATCTTCTATAATTAGCAAGTCATGTTTTACTTGGTCTCCTTTATAGTGACTTACTTGGCGACTAGTTTGCATTCAGTAATCACATAAGGGCCATCCCACATGGCATCAAACTTGGTATGCTTTCCAGGTTTACTTTTAAGCTCATCCCACTTGAAAACAAGATCACCTTTCTTGAACACACTCAGAACTACTTTTCTATCAAAAGTCCTTTTCATTTGGTCTTGTTGAACCTCCAGATTTCTCAATGCTTCTTTCCTTGTTTCCTCTAGTTCCATCAGCTATGCAAGTCAAATTTCCATAGGCTCTTCCTCTAACATCTTTAGCTCTTTAAACAGACATAGTGTAGGCAACTCGACTGCAATAGGAACTGTAGCCTCTTTACCATAAGTAAGAATGAAATGAGAGTTACATGTACCTCTTTTAGGAGTGATCCTATCATCCCACAGGGCTAGCTTCGACTTATCATGCCAAGTTATTTGATTGTCCTAGATTGTCTTTCTGATAAATCTGATCAAGTTCTTATTACTAAATTCGGCATGTCCATTACCCTGAGGGTAATAATTGGATGATGTATTCAAATAAATGTTATTTGAAACATACCAATAAGATATTTTCAAGTCAATAAATGCCAATACATTATTAGAAATAATAGAATCTAGAGTACCAAACCTTGCAACTAGGTCCTGATAGAAGTTGAGAACGGAAGATCCATTGGCCTCCTTCAATGCTATAGCTTCAGACCACTTAGTAAAATAATCAGTTGTTGTCAATATCCATTTGTGACATTCACTTGAAGGTGGGTCAATAGGTCCAATAAAATCAAGACCCCACTTAGCAAAGGATTGGTCCACTTGGATTAGATGTAAAGGTAATGTTGTAAATCTTTGTTTTCCTGCAAATAAGGAACATTTAGTGCATTTTCTGATGCAAGCATGAGTATCTTTAAATATATCAGGCAAAAAGTATCTAGCTCTCATAATCTTAAAGGCTATTGTTCTAGCAGCAATATGACATCCAGAAGGTCCATCATGAAATTCTTCTAAAATTTTATCAACCTAATTTGGCTCAACACACCTTTACAAAACTCCATGAAAGTCCCCCCATACAATACTCCATCTATAACAGCATAAGGAATGACTTGCAATCTAAAATGTCTCCTCTTTACATTGTCCAAATCTTTAGGCCAGTCACTAGTGTTGAGATAATGTATCATTTGTTTAATCCAGTTTGTAGGAGAAGCTAGAACAACAACTTATTCTTCATTGTTGAGCACTAGGACAGCTTGTTCCTCATTTTCTTGGCTATCTTCCACATTTCTAGTCAGCAGTTCACATAGGCCTTTTCCTCTAACTAACTTTGTAACCTTAATATTAACATCACACTCCATTACCTTGGTTATCCAACCTGCCCATTGATCATTTGTATCATTACTCAACAAGAAATCTTTAACAGTAGGATGAGCAACAAACAACTGAATTTTGTTGTTAGAGAGCATATGCCTAAATTTTTTCAATCATAGCTAGAACACGTTTCTCAACAAAAGAGTACTTTACCTCATAATCTTGAAGAACATAGCTGAAAAATGCAATGGGTTGTTCTAGTCCTTGTTTATTCTGCTGACATAACATGGCTGAAATAGTATCAACACTTCTGAATGCATAAAGAATGAAATCTTTATCAAAATTTAGGTTTATAAGTGTTGGGGCTATTGCAATGGCCTCCTTAATCTCCTCAAAACTCCTCTTCCCTTCTTTAGTCCAATTGAAACTGATCCATTTTCTGAGCATAGAAGTTAGTAGTTTTAAAAGAGCTGCAATATTAGGAATAAATCTTCTTACAAAATTTATCCTACCTAGAAACCTTTGCAAGCTTTTCTTGTGGGCTAATAGCGGTAATGCCAAAATAGTAGTAATTCTCTTAGGATCTATGATGGTGACAGATTGTCATTGATGCCAAAAGGTGTTGTGTTCTCAAGTTTGATGTCATATTGGTTATGCTTCAATCATGTTCATCATGCTTTTAGGATATCATATGATGGTGTTGGGAAAGTAAAGAGTTGCTTCTTGTCAAGATGATTACAAAAGTTCAGGATTTAATCAGGTTCATTATGGATGTCATCATATATTCTCTTTATGATTATTGTTGATAGTGACAGAGGTAATCTGAGAACAAGAAGTGTAATGTTGAAATCAGAAGTTTGGTCTTCATAATATCCTTTATTAAATGTTAAATCCAAAGATTGATTGAACAAGTCATATGTTGAAGTGAATTTCAGAGTGTGAATTTCAGAGATTTGTTTATGATGCTCTTCTTATTTCAGGATGTCATTGATCATAAGTTTAGAATTGTGATGTCATACATTTGGGGTCATATGATGTGGTTGACATGGTTTTATATAGTGGCATTTGACAGTCAGTAACAGTGGAGTTGACAGTAACATTGGTAAGTTCATTTGTTGTTCATTGTTGCTCATCAGGTGTCAGGTCTGTCAAGGATGTGGTTGTTAAGGATATCTTCAAATGGTCTCTCATGATCTTGATGTGTAGTGTTCATATTGGTCCTTGGAGTTATCAGTTTTGGTTTATGATGGTAATCATTATTCATCATCTTCTTTCTCGATCACAAGAATTATTTGATTAGGTTGATCACATCATTTGTTGATCACATAAGATATTAAGGCCAATTTGTTTGGAGCTCACCTTACTTCAATTATTCATGCAGTGATATGAGTTGGTTTGATTTTGGTGGCTAAATGGAGTTGATTAAAAGTTATCTCAAACTCCTAGTAATATCTTCAATCATAAAAGTCTCTCTCGAACTTAGATTGATCTAAGGGATTAATTCATATAAGGTTTTGTTTATTCAAACCTAATTATCTAAATCCCTAAATTCTTGTTATTAAGCTTTTGCTCTGCCTGTCAACTAAATATGCACTTTATGTTTTATACCTTTGGTGACTTGGGACAGCAGGTGTATAACTTAAATGCCACCGTTTGAAGGGTTCTCCAGTCGTGGTAGTTACCGGCCCTCTCTCTAGTGTTACCGGCACTGTCGGTTTATCCTTAATAGCTCGGGCGCCAAAATGTAATCAATGATCATAATTTAAATATGACATAAGCGCGAAAGGGAGTATCAACGGTTAAGTTTAAATGTTGAAATTTCCTCATGCCTATTATTTTTGACGTGCTGTTAGCCATCTATTGCTAAGGACTGCAGATAAGACTTTATTTAGGCATGTAAAGATAAAGCATATCTATGTGCTATATTTATGAGATTTGTTTCCATTTTTTTTCTAAATCATCTCGTGGCAGATAAGGAGAAGTGTTTTTTAGAAAGAGTTTTTTTTAAGGATATTATTATGTTTAAGAATATCTTTAATTTCCTTATGAAGGCTTTTGGATCTGAGTAAACTTATGAAGAAATTTTTGTTTGAAGATCTTTTTTTTTTAAAGAGGAAGATGAAAGTTAAAAAGGCAGATTGAAAAATTTTGGAGATTGATTTGAAGAAAATGGAAGTTTTTATTGATGTTTTTGATTTGTGCTTTTCACAAATTGAATGTGAATAATTTTTTTGAGGAGATTTTTTATGGAGATTGGAGATTTTTTTTAAAGAGATTATTTTGAGAATAAGGCAGATTGAGAAGATTATTTTTGAAGAAGAATTTGAAGGAAAGATAATCAGATTGAAGTTTTTTTGTTGAATATGAAACATCATGCAGAGATATGAAAAGGTTTTAATGGAGATAATTTGTCTTGTGAGAAAATTATATTGAAGATTTATTTATTATTTTTGTTTGCAATGAGAGAATGTTTTTTTGCAGGAATATGAATCAAAAATTGAAGAGTTTATTTGCAGGAGAAAAGCAAATGTGTTTTTGCAGAGAAGTGAAATTTCAAAAGTCTTGTTGCGAAATTTATGTGATCTGAAGGAGAAATTTATGAAGGAATGTGAAAGGTTCCAAGGCAGTGAAAAGACATTCAACTTGTATAAATTTTGTTTCCAGGTGCATTGAGAGATGAAGTAGGATAGAGATGAAACATACAGTGTTGTGAAGTGTTGGATTAGAATACACATTTGATATGCAGTGTTGTTAGAATGCAGTGTTGATTGGATCAGAATAAAGGATTGTTGAGATGTCAGATTGAATAGAATGGATATTTGACAGACATATATTTGTATTGAATGGAAACAGAGTATCCCTCTGATTTGGTTTATAACTTCTATTGGTGATTTGGTTTGCCAGTGAGGCATTGCATTAGCCAGTGAGGCTTATAGGTCAGTGTGACCTTAATATTTGTCAGTGAGACAATTTGTATTGCCAGTAAGGCATGTTTTTCAGTTAAGCCAGTGAGGCAATTCTGGAGTGGTTTTTCTACCCTGATGGGTTTTCCACTCGTGCATATCTTGTGTTATGATTCATATTGATCTTCCTTGTGTGTGTTCAATTTACTTATGAAGTTTTATTCTCTTTCTGCATTCATAGTCATGTGCATATGTATTTGACAAATCAAAGGTATCATTCATTCCTTGTGCTCAGAAAGTTAAAGTTTGAAAAAGATTAAAGAATTTACACAACACTGATTCACCCCCCCTCTTAGGATCTATTGAAACACCATGCTTAGAGATAATGTGTCCAAGCAGTTTGCCCTCATGAACAGAAAAAATGCACTTTTTTGGGTTAAGTGAAACCCCACATTCTCTACATCTCTCAAAAATCTGTCTCAAGTGAACAATATGAGCATCAACATTTTTTGAAAAATTGTAATATCATCTAGGTAAACCATTACAAACTTGTTCATCAAACCATGGAAAGTCATGTCCATATCTCTTTGAAAAGTGGCTCCTACATTTGATAGTCCAAAAGGCATCTTTCTATATACCATGGTTCCCCACTTTGTTTTAAATACAGTTTTGAATTGATCCTCTTCCTTCACCAGAACTTGGTTATAACCTGAAAAACTGTCTAAAAAAGAGAATCTATTAGATCCAGATACTACCTACAAAATTTATTCCACGGATGGCAGTGGATAATGATCCTTGAGAGAGGCTCTATTAAGGTCTCTAAAATCAACACAAAGTCTGATTTCTCAATTCTTCTTCCTCATAGGGACAAGATTAGACACCCATTAGTTATGCTTGATTGAGAAAATGATATTACTTTCAATAAGCTTATTTAACTCAATCTTCATAAGATGTTCCAACTTTCGATTCAGAGGTCTTTGCTTCTATCTTACCGGTTTTGCCTCAAGCTCCAACTCTATAGTATGTTGAGCTAATTTAGGATCAAAACCCTTCAAATCATGGTACTCCCAAAAAAACACATTAGCAAATTCCTGACAAAGTAAAACAAATGCATATTTTTCCTCTAAAGTACATACCTTGCCAAGCTTTAACAGATTACCTTTGAAAATCTCAATCTGCTCATAATGATCCTATTTAATGGATAAACCAACTTTCTCTTTTCTGACTTGATCACATGAATTGAAGATTGACTCAAGAGTTACCAAACCTTTTGGCAACTTGTTGGTCTTAAGTTGAAGAATCTGATCTTCATACTGCTAAGACAACTTTTGTTGATTAGAAGCTAAAAATTCATCTTCTTCAATAATGAAACTAATAATCTGTTCATCACTATCAAATACCTACCAATAAATGTTATTATCTGGCACAACAGGTCTAACAACAACTTTCACATAGTTCTGAATAGCAACATTTTTTATTTTAGCTGGAATATCAAACTCAGCTCTTATGGCAGTGAGTTTATCATCTTGTTTATTCTGAGCTCTTGGTATGGACAACAAATTAAATGCTTTAAATCCCTCAATCATGCCCCATACCCTATGTTTATACAGTTTTAACAAGTCATTTTAGTGGCATGAATATTCCTTACTTGATTAACCACTAATTCAGTATCTCCAAACACTTGAAGACACTTAACATTTCGCTTCCTAGCCCATTCCAGGCCATGAACAAGGGCCTAATACTTAGCAACATTATTTGAATAGCTGAAAGTAAAATGAAAAGCTAAAAAATACCTTTCACCACTTGGAGTAACTAGCACAGCACCTCCTCCAGCACCAACTTTGCTCCTTGATCCATCGAAGTAAAAACTCTATAGGTCATTAGACTGTTATTTTTCTTGCACTTTTATATCTTTAATCAGATTTGGAATAGCAATACCTTGTTCTTGAATCATGTAAACACCCAAGTCCACTTGTTCTATATGCTCAATTGTATTAACTTCATGATTCTCGACTGCCCATTCATCTAAAAATAGATCTGTAATAACTTCAACAAGGGTGTTAGGATCTTGGACAGCAAGTTGATCTTGTTGATCCTGCTCATGAAATGTGAGATTTTGCATTAACTGGACTTGGAACATATGGCTCAATGTGATTTTTAGCCGGCAACATAGATTTTATTGTGACTTTTGTACCGTATCTGGTTCTAAAGAATAAATGTGACCAGTCAGAGGATAAGTATCCTCCTAACTTGGTTGTAAAATCTCTAGAAAGACATAATGCAAAGTGAGCAGGAAGATCTATTATATACACTTCTTGTGGAATTGTAAAATTCGGACAAGCATGTAATGCAATATTTAAATCTCTAATTATTCCCACTGTATTGATGGCTGATCCATCTAATTGAACAACTCCCTTTGAGAGTGGTTCATATTTTAAACTCAGCTAGTCAACAATCTTTTTTTGGCATCATTAAATCGCTAGCCCCTGAATCTATCATGCAGTTGTGGACAAGATGATTCCCAATGATCAAATGACATAAAAAGGAGGTGGCTTGATTTCACGATTTAGTTGTAACTTATTAACTAATTTGTTTTTTTGTTGATCAATTACAATATTCACCTTTGGCTGATCCTTACTTGGCTCATTTGACATAGTTAGACGTGTTAATGCATTTTGTAATAAATCTCTTTGGCCAGGAAGAGCCAAAGAGTCCCACATTGAAACACTGATATTGGACTTCTTCATGTGATCTAAAATATTAAAAGAAGGTGATTTTACCTTCAGCTATACTTTTGGAACAACAATAGCCTCTCCTTGTAGTTGAGGTTGTGTTTTAATTTTCTACTAATCTTTGTTTGGTACAGCTTATTTTCTTGGAAAAATTTGAATTTGTTGTAACGTAATATGTGAAATACTTGGCTGTTGACACAAAGAAGCCTGATTTTGCATCATATTAGGCTATTGTCCCAAATCTACAGCCCTTTTCTTGGATCTTGTATTTTTTTCTACTGAGTTATATGATTGATTATGCCCCTATCTTTGAGGTTGATTGACACAACAAAACTCTTCTCCCTGCCAGTTCATCAAAGCCACTTCATTTTGACCATCTTCATTAGTCACTTGCCCACTATTTTGCTGATCAATACCAAAATTCTGCACCATATGTGCCTGATTTAACACTCCATTTGGACAAGATGATTGACTATGAGGTTGGTTACATGGAAAGCACCACTCATGGTCTTGAACTAGATTATTTTGTATTGGAACCATCTCCCTTGATGAACTCACAATATTTGGATTGTATGGCTGAAAAGGTCTTGGATTGTAATTCCTCCTTTGAGGCCGAGGGTCAACTTGATTTGAAGGACTATTTACTTGGTATGGAGGTTGGTAGGGTCTAGAATTTTGGCCTTGCTTCTTCTTTATATTAACCAACTCATTACTAAAATTCTGTAATAACCCTTTTATCTCCTGAAGTTCTTGGAAAGGGGTTGAAACATGATTATTTTGAGTTGTACCTGTGTAACCCAATGCTGGTATAGTAGGTACAGTAGCTAAAGGTGGGATTGGTAATGGAATTGATGGCTGTATTTTGGGAAAGATAGGAATTGACAGCCTTGGAGCTATTTTGCCATCCTAAATTAGGTTGTTTAGCTCTAATTGCATTTTCATAAGTAGCTGGTAACGAAGTTCCATTCATTGATTGGACCATAATAGCAATGTCACTATTTAGTACCCTAAGGAAATACAAAAAAGCATGTTCGGTTGTCGGTCTTACCAGTGTAGGGATTTTGTCCCATGTCCTTTGAAATCTGAAATTAAAATCAACCATATGCTCCTAGTGAGCTCTTTTTATTGTAGTTAATTGTTCCATCAGAGAAAAGTTATTTGAGTTGTCTTCAAACCATTTGTTCAGAGCATCTCCCAACAAGTCCCAAGATGTGATACAACCAACAGCCAAACCTTTGATCCATTGAGGGGCCTTTCCTTTCAGAGATGCAGTCAACAATCTGACTGCAACATTTTCATGTGTTATGTAATGTACTGCATATAGTGTTGCTACATCATTATATGCTCAATTGGGGTAGTCTAATCCTCACCCGTACATAAAGGTAAGCCTCTCAAGGCTGCCATAGGAATGTCATCATGTGCTACAAGCAATAGTGGGCTACCAGTATTAAATGTAACAAATGGATACTATCTGGCCATTGGTGGAGCTTGAGGTATCTGTGGAGTCTGAATCTCAAGATCTATAACCAAATTCCTTTGATCAGATTCTACAGTCCTTAGACGAGTAGATTTGGGCCTTAGTGTTGGACTGGGCACCTTTGCTACTATTCTACATCTTCTCCTTGGAGGTGAAAGCTATAAATAATCAAAATAAGAAGAGCTTCCTCTTGTCTGTACTCTTCTCATATCCTAGTTTCACTAGATCAGCTTCAAAAATCATAAATTAGAGTCACCAAGGATAATATCTACCTCTAAAAGGCTGAAAATACTACTGCATATACTAGAACAATAGTAAAACATTTGAATTCTTGACTTAAATAAATTTTAGTGTCCCATCGGGCGTACCAAAAACTATTGTCACGAAGGATTGCACCCTGAATGCTAAGCCTTTACAAGCTTGGCAATCACATGCAACATGGGAACATTCTCAGATGTGGGTCTATCTGTATCAAGAATGAACCTTCGGAAGAGCTAGCTCCCTTTAAAAGCCCCTTTAGATATGTGACTTGATGGAGAAAAGAGAGGAAAATTTAATAAACTAAAAATTGCACTACAAAATCTATCCTAAAGGGGGTGATGCACCAATATTTTGATTTAAAACTGCAATATAACTCACAAACATTCTCAATAAACCTACTCTTAAAACCCAAATTGATTAGATTCACCACATAAATATTTCACAGAAAGGCATGAATAATCTTGCTCAAGTTGTGACCTGTAATAAAATAAAATTTGTATACTTGCATCTAATAAATGATACAAAGAATTCAAAAGTTTTGAAGAAAAATATAGAAAACTCTTATCAAATCACTCATAAAATAAGCAAGACACCTAAATTCAGATAGAAGAACTCTTGATTGTATTAGAAAATGGAAGGAATCTCTGTAAAACATAACAATAAACTACTGGAAATAATGAAGTGTTGCTACTGTAAAACTGAAAAAATGGTTGAGTTACAAGATAATCTCCTCTTTGCAAGATGCAAAGGCAAAAAAGTAATAACTAAAGAAAAAAGGAAGAAGCTTTTTTTCATATAATACAAAACTATCCCAAAAAAGTGAATGGGGCGTCATCAACTCCAGCTCAACTGAACTCAAAAATATACATGAAAGAGTTTCAAAAAGTAACTCCAAATTGATGGGCGAGCACAAGTGAAAAGTCTAAAATTTAGGCCCCAAAAACTCCTCCAAGATAAGCAAAAATAGCTCGGAACTCCAAGTCTCAAAGTCCTTGACCAAGAAACTACCAAAAATAATCATGTCAAAAATAGAACTCCAAATATCTCTCCCTGCATGACTCTGCACTTCAGGTCAACTCCTTTCCTATTTTCATGTGCCTTGAAAGACTTCTAATCAAGTCCAAAATGGTATTTCTAGGAAAATATAAAACAAAATTATTTTTTTATTTTTTTTGATATTTTTTACATCTTAGTAAATTGCATTTTTGAATCCCTTTGGAGCAAAACCAGGGCAATCCACCGTCGGGTAGCATTAGTGTTAGCCGTAACAACATGGAACTCGACCTAAATAATTGGTTTATCTTTCTAACGAGTCCAAAAACTTTGAATTCAGATAAAGTAGCGAGGAGTTATGACCCTGCCAAAAAGTTTTTTTTTTTTGAAAGAAGATACATGAATGGTCTTCAAGTACTTGTATCTGTACATTGAGAAAACATGTTAGATAAAATGTAGAGGATGAATCCTCTCTCTTGACTGTTTTGATCTAATATTCTCTTCCTTCCTATTTCTTTTTAAGCCACTTGCTTTCTGAAAGCATTAGAAAACAACTCTTACAGCCCAGCCTAATTAGGTTGCCAAGCATAATTTGGTAACATTTTTAGCGACCTTTACGCCAGTTTTGCCTGCTAAAACTCACGTGGCTAGTTGTATGTATGTCCATTGGGCAATAGAGTCTTCCATTAGCCTTTGCAACTCATAAAACCCCTTGAAAACTTAGCTTCTAGAAAAACCATGGCAGCAGAAACAAAATTGAAAGCAAACTACCATGGCTTTGAACAGGGCCAACTCACTGTGCAACAACACTTCTTTGAAATAACAAACTGAATTGAAAAGATGTGCCAACAACACTTATTTAACTAAAAAACTTCTACTCTACTATCATACATCTGAAAAAAATTTAATCTTTAGAAACATTGCTTCAGGTGAATTCCATTCACAAGAACAGGTAACACCTCTCCATTTGACTTTAAAAGTTGAAATGCATTATTCTGCTTGCATTCAATGATCACATAAGGGCCATCCCACATGGCATCAAACTTGGTATGCTTACCAGGTTTAGTTTTAAGCTCATCCCACTTGAAAACAAGATCACCTTCCTTGAACACACTCAAAACTACTTTTCTATCAAAAGTCCTTTTCATTTGGGCCTAATGAGCCTCCAAATTTCTCAATTCTTCTTTTCTTGTTTCCTCTAGTTCTATTAGCTGTGCAAGTCTGATTTCCATAGGCTTTTCCTCTAACTTCTCCAGATGTTTAATAGGAACTGTAGCCTCTTTACCATAGGTAAGAATGAAAGGAGAGTTACATGTAGCTCTTTTAGGAGTGATCCTATCAGCCCGCAGGGCTAGCTTCAACTTGTCATGCCAAGTCCTTTGATTGCCCTCAATTGTCTTTCTGATAATTCTGATCAAGTTCTTATTAGTAGATTCGGCCTGTCCATTACCCTGAGGGTAATAATTGGATGAAGTATTCAGATAAGTGTTATTTCTAACAGACCAATCAGATATTTTCAAGCCAATAAATGCCAATGTATTATTAGAAATAATGGAATCTGAAGTACCAAACCTTGTAATTAGGTCCTGATAGAAGTTGAGAATAGAAATTTCATTGGCCTCCTTCAATGCTACATCTTCAGACCACTTAGTAAAATAATCAGTTGTTGTCAATATCCATTTGTGACTTGCACTTGAAGGTGGGTTAATAGGTCTAATAAAATAAAGACCCCACTTAGCAAAGGGTTGTTCCACTTGGATTAGATGTAAAGGTAATGTTGCAAACCTTTGTTTTCCTACAAATAAGGAACATTTAGTGCATTTTCTGACCTAAGCATGAGTATCTTTAAATATATCAGGCCAAAAGTATCCATTTCTCATAATCTTATAGGCTATTGTTCTAGTAGCAAAATGACCTCCACAAGGTTCATCATGAGATTCTTCTAAAATTTTATCAACCTGATTTAGCTCAATACACCTTAACAAAACTCCGTGAAAATCCCTCTTATACAATACTCCATCTGTAACAGTATAAGGAATGGCTTGCAATCTAAAATGTCTCCTCTTTGCATTGTCTAAACCTTCAGGACAGTCACTAGTGTTAAGATAATGTATCCTTTGCTGAATCCAGTTTGTAGGAGAAGCTGGAACAACAACTTGTTCTTCATTGTTGAGCACTAGGACAAGTTGTTCCTCATTTTCCTAGTTGTCTTCTACATTTCTAGCTAGTTGTTCACATAGGCCTTTGCCTCTAACTAACTTTGTAACCTTAATATTAACATCATACTCCATTCCCTAGTTATCCAACCTTCCCGTTGATCATTTATATCGTTACTTAACAAGAAATCTTTAACAATAGGATGAGCAACCAGCAACTGAATTTTATTGTTAGAGAGCATATGCCTAAGTTTTTTCAAACTTCTGATCACAGCTAGAACATGTTTCTCAACAAAAGAGTACTTTACCTCATAATCTTGAAGAACTTAGCTGAAAAATGGAATGGTTTTTTCTAGTCCTTCTTCATTTTGCTAACATAACATGGCTGAAATAGTATCAACACTTCCGAATGCATAAAAAATAAAATCTTTATCAAAATTTGGGTTTATAAGTGTTGGGGCTATTGTAATGGCCTCCTTAATCTCTTCAAAACTCTTCTTTCCTTCTTTAGTCCAACTAAAACTGATCCCTTTTCTGAGCATAGAAGTTAGTGGTTTTAAAAGAGCTACAATATTAGGAATAAATCTTCTTACAAAATTTATCCTACCTATAAAGTTTTGCAAGCTTTTCTTGTGGGCTAGTAGAGGTAATGTCAAAATAGCAATAATTCTTTCAGGATCTATTGAAACACCATGCTTAGAGACAATGTGTCCAAGTAGTTCGCCCTCATTAATAGAAAAAATGTATTTTTTGGGTTAAGTGAAACACTACATTCTCTACATCTCTCGAAAATCTGTCTCAAGTGAACAATATAAGCATCAACATTTTTTGAAAAAACTATAATATCATCTAGGTAAACCATTACAAACTTGTTCATCAAACCATGGAAAGCCATGTCCATAGCTCTTTGAAAAGTGGCTCCTACATTTGATAGTCCAAAAGGCATCTTTCTATATGCCATGGTTCCCCACTTTGTTGTAAATGCAGTTCTGAATTGATCCTCTTCCTTCACCAGAACTTGGTTATAACCTGAAAAATTGTCTAAAATAAAGAATCTATCAGATCCAGATACTACCTACAAAATTTGATCCATGGATGGCAGAGGGTAATGATCCTTGAGAAAGGCTCTATTAAGGTCTCTAAAATCAACACAAAGTTTGATTTCTCCATTCTTCTTCCTCATAGAGAAAAGATTAGACACCCATGAGGTATGCTTGATTGGGAAAATGATGCTACTTTAAATAATCTTATTTAACTCAGCCTTCATAAGATGTTCCAACTTTGGATTCAAAAGTCTTTGCTTCTGTCTTACTGGTTTTGCCTTGGACTCCAGATCTATAGTATGTTGAGCTAATTCACGATCAAAACCCTTCAAATCATGGTACTCACAAGCAAACACATCAGTAAATTCTTGACAAAGTAAAACAAATGCATGTTTTTCCTCTAAAGTACATACATTGCCAAGCTTTAACAACTTGCCTTTGAAAATCTCAATCTGCTCATAATGATCATGTGTTTAATGGATAAAACAACTTTCTCTTTTCTGACTTGATCATCTGAATTGAAGATTGACTCAAGAGTTACCAAACCTTTTGGCAACTTGTTGGTTTTAAGTTGAAGAATCTAACCTTCATACTGCTGAGACAACTTTTGCTGATTAGAAGCTGAAAATTCAACTTCTTCAATCATGAAACTAATAATCTATTCATCACTATCAAATACCTGCCAATAAATGTTATTATCTGGCACAACAGGTCTAACAACAACTTTCACATAGTTTTGAACAATAATATTTTTTATTTTAGCTGGAATATCAAACTCAGCTCCCATAGCAGTTAGTTTATTAGCTTATTTATTTTTAGCTCTTGGTATAGACAAAAAATTAAATGCATCAAATACCTCAATAATGCCCCATACTCTATGTTTATATAGTTTTAACAAATCATTTTTAGTGGCCTAAATATTCCTCACTTGATTAACCACTAATTCACTATCTCCAAACCCTTGAAGACACTTAACATTTCGCTTCCTAGCCCATTCCACGTCATGAACAAGGGCCTCATACTCAGTAACGTTATTTGAACAACTGAAAGTAAAATGAAAAGCTAAAAATTACCTTTCACCACTTGCACAAACTAACACAACACCTCCTCCAGCACCAACTTTGCTCCTTGATCCATCGAAGTACAAACTCCATAGCTCATTAGACTATTATTTTTTTATACTTTTGCATCTTTAATTAGATTTGGAATAGCAATACCTTGTTCTTGAATCATGTAAACACCCAAGTCCACTTGTTCTATATGCTTAGCTATATTAACTTCATGATTCTTGGTTGCCTATTTATCTAAAAATAGGTTTGCAATACCTTCAACAAGGGTGTTAGGATCTTGGACAGTAAGCTGATCTTGTTGATACTGCCCATTCATCTAAAAATAGATCTGTAATAACTTCAACAAGGGTGTTAGGATCTTGGACAACAAGTTGATCTTGCTGATCCTGCTCATGAAATGTGAGATTTGCATTAACAGGACTTGGAACATATGGCTCAATGTGATCCTTAGCTAGCAACTCATATTTTATTGTGACTTTTGTACTATATCTGGTTCTAAAGAACAAATGTGACTAGTTAGAGAATAAGTATCCTCCTTACAACTTGGTTGTAAAATCTCTAGAAAGACATAATGCAAAGTGAGTAGGAAGATCTATTATATACACTTCTTGTGGAATTGTAAAATTCAGACAAGCATGTAATGTAAGATTTAAATCTTTGATTATTCCCACTGTATTGATGGCTGATCCATCTAATTGAACAACTCCTTTTGAGAGTGGTTCGTATTTTAAACCCAGTTGGTCAATAATCTTTTTTGGCATCACTGAACTGCTAGCCCCTGAATCTATCATGCAGTTGTGGACAAGATGATTCCCACTTATCAAAGTGACATAAAAAGGTGGTGGCTTGATTTCATGATTTGGTTGTAACTTATTCACTAGTTTCTCTTTTTGTTGATCAGTTATAATATTCACCTTTGGCTGATCCTTACTTGACTCATTTGACATAGTTAGACTTGTTAATTCATTTTGTAATAAATCTCTTTACCCAGGAAGAGCCAGAGTCCCACATTGATACACTGATATTGGAATTCTTCATGTGATCTAAAATATTCAAAGAAGGTGGATTTACCTTCATCTATACTTTTGGAACAATAATAGCCTCTCCTTGTAGTTGAGGCTGTGTTTTAATTTTCTACTGATCTTTGCTTGGTACAACTTGTTATCTTGGTAAAATTTGAAATTGATGTAAGGGAATATGTGAAATTCCTGGCTATTGACTCAAAGAAGCCTAATTTTGCATCGGATTAGACTGTTGTCCCAAATCTATAGCCCTTTTCTTGGATCTTGTATTTGCTACTACTGAGTTATATGACTGATTCTGCCCCTGTCTTTCAGGTTGATTAACACCACAAAACTCTTCTCCCTGCCAGTTCATCAAAGCCACTTCATTTTGACCATCTTCATTAGTCACTTGCCCACTATTTTGCTTATCAACATTAAAATTCTACACCGTAAGTGCCTAATTTAACACTCCATTTGGACAAGACGATTAACTATGAGCTTGGTTACATGGAAATCACCACTCATGATCTTGAGCCAAATTATTTTGCATTGGAACCATCTCCCTTGACGAACTCACAATATTTGGATTATATGGTTGAAAAGGTCTTTTATTGTAATTCCTCCTTTGAGGCTGAGGGTCGGCTTGATTTGAAGGACTATTTACTTGGTATGGAGGTTGGTAGGGTCTAGAATTCTGGCCTTGCTGCTTCTTTATATTAACCAACTTATTAATAAAATTTTGTAATAACCCTTTTATCTCCTGAAGTTCTTGGGAAGGGGCTGAAACATGATTATTTTGAGTTGTAGCTATGTAACCCAAAGTTGGTATAGTAGGTACAATAGCTAAAGGTGGGATTGGTAATGGAATTGATGGCTATATTTCAAGAAAGATAGGCATTGATAGCCTTGGATCTACTTTGCCTGCCTGAATGAGGCTGTTTTTAACTCTAATTGCAATTTCATAAATAGCTGGTAACAAATTTCCATTCATTGATTGGACCATAACAGCAATGTCACTAGCTAATGCTCTAAGGAAATATAAAAATGCATTTTGGGCTGTAGGTCTTACCAATGTAGAGATTTTGTCCCATGTCCTTTGAAATATGAAATTAAACTCAGCCATATGCTCCTGGGGAGCTCTTTTATTATACTTAACTATTCCATCAGAGACAAGTTATCTGACTTGTCTTCAACTGTTTGTTCAGAGCATCTCCCAACAAGTCCCAAGATGTGATAGAACCAACAGCTAAACCTCTAAACCATTAAAGGGCCTTTCCTTTCAGAGATGCAGCTAGCAATCTGACTGCGACATTTTCATGCGTTATGTGATGTACTGCACATAGTGTGGCTACATCTTTTATATGCTCAATTGGGGTAGTCTGATCCTCATCCATAAATAAAGGTAAGCCTTTGAAGGCTGCCACAGGATTGTCATCATGTGTTGCAAGCAACAGTGGGCTATCACTATTAAATGTTACAAATGGATACTATCTAGCCATTAGGGAGCTTGAGGTATCTCTGGAGTCTAAATTTGAAGATCTATCACCAAATTCCTTTGATCAAATTCTACAGTGCTTGGACAAGTAGATTTGGTCCTTAGTGTTGGACGGGGTGCCTTTGTTTCTATTCTACCTCTTCTCCTTGGAGGTGAAATCTGTAAATAATCAAAAGAAGAAGAGCTTCCTATTGTTTGTACTCTTCTCATATGTTAGTTTCACTAGATCTGCTTCAAAAATTAGAGACTAGAGTCACTAAGTATAATATCTACCTCTAACAGGCTAAAAATACTATTGCATATACCACAACAACAGTAAAACATTTGAATTCTTGACTGAAATGGGTTTCAGTGTCCCACCAAGCGTACCAAAAACTATTGTCATGAAGGATTGCACCTTGAATGCTAAGCCTTTACAAACTTGGCAATCCCGTGCAACATGGGAACGTTCTCATATGTGGGTCTGTCTGTTTCAAGAATGAACCTTTAGAAGAGTTGGCTCCCTTTAAAAGCCCCTTTAGATATGTGACTTGATGGAGAAAAGAGATAGAAGAAAATTTAATAAATTGAAAAATTGGGGGGTAATGTACCAATATTTTGATTTAAAGCTATAATATAACTCAAAAACATTATGAATAAACCTGTTGTTACAACCCAAATTGATCAGATTCACCACATCAATATTTTACAGAAAGGCATGAATAATCTTGCTCAAGCTGTGACTTGTAATAAACTAAAATTTGTATACTTGCATCTAATAAATGAGATAAAGAATTCAAAGGTTTTGAAGCAAAACATAAAAAACTCTTATCAAATCACTCATAAAATAAGTAAGACACCTGAATTCAGATAGAAGAACCCTTGATTGTATTAGAAAATGGAAGGAATATTTGCAAAACATAATAATAAACTGCTGGAAATAATGAACTGTTGCTACTGTAAAACTAAAAAAATGGTTGAGTTACAAGACAATCTCCTCTCTGCAAGATGCAAAGGCAAAAAAGTAATAACTAAGGAAAAAAATTAGAAGCTTTTTTTTCATATAATACAAAACTGTCCCAAAAAAGTGAATGGGTCGTCAACCCCAGCTCAACTGAACTCTAAAATATGCATGAATGAGTTTGAAAAAATACTCCAAGTTGATGGGCAAGCACAAGTGAAAAGCCTAAAATTTAGGCCCCAAAAACTCCTCCAAGATGAGCAAAAATAGCTCGGAACTCCATGTCTCAAAGTCCTTGACCAAGAAACTGCCAAAAATAGTCATGTCAAAAATAGAACTCCAAATATCTCTCCCTGCATGACCCTGCACTTCAATTTGACTCCTCTCCTATTTTTCGTGTGCCTTGAAAGACTTTTGATCAAGTCCAGAATGGTATTTTTGTGAAAATATCAAGAATTTAATTTTTTTTAATATATTTTCTACATCTTAGTAAATTGCATTTTTGGAGGCCTTCTGAGCGAAATCAGGGTAATCAACCATCGGGTAGCATTGGTATTAACCTTATTAACCTGGAACTTGAGCTAAATAATTGGTTTATCTTTCTAACAAGTCCAAAAACTTTGAATTTTGATAAAGTAGTGAGGAGTTATGACCTTGCCAAAAAGTGTTTTTTTTTGGAAAGAAGATAGATGAATGGTCTTCAAGTACCTGTATCTGCACATTAAGCAAACATGTTAGATAAAATGTAGAGGATTCAACCTCTCTCTTGACTATTTTGATTTGATCTAGTCTCTTCCTTCATGTTTCATTTTAAGCCACTTGCTTCCTAAAAGCATTAGAAAACAACTCTTACAGCCCAGCCTAATTGCGCTGCCAAGCACAATTTGGTAACGACTAAAGAAGGAGATTTTAAAAACTTATCATGACAATCCATTGTCTGGACACCAGGGGTACTTCAAAACTTACAAACAAATCAGGGAAAGGTTCACATGGAAGTGACTTAAGGTTGATGTATTGAAACAGACTAATGAGTGTATGGTATGCTAGAGGAATAAAGAAGAACATACATTCCCCGCAGGACTACTTCAACCACTACCCATTCCTAACCAAAAGTGGGAGATCATCTCTATGGATTGTATAACAGGACTACAAAAGGTATAGGGCAAAGATTGCATTTATGTGGTGGCAGATTGTCTCACCAAGTATGCACACTTTATGGCCATACCCACAAATTTTAGAGCCCTCAAGTAGCCAAAACATTCAAGGAGGTTTTTAGACTACACAGCCTCCCTTGAAATACTTTAAGTGATCGAGACAGCCACTTCCTTAGCATATTTTGGCAAGAATTGTTCAAATTAGCGGAGATAGAATTAATCCCAAGTACCATTTATCACTCGCAAACAGATGGACAAATGGAAATCATAAACAAATGGTTGGAATGGTATTTGAGGTATTATGTCACAGGGCAATAAGGAAGATGGATTAAATGGTTACACTTGGGAGAATATTGTTACATCACCACACATCATATGTCTATAGGAATGAGCCCTTTTCGAGCATTGCCACGTCCTTTGGTGATTTGATTTGAACAGAGAGTCGTGTACTCAAGACCAAGGATTTCATAAAGCAGAACATGGACATCATGAGTTCACTTAAAGATAGCCTACACCAAGCCCAGAATCAACAAAAGATAAATGCCAATAGGAAGAGAACCGAACATACGTTTGAAATAGGAGACATGGTCTTTTTGAGAATACAACCATATAAATAGTCATCTATCAAAGTCAGTTGAGCCGAGAAACTTAAGCCCCAACTTTATGGGCCATACAAAACACTAAAGAAGATAGGAGAGGTGGCCTATGAATTGGAAATTCCCACAAATAGCAGAATTCACAACATGTTTCATGTATCACGCTTCGAAAGGGTGTTGGGACAACACATCACTCGATGTCCAGAATTACCACCATTAGATGATGAAGGCAAACTGATCTTGGAACTCGAAACTATACTTAATGTGCAAGAAAAGAGATTGAGAAACAAGACTATTGAAGAGTACCTCGTCAAGTGGAAAGGACTGCCCACTGAGGATGTGACCTAGGAAGGGCCTAAGATATTTGATCACGCTAATTTAAAGTTGCTTGGGGACAAGCAAATTTAGGAGGGGAGGATTGTCATGTCCTGATACAAAATCAAGTCTATGTGCAACAATCAACACTCATCATGATGTGTTAGTAAATGAAGACAAAATTCATAAGACAAAGATTAGCATAGAAGACAAATAAGTTTGTTAAAACAACGATTAGCATTCCTTATAAGGTGATTAGTGAATAAGACAAAAATTCACTAGAAGATGAATTATAGAAAAGACAAAGCAACGATCTGTTTCAGACAAGAGGTGCAATTTCCATATAAGACAAATATTGTTAAGGAAAGGGGTTGTGATTAGTTTCATGGAGTATGATCCTTTGGAATGGATAGCCACTATGAAGAGTCATATTCATCAACCAAAGAGACATCGTTTGAGAAGGTATAAACATGAAGTTTTTGAATCACTTGAAGGGATCATCCAAGCGAACATAACTCAAGGATCCGTGACTCCTCAACAGTAGTAATACCAACAAGGAGAAGAAGATACAGACCCAGGGAACTCTGCCAAACACCACAACAAGTGAAAATAGTGGTATGTTCTTATGTAATGTTTATAATATAATCTATAGGATGGGGAGGTTATTTATTGTATGCACAACATACTTGCAAAAAATTTAGTACTTGTTGATCATGATAATAATGAATCCATCAATCCTTGCCAAACATGATATAGAATCCGTTTTAATGATTTATTATGAAAAAACAATAATATAATGTTGTCTAATAGTGATAAATCATCAAGATGAGGAAATGGAGGGCCTATAGAGAGGGGAAACGGCATTGGGATCATCTTCTAAGTATGCCACCCCATGGTGGATGGCTAAGGCCTACCACATGTGGGCCAAGGTGGCATGGGAGGTCGCTCTTGGGCTTAGAAGGAATGATTTTCAAGACACCCTGCTGTAGCTGCATCCCCAACCTTCCATCATGGAAATTAATTAAATCATAAGAGCAAATAGAATGGTTTTGATGAGGGGTACGATGATAGGATGCCTCACTAGGGACACCACCCCATACAGATGGCAAGAGGCCACATGGGACCAAGAGGGGTGAAGCACCTGCTCTTGGTCCTAGGGTAGAGGGTTTCTTAGGCACCCTATCAAACCATTTTGCTTCGGGAAGAACAAATTGAGAACCTAAAAGACTTCAAGTCTTAAACAGGGAGCTATATCACTAATATTACTTACCTTGTTCACTTTATTTATTCCAATGAGAAGAATCATATAATACTATCTTGTAAATATTTTCTAACTCTATCTTGCAGGTACCCAATCAAGTTATATATTCTCTCAAACACAAGGTTGATTAATTGAAATTGACGTATTAGGGCAGATTTAGGGTTTTTCAATTTAGGGACATTATAGGTTGAGTGTATGAAATCCCATAAAAATCAATATATCATTTTATTATTCTTCTGTGCAATAATGGTATAATCTATTTGCATTTGCTCTACTAAATTTAATTTGGTATCAGAGTGACTACATGATCCTAAGCAATGTGTTGTAGCATGGGATCTAGAGAGATGAAATATGAATGAGTCTTAATGACCTATAATTAAGTGAATGAAGGCAATTAGGGTGTCAGACAATGGTGACCATTTGAGAGCCAAATCTATTTAAAATTAATTGGCATTGGTAGTGTTTTGGTAACATAGTGGTGGTAGCTTTGCTACATTTATTTTATTTTGTTTTACTAATAAAGGTATGGATGGCCATTAAAAAGCATTAGATCCCACCAAAGAGGGCCATTAATATTTGTTGTTACAAATGTCCTAGTAGCTGCGTATGCAAAATTTGGAAGTATAATGTTGTGTAGAGGAAAGGAAAGAGAAAATGGTGAGTGAATCATGGATATGTGCCAAGGCAATTGTGATGGATGTGCACCACCACAGGTTTGGTTGCCTCGCCTCCATACTAGCCAAGGAGCTCCTCAATAGCCAATGAGTGGTGGTTGTGTGATGTGAAGAGATTTATTTGTTAGGTGGACTTGTTTGCTAGAAAATGAAGTACCTCCATTTTTAAGAAAGAAAATGAATATGAAGCCATCTCATGGACCCATTCATTTTAGGTCACCTTCTAGAATTCTTTGGAAGACAATTAGAGGAATGGTTCCACACAAGACTAAGAAAGGGGAATTAACGCTCATTAGGCTAAAGGCTTATGAAGGATTTCCTCATTTATATGACAATACAAAGAGATTGGTCATCCTAGGTGCATTAAAGGTTTTTATTGTAATGGATGTATTATCGTTTGAACCTGACATCCCTATTTTTATGTTCAAGCACATTTATGCATACATCAAATTTACTAATGGTACATTTAGAGCCATTAATGTTGTATTTGGTGGTTAAGATCTAAAATTGTAAAATTTTGAGGCTAGAGGCATTGGAGGCAGGAGGTCTATTATCATCTCAAGCTAGCTTCTCACTCAGAGATGATATTTTGCACGAGAAACACTAGTTTCATCTTGAGTCCCTTCATGGAGCAAGGGAGGCATGACAGTTGTTTTTGGTTTGTGGATAGTTGAGTATGTCTTGATCCATAGACTTGGTGAGAGGTACCTATGGATAGTTGAGAATGTCTCAATAGTCCATAGTTTTGTAGGTTTGGGTTTGTAGATAATTGAGTTAGTATCGGTCCACAAAAGAAGAAGAGTTACTATGGATAGTTGAGTAAGTCTTGATTCACAATTGGTTGGTATTTTTTGTTGTGGATAATTAAGTTTGTCTCGATTCACAAGAGGAGTTGTGTACTTGTGAATAATTGAGTATGTCTCGATTCACAACTATTTTGTAGGTTTGACAGTTAGGACATTCGTTGATTGGTTCAATTTGGTGTGTCTTGGGTGAACGGGCAAATTTGGGGGAGAGGCTTTGTCAAGTTTCCAGTTGGGTTGTTGTGTTCAGTCCATGCAATATTCTATCCTTTGTTTGAATTGATATAATAAGGGGGAATGTTGGATATTTATTATATCAATAGTATATAGTTAGATAAGATTAGATAAATAATAAATAAATAAATAAATCAAATGTAGACCTTTAGTTAATAGTAATAAATAAAATAATAGTTACAATAATTTGTATTGGGAAGTTACTTTCCCTTAAATAAGTTCTGGTAGTTTGTATGGGAAACTATTGGCTTTATAAGCCATTGCATTGTAATGTAAATATCAGGTTGAGTGCATGAAATCTTGGAAAAATCAATATACCATTTTATTATTTTACTGTGTAATAATGGTATAATTTGTTTGCATTTGCGAGCTACCAAATTCAATTCATATCACATTTCTAAAAAAATGGAGGTCCTACGATATTCCATGTAACCACTACATGGTCACAAAGTTCTAGCCCTAATGACTATTGGCCCCTCTCCCCTAAAGTATGGAAAAACTATTTTAAAAAATATATTGTTTAAATGAAATAGTACGAGTATTGATATTTTTGTAAATCACCGTGTAACAAAAATTAGCTAAACATATGAACCATCCCTCAAAAGTCAGCACAATTTATTTATTTATGTTTTAAACTTTTGAAAGTATTAAAAATCACATTCATTGGAAAAGTAAAAAGGAATAAATAAAATAACGTAATTTAAATTAAGGGAATATTTTCTCACTTCCCATGCCCTTAAAATAAGGGACAATTTCTAGTTCAAATTAACATTTTCATTTTGTAGAGCTCATCTCATCTTAGTATTTGTGTTGTTGAGCATTAGATATGCAAAGGACAAACAAGGTCAAGGGAGAGATGATATAGTATTGAATGGCATGGGACTTATGTAAGGTTTGTGGAAAGGGAGCTCATTGGTTTCCAAGAAATATTTCAACCACTTTGAACAATTTTGATAGATTGATTCCCCCTTTCTCATATTAGTGACTTAACAGAAGGATGACCTTTAATTCACATGTATATAGAGATACCAATATCTATGTAATCCAATTATTTTAATCAAAGAAAAATCTATATTTAAATTTTACTAAATACACCATAATTTATAAAAAATTCAAAGAAATGAAAAATTATATAAATTAAGGTTGATTATATATAATTTATACAAACCACAAAGTTACTGATTTCAAGTCAGTGGTGGTAAGCAAGTTTGTTTCACATCTAGATATGTCAACAAGCCTAGAATTTTATTTTGAAGGAGTTTGGCAAGAAGTTTCACACCCTTGAGTCTATAGGTACAAATGAGTTAACATTAAATACATAATGCATTACCCTGATTTTTATTAGTTTTTAACAAGGCAGTTGCGAGATCATAATTAATAGCTATATACTTCAACTCTTTGTTATACAACTATTCTATAGGGGAAAAGACCCAATAGGTGTGATAGTTCCAATGGTTGGGAGGGTAACTGTCATAGTTTGATCCATTAGTAGAACATATTTTCATTATTGCTTGAATATAAAAATATCAATAAAAGTAACTTTTTGTATTAATAACTATTGCTTTTAACCATGTCAAACATGTATCATTGATAGACCAAATTGTTTCCAACTGCCCATTCAATAGTACAAAATGAACAAACATCCCTTTTCAACTTTTAGCTCTAAATGGAACAAAAGATAATATAATTTATTCCAAATAAAAACACATCTGAACTTATAACAAAACTATATTAAAATATTATGTTCAAATTTGTACAGTCTTCCAATTACTTTGTCCACCTATAGACACATTCTTGTCAACATCAATACATGCTTCTTACTCTATATAAAATACTAAATGTACAACTACTAGTCCACCAATTAATCTGGTATTGTAATGAACAATGACAGGTACCCAACTTGACATAGTTACAAAATTTTATTTCTAATAAATCAGTCCATCTCTCCCAAATATTGAGCAATAAATGCCCAACTTGGAGACTTCAACAACCAGATTTAGAGTACCTGTAAAATAAACAAATAGATGTGAGGCTCACCATTTAAAAAATCAAATCACAAAATTAATGACACCAAATTTCAAAAATACATCCATGCCCATTTCAAATGAAAATCAAATCACACAATAAATAGATCAAATTTAAAAATTGGCTCTCTATCCGTGGAACGCTGAATTTCAAAAAACTGGAGGGAATTAATCTATGAAATGAACCAATGATTCATATGTATCATTTTCATTCTAACGAGTCAGAAACAATATCAGAACTGCAACAAGTATCAAAATATCAGACCTGCAAATTGCTACAAGGCTTAGGTGGCACATTGTCTTCTTCTCAAATTAGGTTTTTTTATTTATTTCTATAGTATGTTCTTATATTGATTCGTTACCAAGTAATATTAGCTTCTTGGTAGACAAAAATATTTAAATGTTATGTCTGTTAAATGTTATAGCTCTGTTAATTGTTATAGCTCTGTTAAATGTTATATGTTAAATATTAAATGTTATAGCTCTGTTAAATGTTAAATGTTATATGTCTGTTAAATGTTATAGCTCTGTTAAATGTTATATGTTATAGCTCTGTTAAATGTTATAGCTTTCCCTAGAAGTACCCTAACAGCAAAATGCACATGGTGCTTTCTTTTCTTTCAAATTTTTTTAATAGCAAAATAGCTATAGAGCTATCATAAGGGTGGTTGTGAAATGGTAAAAGGGTACATTTGTAAAGAGAATAGATATTCCATGTAATTCTAAGATGTTTGTCTAAATTAGTAAATCCCCACGTCCCGGAGTTACATTAACCTAGATAGATCCCTCTCTAGCATGCAGACAATCTGTCCAAGGGGCTGGTGAAATTTTAAATAGATATGCTAATAAAGAGAATAACATTAAATACATCATGTAATTGTAGAGTATTGAAACTGCGATAGAGTATTGTAGATCAATCATTTACAACATTATGTATATCATATGTAAAGCAAGAGATTCAACAAATTTGTATATACAAAACCTTAAGCTATGCAAAGAAATGTCAGCAGATTTTGACATTTCAGTACCTGTAAAATAAAATAGATTTTTTCTTGTACATGTTTCCTTACGGAATCTTTGTGTTCTCGTATAAACTTATATTTGCACTAGATTGTCGATGGGCACATCCGATGGGCAGACAGAAAAAGTTGGATATTAAGAAAAAGATAATGAAGAGTGGAAACTTGATAAGGATTAGCTTTGTAGGACCAGCATTCTATATATCATATGTGCCAATCTTCTCCTTAGTAGCACCTACCTATCAATCACAAGCATCATTCTGTACCTAGCCACTCACAGTTGTCATTCTACCCTCTACCAACCATAGGAGCCATCAAAACATCATAAGTGCCAATCTGTCAGTCATTTGCACCATTTTGTACATCATATGTGCGAATCTACTCTTCATTAGCTCCACTCAGCACATCATAAGCACCATTCTACATTCAGCTAGTTACAGGTGTCATTTTTCTTGTACACATCACAAGCACCATTATGTGCCTCATTAGCTCCATTCTGCATATCATAAGTGCCACTCTGCACCTCATTAGCATCACTCTACATTTTGACCACCAGGAACACCATTATGAGCATCAGATATGCCAAGACACCTCAAAAGTGGCATTCTGAGCATCAGATGCACCCAAACATTTAGCAGAGCTATAACATTTAACAGACAGGTTATGAAAAGATCCATTATATTTTCATTACATTTTCTTGCTAACAATTATTAAATGACATCATTTTATTTAGGCATTCTGGCAGCAGGAAAAAGAAGATCCAGAAGAACAAGTCAAAGGCCTAGGACCAGGTTGCCAAGGGGAGTCAAATTGAGTGCAATTGACTTAGATGATGCTGAGACTTCAATCAACCCACCTGAAAATAACACTGATTGTAGTCCAGTTAATGACAGTGCAGTTAACATTGATGTTTCTACTAGTTTTGCTCAAAAACATGGATTGAAGGCAAAGATGAAGAGAGGGGAATGGACAGAACACGATATGGATGGTGCGATCAAGGATGTCGAGGACAATAAGTACTCCATAAGAGCAGCTGGAAAAAAGTGGGGTATCCCTTGCACTAGTTTGACAAATTGGTTGGCAGGAATAACAACCACGAAAACAAAGGGACCACCAACGATTTTGTCAATGGAAGAAGACCTAGAAGTTGTCGAATGGTGCAAAGATTTGGCTCAACTTGGTCATGGTATGGAGGTTACTCAGTTGAAGTCACACATTGCACAAATTTGTCAAGGAAGGCCAAATCCTTTCATGAATGGTTTGCCAGGTAGATCATGGTGGGCTGTTGATGCAGAGCATATGGGATGTAAGGAAGAGGAATCGATTCAACAAGGCTCAACCACACCTATAGGTCCAAAACCAAGTCCTTCATGGAAAAGTGGGAATAGCAAAAAAGAATCTTTGTTTGCCCATGGAAAGGTTGTATTGGGGTACCAAATGACTCATCCCACCCATTGGTTAAGGCAGATCACTTCTGGAACATGCACTTGCTTCACAAATCCTCTAAATGGCTTGTAGCCCAAAAAAAAGAGAACAGTCCTCTTATCTTTTTTCATAGACCTTCAAATGTCAACCTAAGACATGAATTAGATACCCATTATGCCTCCGCACAGTATACTCCAAGATGGGTATAGGTTACTTTCGAAAATGTGCTCTAAAAACAGACTGGTAATTCTGCTACAAGGGTTCAAACTCAGAAATTTCACTGTGAAATGCCAAGAACAATCATTCATAACTTCCACATAAAAGAAAATGAAGTCAATCTCTTTGGTCAGATTTTAGCTAACATAGGTACAGACATTTTACCAAAGTTACATAAAGATCTAATGGTGAAAACAAAAGTTATGGCATTTTTCCCAAAACGGGTAACCCTAGACAGGGTTTTGACAGTTTTCAAAAAAACTACAATAACTAACTCAAAATAACATCAAATTGCATGGGACAAGAAGCAAATGGAAGGTGATTGAATGCACTATCACTTACAATCAATTAGACATCATTTCCCATCCGTACAGGGCCGTAAAACAACTGGAAATAGCAAATTTCTGAAGGAAATACAGAAAACAGTGCCTTTTAGCATTCCATGTTTAAATCTTCAATCACCCACGACTTCATAAATGGATACAAGGCCTTTTAAAGGCATTACAACATGACCTTTCAGTTTCTAACTTCCTTGGAATGAATTAAGAGCCAAATGACCCTTCAACTTCCAAGTTTGCATCTTTTTTCCAATTTCACATGACAACCTTTACATTGTATGCACTATTTTGCATATTTGAACCTCCTAATGACCTAAACACCTAATAGTGACTTGATTAACCTCATTACAAATTTGAACCATTAAAATTTAATCAAACTCCTATGGAAGTATTAATTTGTCAAGGTGCTCTTGCACCAGCTGGTTTTCGTAGACGTCATCCAGATTTGACAATAAGGATTACTGAGGGTCTTGACCGGGATAGAGCAGTGATGTTGCATCTGAGCATTGTGACAAATTTTTATGACAACTTGGAAAAACTTTATAAGGCTAATCATTATGGCCCAACAAAGATTTGGAATTGTGATGAAATAGGTGTTCAAGCAGGCAGAAATTGCAGGATACGAGTTATTGCAAAGTTGGGCAGCAAAAGTGTGCCACAAATTCTATCAAAAAGCAGAGAGTGGATAACCATTTTATGTTGTATTAATGCAACAGGGCATAGTATACCAGGGTTTTATCTTTTCAAAGGTAAAAGGCAGCTAAAAAACTATATAGCAAATTGTGAACCAGGGGCGTGCATGGAAGCCCAACCACATGCTTGGATGACCAAAGAGCTCTTCTTGAATTGGCTGCACCATTTTGCTATATCAGTCCCTGGTGGAGCTTCAACCACAAATAGACATCTACTCATTTTTTATGGACATAGAACCCATGTGGCTTACAACACAATTCAAGAAGCTAGATCTTTGGGCATTGATCTTCTTACTTTGCCTGCACATACCAGCCACAAACTTCAGCGTTTGGATGTTAGTGTCTTTGCACCATTCAAGTCATACTTCAAAATTGAAAGGTCCAAGTGGATGGCAAAAAACCCCCACATTGAAATAAGAAGGGCAGAATTGGCTGAACTAAATAGCAAAGCTTTCAAGCTTGCCCTTACATCTGAAAATATCATATCAGGTTTCCAAAGGACTGGAATTTGGCCACTAAATAGTGATGCTCTTTGTAATGACATGAGACCAAGTGAATCCTTCTTTGTTGAAGAAGAAAATGAGATTGCAGGTATTACAAGCATATTAAGGTTGGCTGGATATGAAGAGGTTGAAGTGCAAAATTGTTTGGCACAAATGGCAAGGGAGCAATCAACACTAACAAATGAAGTGAATGACAACATAAGTCTAGCTACTCATGTCAGCCAAACACAACAGTCAAATGAAGGAGATTATGCCATGACCTTGCCAACACAAGTTAACCCACCAAATTGGGTTAAAGAAGCTGCCAACAACCTTGGAATGCAAATTGATTTTGAAAATGAAGAAGTGTCATTATCTATGCCTTCCCCTCCTCCACTTCCAACAACCGAGGTTATTCATTATTATGCAGATACCACAGACTGGGAAACTACAGATTTAGATGCTACTGATACAACATTGCAGCAAGTGAAATGCAATGAAAGTTCATTGCAGAACTCTAAAGGTAATGAAATAGCATACCAACAAGTGAGATGCAGTCAAGGCTCATTAAAGAACTTTCTCAAGCTACCAATTGAAATGGTTCGTAAGAGACCCAATCCCCTAGATGACAGTGCACTGAGGCTAGGTAGGCAGTCCCAAATTCTTACCACAGATGATTATCTAATCCTGCATGAGCAGCAAGAAGCAAGGAAAATAGAACTTGAAGAACTAAAAGCAAGAAAGAAACAACAGGCAGAGGCAAAGAAAATCTGTTTAATTGAAGAAAATAAAAGGAGGGAAGAGCAAAAGCTTGAAAGACAATTGAAGAGACAAAAGAAGGAAGAAGAAAAGTTGCAGCAACGAAGGGCAAGAGAATTGAAGAAAGAACAAAGGCAAATGGTCAAGGATACGAATTCAAAACATATTGCAAGCAATTCAGGGCATTTGAGTACTCCATCAACCCCTCTACCTGAACAACATCATATTCTAAGGGATATGTACAACATATTAAGCCCTGCTTATGCTACCCTTAGAAACCAACAAGTGACTAGTAATGCAAATTCAACACATGAGGGAAGTAGTTCAAGGTGTTTGAGTACTCCATCAACCCCTCTACGTGAACATCATCAAATTTTGAGGGATATGTACAGCATATTAAGCCCTGCTTATACTGCCATTAACAACTTCCAAGTGACTAGTCACAGCCCCCCTCATTCCCCTATAAAGCAATTCCAATTTTCTAGGCTTTTAGATGAAACAATGTTTGGTCATCTTGTTCCTATCACACCTCATGTGGAATCAGCTCCTCCAAAAAATACTTCAACAAATAGTCCTATAGAGGAGCCAGAGCCAGAGCCAGAGCCATTCCCTGGATTTATGGTAAACTAGAAAATTAAGACTTGATGTCGAGTTATTGATATAATTTTTTTGAATCATATAGTCAGCAATGCATTTGGGACATTGTACGTAAATGCTAACAATTTTGTAATGTTTTCTCGAAGCTGTATCACCGGTAAACTAGAAAATTAGGATTTGATGTTAAGTTATTGCTATAAGTTTTTTGAAACATCTAGTCAGCAATACATTTTGGACATTGTAAGTAAAAGCTGACAATTTTGTAATGTTTTGTCAAAGACTGTCTTACCGTATTATGCAACTAGCAATATAATGTTTTGTTGTTTTTGTTTAAAGCAAGTACCAATATAATGTTTTTGTTATTTTCATCAGCAATGTAATGTAATATCCAATTTTCCTAGTGACTATGCTCACCAAAACAAACATCCTTGAAAATAAACAAAGATGACTTTGAAAAAGATTGCATTGTAGAGACTATTTCAGAGCAAGCCTTGTATGGTGCCCATTGTTGACTTTGAGGACAAGGAATTACAAAACAATGAAAATGTATCACTACCTCTGCTCAATGGCCTATGAAAGTGTGTTCATAGGAACCTCAAACTGAAAAAACCAGAGCCCATTACAAACTCAATGTGATATGTATTTTGTATTGCAGAAATGGAGCAAACTGTTAAAGTATTTAAAAAGATTAGGAACAATAAATGTTATCTTTTTGGAAGACAAGTTTGAACTGTAAATTTTGACAGAGAAAATTGAAATTTAAAAAGATTAGGAACAATAAAAAAATCCAGATGTTAAGAAGATGAACCTTGGTGTTAATCATGTCAATGGTTAAAACATAAAATATTTTCTGAAATTGGTAGTTGAATCTAAAAACACTCTCGACTGTGGAAAACTTATGCCTACTGTTTTATTTGTTGTTAAACAGCCACAAAGCATTGCAGCAACAAAGTATCTTGAGCAATCACATTCAAAGCTCGTCTTAAGTAAAATTTTAAATATACTAAATATACTTTACTGTATAATATAAGTAAATAAGTTTTATGTATTTTTATTTCTCTATTATAAAAAGCTCATCTTAAATACATTAGATTTATATAGATACATATTAGATACATTAGATTAGTATAGATACATATTTCTACATATGAAATAATTTGTAGAAATATAAAACAATGTATTTATACTAATATCTCTATAGTTGTGTGTAGGATATATAAAAGACAATAATAAAAATTGAGGAGAAGCAAGACCCATATGTTAGTTAGGCTCCTTTGAGTGTTGTCTAGTCAAAGCCTTAAATTGATTGGGTAAGAAAGTCTCCTGAATTCTCCATTTAAACTCCTTAGAAGGTGGCCCTTGTTTTGGAACAATTTGATTGCAATGAGAGCATCTCATAGGTAGACCTTCAAAATCCACATACTCTTACCAAGCTTCAATGAAAAGTTGTAAGTTGAGAACACATGGTAATGGATCAAAGAGATTCACATATAGGCGGGCCCTAGTAGACATGTTGAATTCCAAAATTGAATCCAAACATGTGCACAAAAACTCCCAACTTCTTAGCCAATAATTTAGCCATTTTGCCTAATGAGTATACAAGAGAAATGTTGTGAAATTGAATCCACAAGGGGACCTTAGTGAATTGAAATTGACAGAAATTAACTAATGATCATTAAGGACTTAATATTATTCAGTCCAACTACTATTCTAAATATCATGATGATACTTGTCATTGTTGTAGACTTCTTATGTGATGATTTATAACTATCGTAGATGTTTCAAAAGATGTTTTGTAACATTCCATATATTCTACAATAGGTGTAAATCAAACATAAAATCATTTGATTGAAAAGAAATAAAACTTATGCATTCCTACTCTTAACTGTTTCTAGGTTTTAAAATTTATAGTTCTGGTAAGGCTCGGTCTCTACAAAAGCATACATAACTTCTCCTAGTTTTACATTGTGCCCTTAAAAGATAAAGCTACAGATGTTTCTAGAGAATGACAATGTTGGACTGCTAAACTCTGCAGTTTCATGCTACTGTATAAAAGACATAACACTGTTTCCTTGAAACTACGTTCTCAACTAAGAATACTCTTTACATATAATTCTACGAGAACATAATTTTGTTTGTATACAAATGATAACAATCTACTACATTTTAAGAATGATAAAATAATGCTTTACTATGACATTCTTACCTCTAAAAGTCATCGGTTTCCAATGCTTGTGCAGATATCATGTTTTTGATGGTCCATTTTACAAAATTGCTATTGAGCAGAGTACTGTAAGAGACTTGGCAAGAGGCCTATAATGCAGGTCTTATAGGATTGAAGGCTTTATTTATGCATACATTAGGGGTTGTAGACTTGTCAATTTGATTGAATTAATCTCCTTGCCTGGGGTTTCTCATGCCAACCACTCTTCTGTTCAAAAATAGAAAATGTAATTGATGCAGAAATTTGTAGTGTTAGATTGAATTGCATGGTAAAAATACATATGCTTTGAAATGGAGATAGCTGCAATTCATGCCTACCTTCTATGAATTTTCTAATCTCTAAAATTTTCCAAATTTATGTTCCTTTATACTTCTGGCTAATCGGAGATTCCAATTGGGTTTGTCTTGGAAAACTAAAGCCTTCAAGTAATATTTAAAAAGTCTTCTCGAGTATGATTAGGGTAACACTTTAGCCTTCAGGCAATATGTAAAAGGTTTTTTTTAGTAAACTAATCAGTTAGCTGCAATTGAGATTCTTCCTGATCTAAAGTTTTTTGAGAAATGTTTAGGAGATCTGTTGTTTTAGCTGCAACTAGTCTGAATGATTTAGGAGGGCATTTGTGTTGTTAGTCAGTCAGCAATTAAATGGCAAACTTAGAATACAGGCTTATTATGCATGCCAACAAGATCCTCTGTGAAATGACTCAGTAAGCATATCTTCTAAATTTATCATTATATCAATGTAGAGATATTTATTCTTGCCGGCAATTAGGGACCTTAGTTACTTGGTATGAAGGGTACAAAGCAATGCATATTTCCAATCCTATAGTTTCCTGCTATGTAAGCGTTGGTAGCATCCCGTGGAACAATCCTATAGTTCTATTGCCTTTGTAAGGTTGAACTAGCAGTTCTTTCAACAGGTGCTCTACTAGGCTCTTTTTCTGTGTGATGGTTCCAGTTTGCACTCTTTTATTCAAAAAGATTCTCCCAATACATCCCATAAAATGCTACACAGACCCTAAAAAATAATGGCAGACCTTGGTAAATAATTTCACAGGCTTTCTAGACTTGTGACATTGACCTTATATACACAAACCTCATAGACCATGTTGACAGACCTTCTAAACCTCTGTCACATTTTGAAAGACTAGCAAACACCTTAAAAACTTATGCAATAGAAAAAAAATCTTATGCAATACAAAAAACGACTTATGCAATAGAAAAAAAAAATGGGTCATTGCCCCAGTAAGGTCAAAAATGACTTTACCTATTTGTTCTCCTGCAAACCCTAGTTACAAAAACCCTTTAAATCTATTGTGTCAAAAGACACAATTTCTGTGACTGAATGTGGCTGAGGAGTGGGTTGATGTGAGTCCTGGGCTAGAGCTATGAGAATGTTAGAAGTGTGTGGCTAGGCATTTCCATTAACGGCCTCCCTGCTTCACACGCCTTCTCTTCCTTGTCATATCCTCCTATAACATAAATAAGCAAAGCAATATTTAGAGCCATTTTTAAACATGACAACAATAATAACTAATTTCTTTCAGATTGCTTAAATAATGCTCACACCAATAAATCTCCGAATACAAAAACTATGACACCAGACGTACCCAGGTAGACTGTAATCGTTGTTCATTGTTTCACAAGGACTGCATATTCACCAGAGGCCGAGAAGAGCATCAGTTGGCGAAGGCTAGGGCCTAGAGGCAAGGTCTCCTACTCAACAATTAATTACCCCTCTACCTTAACAGAGAGAGATTTGCCCTAGATTCGATTCAAGGGAGCCAGCTAAGAGGAGATGGGGAACCTGAGGGAGTGGAGAACCGGGAAATGACAAGATCATAAAAGGTGAGCTTCATACCGACTGGTCCATTTGTGCCTGAAAACCCACGAAAGAAACAACAAAATGGGTGAAGAAAAACCAAAAAAAAATAGCAAAACACTAAAAACTCCACAAGTCTGAGAAGTCCTTTGGCTACTGTTTAAAAACCAAACCTGTTGCCTCCATCCACCTCCACGTCAACGGCCTCGCTGCTTCCCACGCTTGGCGATCTCTATGCTTCCCACGTCGGCGGCCTCCATGGAAGCTGTGGGCTGGAGCAGTGGTAGCGACAGAGTGAGAAATAGGGTTGAGTGTGAGAAGTGAGATTGATTTTAGGTTTAGGGTTATTCAGCGATAGGACAATTTATTATTAGATTAGGGTTAAGTTTGATTCAAAATAGCATGTTATTATATGAAGATTAGGGTGTTTTATAGAATATTTTTTGGTAATTTTCTAATTAGTTAATAGTATAATGTTGTTTAGGTTTATATATAAATATGCACATAACATATGAGTTTAGATTTATTTTTCAGAGGATTCTATTATGGATTTGAGTACTAATGTCTATAATATAGGGGGAAAATTGTTCGCTCATTGGCGCAAATGTGTGCGATGAAGGGAGGTGAGAATTGACCATCATAAGGCAGGTTTTCAAAAAGTGTTGTTTTTGACACTTTTTACTATTACGTATAAATTTGGCATCAAAATTGATTGTGTGGTTCTGAAACCTTAGTTATAAGTAGTCGACTAAGCAATGAAGTTGTTATAAAAATTTTAAACGTATTCGACATAGGCAAGTATGGTTTGAGAGGCACAAAATTAGGGTGCACACCTATTGGGTCTTTTCCCCTAGTATATTAGATTCAAACAAAAATTAATAATTTTTTTTTAAATTTCATATTAGTTATAACACTAAACTAAACGAAAATATCAATGGGTGTGCCATTACACATCGTGTGGGCTTGGTAGTATATAAATTCTCTTTTACTGTTTTTCCGTTACATTTTTGTAAGATTGAATTTTATCAAGGCGTAAAAAGGCTAATCTAAGGAAGGTCACTTGAATTTGTCGTGCTTCCCTGTCAGTGTGATGATTTCGACGTCCTTTTGTGTGATTACTGCTTTCTTAAAGAAAGAATCTATGGTAGTACGTTGCTAAAACCAGCACAATAAGAGAGAGAAACTGGGAAAGAATTATAAGGAAAAATTTTAGAGTTTCGATGCGAGGAGATGTATAGAGGGAAAAGATAATTAAAGGAAGAGTAGTTGGACTGTACAATCCCAATGTCATTGAACTCTTCAGCTTTTTTCCCCCACAATTGACCGATTTTCTCTTTCTCTTCAGCTTTTTAGCCCACAATTGTCAGCTTTTTTATCAGATGGCCATGTGAAATGTCCCTCCGGCTCCTGCTCAAAGGCACCTGTGTACTTTCTCGTTGCCAGTTAGGATTGAAAAAGCCCACTGTTTGGCGGCAGCCAATGAAGCCCATGGCAGCATATTGATCAATTTTGTCATCTTACGAAATCTTTACCCATTTCACCCGTTGTGAACAATCACTGCCCGGACCAAAACCCCTGAAATGCATTCATTTGATAAGACAATTAATAAATAAAATAATCTCTCGCTGTTGCATCGTTCATCGTTCATGACGACAGTGGATGCCGGGACGTGCAGAACGCAGTAGTGGTGGGGATGTTATGAGTGAGTGAAAAGACCGTTGTTTAATTCATAGGCGGCAAAAAAACCATTCAATTTTTTTTGAATTTGACCGCTGCAATTTTGTATGGAGTACCATAGGTATGTATGATGTCTTAGACATGCCATAGGCATGAGTTTTGTATGGAGAATGGCCGCTGCCGTAATAGTAGCTGCCAACTGGCAATCAAACGGAAATGGGAAGAAAATGGAAAACACAAAAAAACAAACGTTAAGAAGTCAAAATGCCACGTAACCAAATTTCACAACTCACCGGCTGTTTACGCTCAGCGGTATAAGATACCCATTATTGAGAAATACACCCTAAATGCTCCTACACTTCTATAAAGAAAGCATTGCAATCCTTCATCCTGATAACTTTAACATTGTAAGATTTAGTTCCAGTAGTTTGTATAATTTTAGTCCTCCAAGGAGTTATAGACAGTAAGACTCCAAGAAAATGCTTAATTGTTCATTTTCTTTACTTATGGCATATCATTAATGATGCGAGGTTTTAGAGTGCACTGCTTTATCTATCAGAAGATTTGAGTTGTTTAATCATTCACTTCTTTTTCTGCTTGTGTACAGAAAAGTTTTAGAAGAGCAGCTCAGGAGTTTAAGTTCGAGGCATCAGTGCAGTCTTAGCGATGACTTTGCTGAGTTAAAATTAAGAAGCTTGTAAGCTTAATATGGAACGCTAAGATTGCAATTCAAAAAGGTTGAAAGGAGTTAATACACTATAAGCTCTAGTATGTTCCTTATTTGTTCGAACTTTTATTTTGAAATATTTTAACTACACTAGTAATAGCACTTCTGGTGCCAAGTTAAGGCCAGGAAGGTCTTTGGTCTGAATGCTCTACTGGTTATGACTGTCTATGTTGTTCATCAGTCATTTTATGTTCTTCATTGTTCTTTAGTGCTCTGTTTGGCTGTGCAGCATCTGTGAACTGTTGTCTGTTATGTCTTTTTAGCTTTTTATCCAATTAAATTAAAAAAAAAAGGCAGGAAGGTATATTGGTGTGATATTATTAGTTATAGTGGACTTTCTAAGAAAAGGGCAAAGTAATTATATTTTATTTAATTTGTATCCATGAAAGTACATTATCAATGATGCCATCCATTCTTTATTTATTTATTTATTTATTTATTTTAAAATATAAAATTTGCAACAATTCATTTCAAATGCATATTTTGGATGTGCAGTTGTTTTTTATAGGAATCAACCATTGTTGAAGAAAGTGTAGTTTTAGTCTATATGCATGGTTAGTTTTCTAGACATGCATAAATTAGGGTTAATAATTTCACAATGACACTAGCTCTATGGTATTTTTCTTTTGATTGGTAAGAATGCATAAAGTATTATAATATATTAATATTAATATTAACTAGCTACATGATAATTGGTCCTTGAGCTAGGTTAATACTTAAGCATTGTTGACATCAAAATAAATTAGAAGTTAAGGAGATAAAAGTGCACCTTTGGCTATGAGTGACTTTTCTTGGAGTATGACTCTAAAAGTTTTCATTTCTAAAATTTAAAAGAAAGAGGAGCCTTTATCTTTCTACTTGGGGAGAGGATAGAGGAGGGCATTCTTTGGTTTTAGCTTCTAAGGTAAATGGTATCATTGAATCAAGGTGGAAGAGAATACAAGGGTGAGATAGGTACCTTAATCATACAAGGGGTAGGCTTAATACTTTTTTTTTTTGTAGATCATTGAAATTGATTAGATAAACTACTCTTTTAACTCACTAGGATGAAGCAAGATAGAGGAGGTTCATAATATTCTACAAGATCTATTGCACACATGGGTTTAACATCTACCATGCTAGTGATTTGGCATCATGGGGTGCGTCCACTTGGAGGATGTATCAAAATTTGATACTAAGGTAGATACATCCATATCTCTATAGTTTATCTTATGTCAAATAGTATAATGGAACCAATTATATAAGAGAGTTTGCTTCATGTGGAGTTTATTAAACTTTTGTTTAATGTAACAATTTGTGATCTAAATCCTTTACATAAGACACTTTTACATTGCAAATATTGTGAATGCATTGGAACTCTTCTTGAAGTGAAATAAAATTTGTTTTATATCTAATCTTATTTCATTTTTACCTACCTTTATACACTTCCTATAAATAACTTCCTTTATGTCACACTGCTTAAAATTTATTTAGAAGAAGCCAAGAAGAAAGTTAATTAAATAATTATTTTATTTTTTCCAAAAATAAATACACTTTATAAATTAGTAAACAAAATGTTCCCACATACTATTTATATAAATGGCCACATTTTTAAAATTTTCTTTTTCTTTTATAATCTATAATTAGGATGAGGAAAATAGATGTGTGGATTGTAGGCATTGATCACCAAAACTTTTGGTGAGTTCAAGTGTAATTTAAAGAAATTAAATGATAAACAAAAATAAAATTAAGAAGAGATTAAAAAATGTGAGTTAAGATTAAAAGAAAAAGCTTGATAGAATATGAATGTTGAGAAATACTTATAAAATTAAAAAAAAGTGGATAAAATATTAAATGTAAACATGATACTAATGATGATAATATGAATGAAGTGAACAAGACTAATCCAAAATAAAAATAAAAATAAAATAACTAGCACTATATATTTTAATAATAACAAGATAATAAAGAAAGTCATAATAAAATAGAGAAAATATAATACAAATAAAAAGGTGATTAGTATAATAATGTTCACAAAAAGCATATTATTATATATAATTAAAGTAGGTAATAGTGATAATAATAATGAGAATATAAAATTAAAGTTGATAAAAAAACTAAAAAATATCATTGTTTATGAAAGTAATAAGAGAAAAATAGCTAAGCAAGGGAGGGAAAGTGGGAGTAGGTAGAAAAATGGAGGGAAATGAAATTTATGATGAATGGAAGATAAAAGGAAGTTGACAAATGAGAAGAAATAAAAGTGAATATGAGAAAAAAAAATATAAGGGTTGAAAAGGGTGTTCAATAATGAAGGGAAATATGTATGAGATAGAAATACAAAATAAGAGAGAGTTACGACACACTTAACATCTAAGAAGGATGGATAAAATTATTTAGAATATTTAGTAACGATTTCCAAGAAAAACTCAAACTTTATTTGTAGTCTTAGTTAATGTTATGTACATGTCTTGTAATTTCAACCATCTATCTCATGTTTGATGTTTGGACCATAGTCCCTAACCCCATGCTGATTGAGTGATCTATTTCCCTAATGGAAGGCATTTTACATAGCATTCAATCTTATAAGCCATTCAGTTGTGAAGACATTCTCGAAGATCCTTAATAAAAGGGATAAAACTTATGTACTTTAGAATGCACTTTGAAAGAACATTACGAAAATTTTTCTCAAGATTTTTAAAAATATTTATTGAAGATATGTTAGCATAGAACTATATAAAATTTTCACTTAGAAGTTAAATATTAATTTTAAATTTAAACCAATTATTTATAGCTAGTGTATAGTTGTTTTCCAACAGACTAATGTGTAATTAGTTTAGGTTCATGATAATTAAACATAATGCATTAGTACCTATTTTTAGGTTTTTTCCACAAATAATATAAGTTAATGAATAATTGAAGATTTAGCTAATGTTAAAAAAAAAAATCTCAAATTTCAACTATGTAGAATAAGAAGATATTATTTTTTATTGAAGAGAAAAAAAGAATCTTGAGCTATCAAATTACTTGCGAGAAGAATAAATTTTAAATATTAAATATGTAATAGATTGCCATTTGATCAAAATAATAAATTTTAGAAAACATATAAGTTAAAATTGTGAAAAAGAAAAGTAATGTATGATAAGTGCAAATTGTAGAGAAAAAGTAGAAGATACTTAAAAAACAACAAGAAAAACTTATATGCACAACATTTATATAGTGAAGAAGATCCAACAATTATCCTTCTATCTTCTTTAAATTTATTTTATTTATTCTCTCATAGTGTATGTGGATGCCTTACTTCATAGAGCTTGGATGTAATGTAGAAAAAATAGTTACTCAACTCATACATGTGCTACAAGAACTTAATTTATTTTCACTACCGTAAGCCAATTGGAACGAAATGTATGTAGGCAATATCTCTACAACAAGTATGCCCATGCTCTTAACTATGCCTTTAAATGTACTTTGCACCGTAGTAGCATCGAATGTAAGAAAATTATTTTTATGTTTGTAAGGATATATACATGTGTTAGACTAAATTCACTTCCTCTAATAAATTCTAGTTTGGACAATGCTCACTAAAGGAGCTTAAATAAATGAATTGTGTAAGGCGTGGACTTGTTTAGACACCTTGTAATGCATTCTGGAATGCTTGGAGCGCATTAACACCATTTAGTACAAGAGTTGGGCAACTCTAATTTGGATTTCCATTAGTTTTATAAAAATATGACTTGCACGTTACAAATAGAAGTTAAATTTTAAATATTATTAATGTAAATAATTAATAATATTAAATAATTTAATAATTAATAACATTAAATAATTTTAAAAAATATATTTTTATTAAATATTATTTTTATCTTTATTTTAAAATGGAATATATATATAAATATTTTTATTTCATATATAAGTATATAAAATTATTTTTAATTTAGTACATAAGAATACACATAAATTTGTTAATTTTAAATTTATGAATATATAAGTTTAATTATTAATATTTTAGTTTTATATATAAGAATATGGTATTATACTTATATATTTGTAATGGTGAAATTTGCATACTCACATTGTTTTCTATTTAGTTTTGTGTTTACATTTTGAATAAGTGTCTTGATAAATGTACATATTGATACATGGCATATTTTTGTGTGAAGTTGGGATCATTTCCCTAACTTTTACCTCTCTATACACACATTCCTAAGCATTTATCCCCAACCATACCAACTACATACACTCCAATATATTTATCTATTCCAAGCATGCATTACATTTATTTGTACACCTACTCTAATATAGTCGTTATCCATCTTGATCTAACCGTTTTCCCACCTAAGGCCATTTTGTTGGTTGTGGGATTGACTCAACAATCATGAACTTGATCATTGCCTTTTCAAAATTCAAATTCAAAATTTGCTTTATTTGTCCCTATTGACACTTGATATGAGATAATCCAACTATCGCTCTTTGTATTGGTTTGGTGCCCTTCATATTTATAATCGATACATAAAATCATGATTAAGACCTTGTGTTATACCTCATGAACTTATGTTTTGTAAATCCACCTCTCAAGCTTGTACTATGAACTTTTTTTATATTTATTGATCTCCATTGCTAACATAATCATTTAATTTTGACAAGAATGATTCTAGCAAGGTTCATTATTGGCCTTCTGACATTTTCCAAAATTCTTTAAGTTTGATGAATTACCAAACTTCATGTTTATAGCCATGCCAACCTTGTTAAAATGACTAGTCTTTGCCCTTTACCTATGCAATTTTCTTCTATTTAAATGTTGGCTTGTGGTTGATGGTTGCCCCTCAAATGGTGATCAGTTACTAGTTTTATTGGCAATTTGTGCCCGCAGGTAGTCGGCTCAACTGGTCTCCAATTTATCGTGGGTAATTTATGGAGGGTAATCAAACTGTTCACTCATTTCCATTTGCATGTAGTCCATTCATAGCCAATCTTGATGCTCACCAAGCACTGGCCTTAGATCATTTTCAACTTTTAATAAATCATGGCATTGTGGCCTCATACCACATTGGTCAATGACTAGTTCACATCATCTCAAATGTGAAACGAGCAAGTGGAGGATTCCCAAGGAGGAGTGGGCAAAGAGAGTCTGCCTCTTTTCCAACAAAGGTGTGGTGGAGATGGAATGACATTTCATCAAGGAGTTCTCAGCTTATGAAGACATACGTGGTAGCTACGAAGACACTTTGAAGGACAACAATTTAAGCACCTTGTTTGAAGTGGCAAGACTGGGTAGAACTGCAAATTTTTTGATCAAAATTTATAGCAGAAGATCTGAGCTTGAGAAGGGGCTACAAACTGTTTAGCTACCTGCTACCCTGTTTTTGGGTTGGGACTGTGTGCAATTTTGGGTCCCATAGGCTGGTGTGGCCTTGTGGATGTTATTAAAAAATTTCATTTCATTCATTTCAATGGTTGACTAAGTGGGATTTCAACATAAGATTGTGACCAAAAGAAAAGTAAGGTATTGGCGTGTCATTCAATGGCATGGTAGTGAGGTGTATGGTGGGCCTGTGGGGTGGCTACTTGAGCAATGAAAGGGATATACATGGTTGCCGATGATTGTCTACACGACTAATTTGTGTTTGTGGGGATCAAAGTGAGCCTTCGTTGTTGATTTGCTGCAATTTGTACCTATTATTTAATGTGCTATGAGGCACGTGGCAATCAAAATCAATTTCTATTGGTCAAGGACCCACGTATGAGTTTTGAAGGGATCCGTTTATATAGTGACAAATCAAATGGCACCACATGGTCCTAAGTGGCGTATATGGTGGGCCCAGGCATGCATTAGATGAAATTGTTTAGTGAAGGACCTTTTGAGTGAAGCTATGTGGCATAGTATGATTTATTGCAGCTAAATTTAGGTTGCGAGGAGTCAAATTGCTCACCTGTTCACGACTCTCCATAGCCCCCAAGCAATTGATAAGTAATTTATTGAAATATGGTGAGCACAAACACATATAATTACACCATTATTGCACAACAATATTAAAACATAATATTATGTACACATTTCATTTGGCTTTCATTTGGCCTCATTTGGAAGCCTCATTTTATGCACATGGCATAAGACACCTCAGCTGGGTGTGTGGTAGTTATGAAGAGTCCTTCGAACTCTTTCACTCCACTTAGCTTGCCACATCTACTTGAGATCTCCTTAAGTTATGGGATTGACTCCCAATAACTCAAGGTTGCTCAAGGCTATATTTACTTGTCATATTGACTTCCAATTTACTCATATTTTGATATCAGCATATCTATTAGTTGATTGTGTGAATTCTAAGATGGTATCAGAGCAAAACTAATTAGTTTGCTGATTCATTTTTTTGATGTCCGGCTCATCTGAGGCTATTTGAAAATTTGGCTTCTAAATCTTTGCTGCATGGAGGCACCAAGAGGCTCAGGATTTCTAGTCGAGTTTATGCTGAGTGCATGTGATCAACTTGAAGGATTGATGTTCCTGGCACTCGAATTAGAGTTGAATCATAACAGGCTGAACCCTGCTTCGACCTGTGGAAAACACTGATTGGGCCCATTGAAGCATACAACGACCTTGCAGGCCCTGTCGACCTCATTGGAGGAGATCCAATCGTGAGGCTTGACCTTACAAAACTGGTGGCCTCTAGGCAAGCTCAGGCCTTGTTTTGGCAGGCCACGACTCCTCTAATCCTCAGCAAGCTCATGTCTTTTGGCAAGCCATGACCCCTTGCCGAATCCTGTCCTGCTCATGCGTTGGATCTGACTTCCATTGGAGTGCTTGAAGGCTCTCATTCAAGGTGAAGGTGATTTGTATGCGCGTGAAGTGCAACGAGTGGAGACCATTCCAGGCGATGATCTGGACTTGCAGAAAATGCTTGGGACCTCCTCCCTATTGGACCTGTCATGCCCTCATCCCGTGAGTCAACATTCTGGCTGAGCGAAGGACATTTTGGCAGTAAGTGAGAGCCCATTCACAGTAACAATGCCCTTGTTTTCACCTTGTTTGTTTTGAGGGTTTGAAATGATGTGAAGGAGAATCTGACCTGTGACAGTGCTTTGTGAAACCCCATTCGGCCCTGTTTGAGTCGACAGTTTGCATTGACAGGCTCATGACTTGGAAGTAGCAGGCCATGACCTGCTTGAAGCATGCGGCCTCCACAGAGGTTCGCAACCTGCAGATCGAGGTCAACGATCTCTCAAATCTTCCAGTCAGCGTTTGATTTTTACCGATCTGCATTTGTTCAGGCATTTCCCCTACTTTTGCCGTGTTACCAGCCTCACCTAGCCGTCCCTGTTTCTTTTTGCATTTCTACCTTATTGTGCCCTAAAATTTGGGCTTGAAATATTAAAATTATGCCCTAATTTTGTTTTGAAAGCATTTAAAATTATTGCTTTTCAAAATTTTATCAAAATAGGCAATGTGTTTTGTGTTAAAATAGGGGCAGGGCATTTAAAAATTGGTGCAAATTACTTTGTGGGAATTAATGGTTAAAAAACCCTTGTATTTTCTCCTGTTGAAGACGAAGGGTGAGGCCCGGGTTGACAGGAGGCCAATTCCCCCTCACAAAATTAAACCATTGTATTCTTCATTCTTTGCCGAATCCAACGAGTCGTTGGAAGGCTAGTTTCCCTCTCGCCATGGGTATTGTTTTTGCTAATTAGTGCCAATTTATTAAAATAGGTCTATTTTGCGGGAACTTGTTTCTGTGATAACTTTTGCTCGGTAGCTCGAAATTGAGCTCCGCTTTTTGCAAAAGTGAATATTTTCACATTTCCCATGCATCTAACCTATTTATATTGTAATAACGCACTAAGTTATAAAGTGCCACAAATATGGGGAGTCACCTAATCCTGAATCTGGGGGGGTGTATAGAATGTGCCTTGAACATTTTAGAGTTGTGCCAAAGAGCACTTCCATATAATCATGTCAAGAGCACTTCATTGAGTCATGTCTAGAACACTTCCACACTTTCTTTCCATTTTTTCAGTTATAGGGGTTATTCATGCACTAATTTATAAAGTGCCGCAAATAATATTGGGATAAAAATATTGAATTATGGGGGGGTTCATAGAAGTGTGTCGAGTGCATTTCCAAATTGTGCCAAGAGCACTTCCACGGAGATATGTCAAGATCACTTCCACTACTCCATCATTCTTCAACATTTTTCTTGCATTGTATTGAGATGTGTCACGAACACTTCCACTACAACATCATCATCACTTGTTGCTACATCAGAGTTTAGAGTTGCTTCACAGAAGGCTTCTAGAGATTCTTTATAGCAGGATTATCACCTTTAGGTATTTTGTAAAGTGTCTAGTACACTTTCTTATTTTTTCTCTTTTGGGGGGTAGTTTTTTTCCATTGGGTTTTCTACCTTTCTCCACTTATGAGAGTTTGTTTGTACATGGGTAACTCATCAGGCCTTGTTGCCGGGACCCATCTTTTACACCCACCTAAGTTGTGCTTAAGGGGGGGTATTAGTGTACACATTTCATTTGGCTTCATTTGGCTTTCATTTGGAAGCCTCATTTTATGCACATGGCATAAGACACCTCAGCTGGGTGTGTGGTAGTTATGAAGAGTCCTTCAAACTCTTTCACTCCACTTAGCTTGCCACATCTACTTGAGATCTCCTTAAGTTATGGGATTGACTCCCAATAACTTAAGGTTGCTCGAGGCTATATTTACTTGTCATATTGACTTCTAATTTACTTAGATTTTGATATCAGCATATCTATTAGTCGATTGTACAAAATTATATATTATTGTCTTCAGATGATTGTTACAATGCAGTACATTAGCTTTTTAAAGCTTTATTATTCTCGTGTATAACTTCTTAAGGGAAATAACTAATTTATTTATCTACTTGCTAACATTTATTTAACTAACAATGTAATACCATTGTGACTATTATGCCAACATTCCCCCCTCATTACATTGTTCCTATAATAGTATCAAGGGACCCCCCTGAATGCTAATATACTCAACACAGCTGATTCAATAATATGAATACATATTTTATAGAAGATCTTCTCCCAAAGAACAAATCCTGAATGAAGCGGGGCTCCATCATGCTGTCTCGTCTACCCTTGGAAAGGCATAGCTTTGAGCTGTGTTCTTGAGCTCTTTAGTCCAAAACTCTCAAATCACAGAGTCTTGAATTATTCGACAATGAACCCTATGAGATACGATAGATCTCTGCCATTGTCTAGTGACTGCGAAAGGGTATAATTCTCGATCATATACTCTTTGAAGCTCGCTGGACAACAATCCATATTGAGCTCAACACCAAATCCTAAACCTGTCTCCAAAATAAAATCTTAACAAAACATACATTCTTCAAATCCGTCAGTATCAACAAAGAAAAGAAAAACAACCAAAACCAATAATGCTTCTCATGCAAAGCATCATCTCAAAGCGAGAAGCTAACTTGAGATGATGGAAAATCCTCCATCCTTCGATGCCGCCTGCCTCCAATTTGATATGTTTACACTCTATCCATTTGCTTTAGTCTTTTCAATAACACAAGCATGCAAGTCTCTCAAATTTCTATCAATGATAGCATGTATGGCATTGGAACCACAAACATAACGTGTGGTCATTTTCAAATGTTAAAACCTTATCTTACCACAAAAATTAAATTTACCTCCAAATTAATTTTTTTAAATACTTCCCCTTATTTCTCCCAATTCCTCAAAAGTAAATATTTTAAATACCCTTTCCTTAATACTTATGTCTCCCTTTTAAAAACTTTTCTCCAAAAGAAATTGTAAATTTCTTCCTTCAAAACTTTTTAACTTTCTCCATACAAAATTGTTTTACTCTAGTTTCTCCAACATAACTTCTTTGCTTAGGTATCAATTTGTGGCCTCTATGCAATAAAAAAACACTTACTCCATTTCGTTATCCAAAAATTTATTTTCTCACATAAAATGTTTGACCAAAAAAATAACAATGTAAGATATGCCTTCTCTGAAACCCCTTACACAGTGCAACAAACAAACCTGGAAATGAACACAACACTTGAGACAAGATGTAAAAATTGAAATGCCTTATGTGGGTTTTGTATATCTTTCAGTGCCTTTAGCACTTCCTCATTTAATTTCAACGGTTTTTGTTAAAAGAGAAATATTTACCTTCTGTTGTTATTTCCAAAACTTCTACGTAGATTTTAGAATTTCTTGTCTCTCTGTGACCACCAAGTTTATTCCAGTACTCATAGTCTCCACAACAACTAAAATGAAGGGCAAGAAACTCTTTCTATGGATCAAACAAACAATTATCCTCCAATAATAGTGCCAACAACCATTCTCATGTGCTCAAATAGATTTTTCATGAAGAGATTTCCTTGTTGTATTCGGTGTACACCTAGTTTTCCTTCTTTGAGTGCAACTTTAATATCAAATAGCTTGCATCTCCTCATGGAAAATAATTTCCATATCAATTACTTCTAAAAGATTACTTAATGCAGATTGAATGCAAATGATGCAATTTCAGCATAGCAATGTTTAAAAACTTTATGCCATCATCTCCTCACAGTAAACAAAAACCATGCAAACCCTAAGTATCAAACAACAATACTCTCTCAACATCAGCAAATTCATTTGGAGAGCGAGACTGAGAATGATATGCACCTCCATTTGAAATCTTAGACGCCTTTGATGCAGATTTTAACTTCCATTGGCTCTCCCCCAAACAAGCTTTCAACCTTCCATTTTAGAATGCACAGGTTCAGCCAAATAGTTACTCTGAAACCATATTGAAATATGGTGAGCACAAACACAAATAATTACACCATTATTGCACAGCAATATTAAAACATAAAATTATATATTATTGTCTTCGGATGATTGTTACAATGTAGTACATTGGTTTTTTAAAGCTTTATTATTCCTATGTATAACTTCTTATGGGAAATAACTTCCTAACTTCCCAAAACTAATAAATATTTATCTACTTGCTAACATTTATTTAACTAACAATGTAATACCATTGTGACTATTATGCCAACATAATTTTCCCACGCTACAAGTATATCTCAAATGCAAAAAAAATGATGCCCATGGTGAAGAAAACACAATATCATGCATGGAAATATAGAAGATCTCTTCAACATATACCCAAACGAATAAAAGGATATTCAATACTCAACACTACATGAAACAATCAAAACCCACAAGACACATGAAGTGTTTCCAAGTGCCTATAAGACATCCAATTCTGTCATTTTAAATGGTTGTAGAAAATGCACAAAATCGATTTGTCAAAAACATATTACTAACTTTCAAGGAAATGTAATTGGTAGGTGTAAAGAGCTAGACTCGATAACCTTTGCCAACATTCTCCTTAGCTATACCAAAGTAGGAACTTTGAAACAACACATGGACATCCATTTAAGCACGATGGAAGGGGAATTTTTGTCACATGTTATAGTTGCAGCTATCTTATATGTATGGAATATGTGGAACCATATACAAGGCATGTAAATTGTTTGACATAATGCCTCAAGTATGAGCAAAAATTAAGTCTAAGAAAAATACAAAAAACATTCTAGTGGACATTACAAGGGGGTAATGCGCAATGACCATCCACTTCAAAATTGTTCAAGTCTTGTAACCATATAATCTGAAATCCAACAAAGCTACAAACTCTTTTTGACAAACGATTCAAGCATGTAGCCTTTGTAAATCTAAAGAATTACCAACAACAATTGCTCACAATAAAACAATCACATGCAAATGACAGATACAAACTACCCATAACAACTGTAACAAGACATACCATCAAGGCATATACATGACAACAACCAAATAAGTTAAAAAACCCTGAAATATATTTGAAAAATAGAACTTTCTCTTAACATTTACCAAAAAGACCAAAAAATTGTATCTGTACGTAGCCAAAATCCACAAAAAATTGACGTCTACAAATTCTTTTAGGATTCACTTGAACAAACCCTCTAATAAAGTGCACATTAATTCTTCCATGACTACCATAATTAGAATGAACCAAATTGTAAAGCAAGCTAGTAGGGGTAATATCAATTTTCTCTTTGACATAAATTCTCATACCATGACCTAAAGACCACAACCATGTCTTTTGATGATGTGCAAAAGCTGGGATAGGGCAATTTCGAGGTTTTGTTGTGTACAAAGGGCAACTATAACATAACAGGTTGAAAATTATTGGCAAGGTGCTTGACTCCATTTTTTGCAAGGCAAACAAGCCTTTTGTAAGGTTTCCGACTTTGGCAAGATCAACAAGCTTCAATAGAAAACATACTTCTATTTCATTATCTTTGAAAGAATATATAGATCGTCAACATGTATAGGATCAAAAAAGAATGCCACATTATGTAAAGAATCATCCTTGAATGGAGCCTTACATGATTTTAGATTTTCAGCAAGCACGCATAAGAAAAGCTTTGAGCCAAAGCTTTAAATAATCTATTCTAGTAATTTTAAAATGTTCAACTAAAACACCTTCATTCTCTAATTTTTAGATTATTTAAATAACACGCATGCACTTTAAGCATTACAAGGATTATTAAGTGTAAGAAACCACAACATTCATACCAAAGAAACATTTCTCCATTGTAAAAACTTAGATCACTGCTTTGGCATTCTTAGATTGGAGAAGAAGCATCCCCTTTCACTTTTAAGGGCAATCCTTATGTCTTTTCTAGTCAATGTTTGTTTTCTCCATAGGCAATTAGTGCATCAACCTATGTCGAATTAAAAAAAAGTCACATTATGTCGAGAATCATCCATAAAGTGAGTCTTATACATTATTTTACATTTTTGACAAGCACATATAAAAAAAGCTTTGAGCCAAAGCTTTACATAATCTATTATATTAATTTTAACAACTAAAACACCTTCATTCTATTATTTTTTAAATTTTGTTAATGATATTAGTACACTTTACAAATTACAAGGATTATTAAATGTAAGAAGACACAACATTCATACCAAAGAAACATTTCTCCTTAATGAAAACTTTCTATCACTGCTTTAACATTCTCACATTGCAAAGATACTTTCTCTTTCTCATAGTTAAAGGCAATCCTTATGCTTGTTCTAGTCAATGTTTGTTTTATTCAAAAACAATTCCAAACATTTATTCATTTTTTCCCTGTTACTCCAAACTTACAAAAACATAAAACATTCATTTTGACAACATATAAAAAAAAATACTTTCAAGTAATAAAGAGGCATCACGGAATGTTAATTTTTCTGCTCAGTGCAAGCCCTTACATCCATGATTGATAATTGTATTGTTGGAAACTTTAACCCACAACCATCATATAAAATATACACTAGAAAAAATAATACAACGATTGAATGAATGAATGAAAGATTTTAATAACGTCCATGAGGCCACAACAGTTTATGGGACCCAGAATCGCACACAACCCCACCCCAAAAACAAGATCGTTAGACAATTTGCATCCCTTTCTCAAGCTCAGATCTTCTACCGTGAATTTTGATCAAACAGGTTGCGGTTCTGTCAAGTCTAGCCTCCTCAAACAAAGTGCTTAAATTGCTATCTTTCAATGTGTCATTGTAGTTGCTGTGGATGTCCTCGTAAACCGAGCACTCCATGATTGGAAATCAAATTTCATCTTAAGCATAAATTTTGACATGTTGCTTGACTCAACTCGGTAAAGTTCTGCCGCAGTAACATGACTTAACAATGGCAGCTTCTTCGATTGGAGAACCATCATGAGCTTGGGTGACTCTCCAATGGCTCGCCTCTGCAATGTGTGTTGTGGTTCAGAAAGGAAGTGCAAGTTTGGAGAGCGCTTCAAGGTTAGCCATTAATAGTTATATCACAGTAAGCCGTAAAATGTAGAAAGACTAATTTAGCTTGTATTGCAAGTTTCCTTTTGTTCGAGGCGCTATCTGCGCATCCATACAACTGGATGGGAAAGATTAAAAATGGAGCACCAGCCATTGATTGCCCACTGTGAACGTACTCGATGAATGAGCGGCAGATCTCTTCAATGGTTTATTTATTTATTATGCATGCGATCGAAACCGTCGATTCTCAAACGTGCATTTATGGAGGTCCGCTCGCTCCGCAGGGTAAATAAATAAACATCCGCTTATGTGAAAACAAAGTTGAAAAATGGGGAGTTTCAAGATTTAAAAAGGTCTAAACAGGTAGGTATGCCCCATTTTACTTTTAATTGTCTGTAAGTAAAATGCATATGACTGTCTTGGCTCAAGCAGTACATTTCAAAATTAATATCATTGGTACATAATCATTTACTAAATTATGTGAGTTCGTTGTTGAATATGAAGGATTTTAATATAAGCTGCAGAGAGCCATAATTCTTTCACATGGGTTGCGATGGCAGTATAACCAGGAGTTTGTTTTGTTTCAATGTTGCTGAACTTGTTGAACAGCTTTCTGTGTCCGAATATTTGGAATTCAAGAAACGCCTTGTGAATGGAAGGTAATAACGCTCAAGGTTTATAATGGTGTAAATTAAGGAACGTAAATCGTCTAAGTTCAAATGACCTGTCTTCTTAGAAGATTACTATATTGTAAAGTTTTTTTCCCCAAGAAGCTCTCTGTTTATGATGGCCTTGATATATCTTTTTTCTGCTGCAAAATAGAAAAGATGAATGTAGTAAAATTTTTGAGTTGATGTTTCCGAGTAAAACTGCATTTATGGACAAATTTGGGTGTACATGGGCAGTATTCCTGCAAGAGCAAAAATATATAATTATAGGGTGTTTTCTTTGAAGCTTTATCACATGTTGGCACATACACAACGGCTTATCTTTTCATCTAAATGACCAAGTAATGGTTGCTGCCCTTTTTGGCAGAGTCAAGAAGAACTGCGTGTTGGAGCCCTTTAATGCATCCTTTTCCCGTCTTCAATCGGCAGTGGAGTTCAATTTTTGAACCGACATTTGTGCCCAAGAGTATTCAGTGATAAAGAAAGCATACAGCCCTTTCTGGATTTTCGTCGGCCACACAATTACCGGGGACAGGTTGGTTCATAACACAGTTCACACATCTATTTCCATCATGTTGTTGATTTAATTTCAATGTACGATAAACAAACCAATTAGAATTTGTTAAAATGTTTTCTTTTAGAAAACAAAGACAACTGGGCTGATTCGAAACCTATAGTTGATTTGTGCTTGGCAGTTTGTTCTGTGGTTTACTGCTGTTTCTCTTGGAACTTGCTGTTGTCACAGCAGGTTTACTGCATTGTTTATGTATGTAGGTGGTTATGTTGCTGTATCTATTCTTTCTTTGCAGTCTACTGTATCCTTTGTAATCGCATTTTTCCAAAAAATATATATATATATATAATTTAATATAATATAATATAATAGAAAACATTTTCCACCAGTGGCCTTGTGAAATACAAACAGGCTTCCACTATCTCACTACCTCGACGGCTAGAAAAAACCCAAAATTTTCGGTCTTTCAAGCTTAGACCTGGAAATTAGCAGCACGCGATCTAATGTTGGTCTCCAACATTAGGCATTGCCATGACTAAATTTACGGTTAGATCGTTAGCTTCTAACACTTAGTACTGCTACCAGATAATCTTGTCCTTTTATTATAAAGTCTTTGGCAGGCGGTTTAAAACTGTAAAGCGTCTGCCAAAGACTTTATTACGCCGAAGGCTTTCCTATATGAAACGAACGACCTGACTGGGCGTGGTTGGTATCGTTTTATTTCCGTGCAAGACGGTTGAACAATGAAAGGGATCGGGCCGTCCGTTTTCGTTCGCCGTTTTATTTTTTCCGTTCTTTAAATTTCCGGCGGGACACGCGAGAAAGGTTTTATTTTTCGAAATCGCCCGTTCCTTTTTCTTCGTTTTAAACAGCCATGTCCAACAGTTTGTTAGTTTTACTTATGGCCACGTGACAAAGGAAGAAAAGTTTTATTAACTAGCATTTGTACCCAGGGCTTAAATTTGAGAGTCGACTTTGCTTCTCAACCAATTTTTGTATGACAGTTATCTATTCAATGTTGCCCTTCAAATACTATGATATGCTTTATTATAATTAAATCATATAAAAATCAAATATATCTATTAACATAATCTTATATAGATTTTGACAGTTTGTTTAAAATCCTTCTTTTCATATGATAGTCTTTTTAAGATTTCGATTGTATTTTACAGAAAAAAATGCCTAAATACAGCTATATAGCTGTCAAATTTAAGCCATACTTGTACCTATAGGAGGTTCAAGGAATACGTCGCTAAGAACAATCGACGATTTTAGAAAATTTCCGAGCACTATAATGCTCACATATAAAAGCCTATCAACTAATCATACAAGTTTATTATTTTTAAAATGTTTTGTGTTGGTGGCACGCAAAAAGCAAGGGTCTAACCAGTCATCTTTGAAAGGTTTAAGTTTAAAGTGACATTTATATTATCTCTTCCATCTTGGCCTATATATTTTATATATATTGAGATCTATTGAAAAACGATTTTAAAAGATTGAGATTTGTTTCATATAATAAAATATTTATATAGTGACCAAGAGCTACATCAGCTTCACATCTAACTATGTAAAATTATATGACATGTTCAAATCTGCTACACTAGATTTTACCAACTTATAGTACTGTAGTTTTTGGCACACTCCATTTTTAAAAATTTCTCGCGTTGATTAGGGAAATTGCATAATGTGTATTTTCACATTTCAAGCAATGACATGAACCCACAGTACGGTAAAAGGAATCTACTATCCACCTGGATAGAATTCATGTGATCAAGAGTAAAGCGCAAGCCATAAAAGGTTAAGCACAACAAGGTAAAATTTAATGACATCCTTAGAATCTCCAGCACAGTCACCAAATATTGCACAATGCTTTGGTCTATATCTCATAATATCTTTGATCTACATTTTGTGATTTTGGTGGTAAATCACAAAAATATCCATTCATAGGAACACACATCTTTCACCTAGTAAGTCAATCCAATAACATGTCTAAAGATTATAAAATGTTTCCATCCTTTAAAAAAACTAAAATTAAATCGTCACTCATCTCAGTTGTAGCTTAGACTATACACAACATTATCTTATACTGCACACATGTCATCATTATATCCAAAAAGTAAGTAACAAGTTTCTTTGTTTTTAAAAATGCTTTATACGGCTACATGATTCTAATCAATTAAAGAAATAAAGGAGTATCTAATGTAGTGAATAGATATAGGGAAGAATAGAATGTAAATCTCCTCCCGTTGATATCGATTTCACATAATAAAAAACATGGGAATTGAATTATTAATTATTAATTATTTGAATGTTCAGTTGCTCTAAAGTTATGTTAAAATTTGTAGATTCATATCTTTTTCCTTGAAGTAAACATAATGGTCATCTTCTACTTTACTAGAGTTAGGTATGTATATAACAAAATTAAAAGTATACTTTTTATGGTATTATTATGGTGTAAATAATAATATGATATGACATACCAATATAATATTAATAATGTATTACATAGCTAGCTAGGGCAATATTGTTGACTATACACATTGGCATGCAATATGTCAGAAGTATTTCTCGAATTCTATGTTATCATTAAATCTTGTCTTTCCATGCCCATTAGCAACACATTGCAAAAATACTCTTCGATCTTAGTATTGTGCGTTGATTAATTATATACACATAAAAAACAACATCTATAATTGGTGGATACATGGTGTTGGAAATAGTTATTGTATATTAGGTGAAGCCTTTAGAATTAATCTTTATCGTCCATTTATAGTGTTAAGATCTAAATTGAGCACTAACACTATACATTTACAACATCTTTAATGAAATACAATTTAAAAAAAGTATATACTTTTATCCTCTACAATTATATATTATTCCAAGTAAATTTCACCATAATAAACCCATATATTAATTTGTTATATATTATTATATAATATATAATAAACTATATTATTAGATTAAAGAATCTAATAAATCATATATTTTTTAAATTTCACCATTTGTTTTCTCTTAAATTAATATTATTATATTTTTAAATTTTATTTTATTTTCTAGTAATTTTTTATAAAGAAAACAACAATCCAAACAAACAAATAAATAAATAAATTTAAACAACTCTCCCAATCTTTGTGATCGAAGTGAATAAGGCCATAATGTGTTTCTCCCTAAATTAGTGTGTTGGAAAAATGTTAGGTTGGGAGGTTCTGCACAAAATGCCCAGTGTCAAGTGGGATATAAGCATTTCCCTTTTGCTTGTTGTGCAGTCCAACTTGATATCAACCATGTTAGTTGACCAAAAAAGTTTGAATTATCTAGATGGAGGGACGTGGACCAATGAGCAGGCAGTGTGATCGGACAAAAAAGTTAGTTTATCTCTCTCTTCTACTCTATCTCTTGGAGCTGTAAAATTTCACTATCTTTGGCCCCACTATAATTCGTTCCACTAGTGGTTATTCTATAATATACATAGAATCTTTTTTCTATCTCTAAAGTGAAATGCTCATTACACCCAAAAATGTTAAGATACGACTTCTCTCTCTCCCTATATATATATATTTATATTATATATATATTTATATTATATATAATATTACCTTTGTCTCTCTTCCCTTATATATGGAAGGTAGATGGTTAATAGGTAGAGAACACTATATATATATATATCATCCTCCTCCTTCCGTCCTCTATCTTCCTATATCTCTTTTTCTCTTTTCTCTATCTGTCTTACATATATATATATATAGCATCCTCCCTCCCTCCTCTATCTTCCTCTATCTCTTTTTCTCTTTTCTCTATCTCTCTTACCTCTATCTTTCATTCTATCTCTCATTCTCTATTCCTTACACTCTCTTTATCAATCTCTCTCTCTCACACACACAAACACACCTCTCTTCCTCTATCTCTATCTGTTATCTCTATCTCTATCTCTTAATATCTCTATATCTACCTCTCTTAAGATTCCCTCTCTATCTACCTCTCTTCCTCTATCTCTATCTGTTATCTCTATCTCTATCTCTCTTAATATCTCTATATCTACCTCTCTTAAGATTCCCTCTCTATCTATCTCTCTATTTCTCTTTGTCTCTATCTCTCTACCTCTCTTTCTCTCTATCCACGGGTCTCTAGATCTATTTTCCCCTCTCTCTCTCTATCTCTTTGTCTAGGCTCTACCTTTGTCTCTCTTCCCTTCTATTTCCCCCCTCTCCCTCTTCCCTTCTATTTTCCTCTATCTCTCTTACTCTTTATCTCTCTCTCTCTCTCTCTCTCTCTCTCTCTATCCCTTTGTCTATGTCTCTCTCTCCCCTTCTATTTTCCTCTCTTGCTAAGCTATCTGCCCATGATTCACTTTGTTTATTCAAGTAATACAATTGGAGACATAAATTTTTTCTTTTTACTCATTAATTGTAGTGTTAATTTACTTAAATAAACAATCCTTTCTTCAAAGTTATACACATGTTAAGTAACTTTGTTTAGTATTCTTCTTTCTTTATAACAATTGTGCCAGATAGTAGTTGGTCTTGCTAATCAACCTCACCTAAAGGATCTCTAACCCATAATTAATAGAGAGAGAGGGAGTGAGGAAGAGGTACAAAGATTGAGAGATAGAGAGTCGAATAGAGAAAGAGACATAAAGAAAGAAAGAAATAGACCCAACTTTTGAGGATAAGCTTGTTTTCTTTATAATTTTTTGTAGATATAACATAATTGAATGGTATACACAAACGATGCAAAGCAACTTCTGCATCTCTAGAGTTCTACAAAACAAAGAAAGGATATTGATCCCCTTTAGATAGATAGGCTTCAAAATAGAAAGAAGGCATTTTCTCTATTATCCTCTCTTCTTCTATAACTTTATCTTTCTCTCTCATGATTGGACCACCTTTCACTCTACATATTTTTAGAATATACTAGGATTTTTACAAGAAAAAAACAAGAGTTTAGGGTGCCGATCTAGATAACAACATTTGTAGTTTAATTTTACTAATTTTGCTAAAATTAAATTTACAGCCATTCAAATTATATAGTAAATTTTTCTCTTTATATCTCTCACTTTTCTCTCATTCTTTATTCTTTGTCTCTCACTCTCTCTCTATTTTTTAAAAAGTGTTATTTCATGAGGCTCCAATAGAGCTAGATGATCTAGACCAACCCATACCAAGCTCCACTTTTTACATTGTAAAAGTACCATAGCCTAATCTTTAATGTAGGGCTCTCCATTATAATGTTTCACAATAGCCCCAAGTTTATCACACAACAAAACACTTTTTACCTCTATGTTTATGCAATTAAGCTTAGTTCAGTAATCCCATGATGTCAAATGAATTTATGTTTTTAGGAAATGTTTCTTCAATTGTCATGGGTGATAAATGTAAAATCTAAAAATAATTATTCATAGGAAGGCTATGTGTATAGGCATGTTTTCTACTTGAAACTGAAAAGTACTTTGAATCCACAAATTTTAGTTTACCATCGTACATAAATAAGGATATGGTTTGCCCATACACAAAGATAACTAATATGTTTCAATTGTAACTTTAATTGTCAAGGAATAAAGAAATAATAGAGGGAGAATCATAATATGGTTATCTTAACTAAATCGAAATCAATGAAAAGCTATAATTTAAGTCCTTCACTAAACAACACTTTAATTTCCTCTAACAAATTTCCTTGTATATAAACATCTAAATTAATATGTTCTAATTTTCTCTCACTTACAAGGTATACGATACTAGATTATCACAATACTGTTACCTCAAGAAAGTTAGAATAATAACACAACATCTTACTAATTACGATTTTCTTTAGAAACAACTACCATATAAATTTGACTTCTTTCCATAAACAAAGCTAACTATCTCTCACATTAAAATTTCCAAACCAAACATTATAACCTAAATAGAAATCATAAGCTTACCTTACTATCTAGTATCTTACCAACTTACCATTTCCAATGAACACAACTATAAGAAAAGATATATGCCCATATTGGCATATGTCATTGTCGAAATAAACTATCCACCACAACTTTCATTCTATATCTTACATAAATATCCCTATAAGTCTAGACTGCAAGTTCTAACCGATACCTAAGCAACTATTTCTAAAACATCATACAAGTTCCAAACAACCATTGCATCCTACATAATTTCCTATGAGCAGGAATTTCCAAATAAAGTCTTACCACTTCATTCAAGGCAAAACACTATGAACCTGTATAGTTTTCTAAGTTATTACCACTTCAATAACAATCAATATAACCAATTTACTGGCACAAGAACTACTCTTTAGCCACGGTTTACCAGATGATCAAGAAGTTATAAAAGAAACTTTATAAATATGCCTATCTACAATTCCTTCCAAGAATGAATTCTTACTAAATTTCTAACAAAAGCTGAGCATCAAGGCAACCACAAAAACATTCAATTAAGTAATTTTAGGCTGGAGAGCAATGAAGGAAGAAGATTTTCCAGAGGCCACCATGCCCAGGGATGCACAACTAGGTCATCATTGCAAGAAGTGTTTGATCATGTTAGTTGGCCACAGCCTGGAAATCATGATGCTGAAATATGCTTGCTATAGGAGTTGTTTATTGTATGATAGGGCTATGGTATTAAAGAAAGTGCATATGCTTGATTATTGTGAGATCTTTAGAAAATAGAGAATTTATATTATTATCATCATATCATAGAATGTACCATTGACTAATTTGAAATCATTTATCGGTGTTGGAAATTGAAATCAAAACTTCTATAGAAAATCTAAAATTTCGTCATGAAATGGGTTACTAACCCAGTGATAGAGAGCAGCGCACTGGCATGGAGTCAGTTTTGTGTTAGAAACCTAAGTTGTCCAAAATTTTCAAAAAGAGGAAAGATTTAATTTTGATGGAGCATAATTATTAGAATACCAAAAGGTTGCAATGCTTTAGTAGACGTTCCTGCAACGAGTGGAAGCATAAAAAAGGGTGTTAGAAACATTCTAATGGATGCAAGGATTGGCAGCATCACAATAATGGTACCACGGCTTGGCCCGACTATCCTGTCTTGGGGGGTAAAAAGACTTGCGAGCTAGAATTTTGGTCAAGCTAGAGATTTAGGAGAAGACTACCCCATTGATGAGGAGCTCAGTGCAACAGTGGATTTTGTTTCTCCCAAGCAACTTGGATGTTATGCTTCAGACTAACGTTGAACACACACACCTTCTGGAAAAAGAAAGGTTGAACAATAGGTGCGAGTTCTAATCTAAGAAGAAACATATATAGGAGACATTATACCCCGTCTAGTGAGGTCTCTCTACACTTCAGAAACCAAGAAAAAAATATCTAAATTGTTAAGAGGACCATCTTCCTGTAATAAAATTAAAGACTACAATATCAAAATAACAAATTACCAAAAATAGATTTCTTATAATAGCAACCTGTCATAGAAAGGGGCAGCAAAAATAGTTATGAGATCTAACAATAAATCTATAACTGACAATAAATCTCTTGGTCGATCTTCACTACAGTCCTATGGACTCACACAAGGAAATTTCCTATCTCGACTATAGGAATCTTGCTCAAATGGTTCCAGTAACATTAAATTTCAGAAGTATATCATCGGTGAACCGTTAGAAGGGTGGGCCAAAGATCGGCCTGCCACGGAATTCCAATTGATGTATATGCTATAGGAATAGATGAGACACCCAACGATGCCCAGGAGGAGGGATGATTTCCATGGTATTGGAGTGGTTAACCATGACCAGGAAGTGACAGCGGATCCCTGACATTGGCAGATTAACAACAATCTCGAATAAATATCAAACAGTCTATAGAGATGGAGAACTAATCAAGAAGGCCTAACAATGAAATCTTAAAACAAAATTCTTGAAACAAAAAGGGTGCATTCCCAGAAGAGAGGATAATCATTATAGAGATCCAATTGGACAGGATTCATGAACAGAAGAGATACAGGATGCAACAGATGATCAGGGAATACATTCGGCAACCATGCAAGCACCAATTCAACAAAACATTAAATTACTAACACAATATACATACCTAGAAAATCGTTTTACTATCCCACTATCGATTCCTTCTCTATTTCCCAGACCTCTTCCTTTGTCGACCTCCACCAATTTTTCTGTCTTTCTACACAACCCCCCCGAGTACCATTAAACCCCATAGCCACAAACATGCATCTGTTACCAAAACCCCCACTCCTCTAGGAATTTTAAAATATTACTTATAATAGAGATTTCACAATCTGAGAATTCACATCTGACAACTCAAAGCATTTATTACACATATCAAGATTATTCTACACCAAATAATAAATTTAATAACCCATAACTCCAAACTTATGACATAAATGCTCTTGGACAGCAGATAATTAACTCTAGTCTATTTTAAAAATCCAACCAAGGAATCAATCCAAGTTCTAAGCCAAGTAATTATTATCCAATAATCATCAAAGAAGCATTATTATTTAATAATAATTCATTAAAGTATTTTCTAACCTCACACAAGAGCATAAATAGCACAACTCGGCTAAACACCACAACACGGGATTACCCACATACAAGGCAAGGACCAAGCGACACAACATGACTCAAGACCACAACAGAAGACGAGGGCCAACCTAGTGGAATATACCTCGCATTATCTCCCATCACTGATACCCATTGGTGTAAGAACCCGCTCGAACCTGCTATATCAGGTGGAGTTGAGGTTCGGTACCTGCAGTCTGCATCCGAGCAATTGGTTGTATAAAATCAAACACATATATGTCAACACACACAGATAGTCAGAGAATCGCGACGTAGTAGGGTACTTGAAGCGAGTAGTACTACACTGTCTCTGCTCTTGAAACAATATCATAACAACTTTTATCTAAATTTAAATACCACAAATCAAATGACACAAGATGATATTAATTTGCATCGTAATTGGAATAATAGTAGTGCCATCATAAACTCATATCACTTGCCTAATTATATCAGTCAAACATAGTTCATCAAGATCAAAATGAACATAAATCATAACCTACTTAATCAAATGTCTCAGAACTGAATCAATGCAATGAATGACTAACAACTGTCTCTGATTGATAGAGAGCAATGCAGAATTACCACTATCCCAAGCCAACGACAAGGGGGCACTACACAAATAGTTGACCAAAACAAAAAAGGGAAAAAAGTTTGACAAAAACCATAATTACTTTTACCCATTGCTATTCAAAACTAACTAAATTGTTAATCATGTCGACATATTTAATCTACTCCATTTCACCCTTACCCTCACCAAAATTGTATGCTCTCTTCCCAAGTATAATAAATGGTCATGCACTATATCACTAATTACTTCTCTTCTACATTCTATCTCGGTACCCATTGCACACTAAGGTGTGATTACTAGTTATATCACTCTTAAGTTTTTTGTCATATGTGCAAGAAAACTATTATCTGTTGTTATATCCCATTTATTAGTCAGCTCCTTCAAAGTTTGGGTGTTTGACCAAAAACACGTCTTTTAATATGAATTCAATATGTTAGTTTGGGTCCTCGATTTTATTATATAACTTGAAGAGATGTTTCTTGCCCATTTAAGAGGTAATGTTAGTTAGCCAATTGTTGTATCTTTTCATTGGCTTTTTATAATCATATTTATATAATTTGATTGTTTCTATTTGTTTCTATTTTTATGGGTTTGGTAAAAATATAGTTCTTTTAAGTTTGGAAGTAATAAGAAACTATTGATGTCTTGAGGTGTAATGGTAAAATTTGTATATCTATATTTTTTATTTAATTTTGTGTTTATTTTGAGGAAATGTTTTGATACATATATGGATAAATGGAGTAATTTAGTGTAAAGTTGAGCTCATTCCCTTAACCTTCTACCATGATATTATTTTGACCTAAAATTATGAGTCCTATATATGAGGTATTATGTTGGATGTTTTTGTAATTTACTAAAATTTCAATATGTATATTCAGATTGCTAAGCCACTTTGCTTTATAGAGAGAACTTAGTTATGAGAGGGCAATACAAGAAGTAGGAGAGGTAAAAAAGGTTTCTCACCCCATTTTAAATTAAATAAATATGTTCTCTATTGTTTGGGTCTTTCTATTGCCTTGACTTTAGTCCATGTGTAATTGATCTATACAATGTTGACTTTATTTGTACATTAATATTTTCTTAATTTTCTTATTTTACCTAAAGCAAGCAATTAAGCTATTAGAGTTGTAATCCACCTTAGCCAAGACAATGGAATTACTAAGGAATAGAAAAGGATAATGTAGAATAAAGAGGGGAAATGGGAGAACTCATTACTTTAGATGGAATCAAACTACACTTTAGAGGTAGCCAAGTTGATATCACTACAATACACATTGACTATAACTAGTTTTATTATGAAGCCTATGTGCTTCTTGAACATGCATTGCTTATTAAATTAGAATTCTATTTTTTTACTTGGAGTGCAATTGGACAAGGAGGAACTTGTAGATCTTTTTCAAAATAGATTTATTAATACAGAGAATCATGGTGCTTTTCAAGCTAATCTAGAAGCCAGTGGTGGCCAAGTAATGTTTTTAGTGGGCAGCCATGAACAACTTGTCTATCTTGACATTGTATATTTTATTTATAATAATGCAATAGAGGTGGTTGTTGTGGCAAATGTTATTGTGGTGGATGATCTAGCAGAAGTTAGTATAGGATCCTATAATGATTATATTGAATGCAATTACGGGCATCTATACGAGGAAGGGCAAAATCTCATATGATCTTGTTGAATACTTTGATAAACATAAAAATTTGATGGATCGGGAGGACCATATGATTATTTTGGGAATGAGATGGAGAAATATGCTTATAGTTGTTTTGGGGATGAGATGGAGCAAGATAAGCACACATTCTATGATGCCTCGTCATGCAACCCTAGAGTGTTAGACTAACAAGAGCAAAAATAACATAAATATTTTTTTTAAGCAATTAAATGCATTAAACATTAAATATAATTACACTATTAAAAATATTAAATAAAATGAAAAGCTAACACCTATAGGGAACATAATTGCACCAGATAAAATTATAACAATACAAGTGATATGCATCAATACAATAGAAGAGTATTACATTATACATTTGCAGAGATGAGTATTTACAAGGTTCAATACAAGATTATAAGACCGATCACATCGGTTACCAAATAGTACAATTTTATGAATGTATACTAGAACTCTGAAGATGTAGAAAAAATCTAGAACTAGAACACCCTACATTGATCTCTAACCATAACATCCAAAAATACCAATGGATAGCTCTTCCACCCAAGCATGTGGAACCCTGAGGTCCACCCCTCCGAGCTACGAGATAACAATGAGGTTCAAAGGTTACAAGCAAGCAGAAACCAATTTGACATAGACAACTCAGATCATCAAGACAAGACAATACTCCAGAGGCAACAACAAAAGATAAAGAGGAAGCAACTAAGCTGCAATAGGGAGAGTGTCATCGCATGGTCCTAGCATGGGTTACCCAGACTATCTCTCACTAGAAACTGGCCCCCATCTATGGTTACTCTGGCAACCTCTCTCTAGGCACCGACCCCATAGGGTGACACATGTAGAGCCAACACATCCTCTCAAGGAGACAAGGAGTTCGACCTTTCCCACCAGGCCTTCTCATCCCATCCTTGGCCTATGAGAGCACTTAGGGCATGGGTGAGGCATCATACTTATCTTGTTATGTAAATTACTACCCAACCCACCTAAATAAATTATTAAGTTATCACTTGAATTACAACTTCCATGGGGTTACCCAGGCAGCTACTTTAGGTACCGGCCCCACCAATGGAAGCCACTCTCCTACATGCAACCAACAACCTCTAAAAAATATTTAGAAACCAATAATATGCATGGACAAGGAATTGTAAGGCATCTAACCTTTAGCAAACCAAAACATTACTTAGACCAGTTCAACTCTCAACCACGAAACTTTTCCCCTGTCTATTTCAAAATCTCAACTCAAGGAAAACATTTATTCAACAACAATCTTTCCCAATCCACATCAAGACCTCATCCCAAAAGATACATGACCAATACCTCCTTACCACAATATCACATTGGATTTCAAGGTAACAAGCCTCTGGAGCTAAACAGATTTTAACACAAATATCAGTAGACAACTATGTAAAGCATGATGCTTAACAACCTTGACCTCTCACAAAACTAACATGATCACCATTACATTTAAGCTAGATAAAGCATAACAACAAGGTTCAAAACTAAATTAATTGCAATGACCCAATTGCATCGTTGATACACTTCAGTTTAAAATCAGCATTAAACAACAGGGAATAAATAAATTTATCCAAGACCCAATTACTACAACACTTCTCGAACAATTTAACATGGATACAATAAAAGACTTAAAATCTCTTTTTCTATTTAAACCATAAACTTTTGTAAGACACAATATTCTATTCAAAGTTCAAGACCTATAATTCCATACAATGAAGTGATCAACATCCGTTAGAAAAGAATTCACATCATGGTCCTAAGTTTGAAATACCTTATCCTACAAGCTACTAAACTTCCACCACATAATTACCAAAATTTAACTATATAAGATCCCAAAATATACCAATTCTAATTACTCATAAACAAGTAAAATAATAATATTAATCTTCCAAAACATATTTATTTAATATCTACTACTACAATTTAAAGATACTACATCCATTCACTTCAATAACTACTATCTTCCCAACCTTAACTCGAATAAAAGACATGACACTAGCATTCTTATTAACAAAATCACACCACTAAAAATTAAGAGATAATCTAACTTACCATAATTACTAAGTTAGAATGATATAACTATAACTTAATTCTAGCACACGTTCATTTTTAAAAAAAGAACATAATATGTGCAAGATCATGACTATAACCTACTCACTAGAATAATGCACTAACTTCTTTCCAATTTAACAATTGCTGCATTAACAAGACAACAATTATTCATCATGCAATTAAACTTCTAACTCTTACTTTCAGTCTACCAAGATATTACAATAAGGCTATAATTTTAGTATTGTCTAGTCGCCATGAGAACTAGAATAAGTTTTCTAGAACAAATACAATCTATTAGTTTTGTCTTATCATAACTAGTATATACTAGAGTTATTTACTCATGAAAAACTATGTATCCAACCTAATTGCATCTCATCTACTTTCTAAAATTCACTAATTGTCAACTAGAGTTATAACAGAAAACCCTTAATTACTGGAAGATCCAAAATAGAAAGAAATTAAAGATAGGAACAAAAGAATTGACCTCAGGAAGAAAGTCTAGAAGCTTAAATGAATCAAAACTCCTCACCTAGAGGGATTGACCACCCAGATGATGCATTCAGGTAGAGCTAAAATTTGCTGATGTTTTTATTTAAAGAAGAGATAAGATGGCTCAAATGATGGTAGGTTGATGGTAGCATGAGGTTCATAATAGGGATTTAACATCGAGCAGCCCCAACGCCAAGAGATAGGAATGTTTTTTTTTTTGGTTGAGCACCGACGCCACAGGAAGTTTGCATGGATGCTAGAAGATTGATTCCAGAGGAAGAAAATAAGATAATCGTGGTAGGGAACAAAAATGATTTCCTTTATCTATCTGACCATGATAAAACAATTAATATGGCAAAGGTACTAATGGTGATTGAAGCAAGCAAAAACACTTATGCAAGATCGAACCAATTCCTGTAAACTTCCTAAAATACAGATTTTTCCACAAAATAGAATATGCATATGAAATCATTCCATATTACGAACATAGAGATAATGGAATTTGATGAATGATAAGGAGTTTTATTTTTTATAGGAAATTATATCTAAAACGCGCTGCCTTAGAGGGGTCAAGCGATGACAAGAGTGAAAGAGGCAGCTAAACAGGAATTACCAAGATCAAATTTACAAGATCGAACTTGATTCAGGATTATGCTTCCAAGGAGATTCCATAAGAAGGCAGAAAGAAGAATTTGCTAGATGTTACCGGCTCAGCGAAATAGTTCACATCGAAACATGGCACCAAAGATATGATAAGAGATGATTACTAGGACTAAACTTGAGGAATGACAGTAATTGCATAACTCAAAGGAACAAAGGCCATCACTCTTAAAATTTAGACGTATAACCACAACAAGAACAGAGATGGGTTCGGCTGAAGCTAAAAGGATGCATCACAAGAAAAGGATTTAAAAGGATTCAGTAAAATAAATGTGGAACGGGCCATGAGAACAAGGTAATTTGCCAAACGAAGAAACAAGGGAACACTGCTCTATGTTCAAAGTGTTCTCAGAGGTTCACAAATTACATGGTCGGCAGAGAGAGATAATTATCTCTAGAATGCACACACCATACAAAAAGGTAAGTGAACACACTTAGCTAATCTGACAAAGTGATGATCTTAGCTTCAGAACAACAAACTTTAAAAGGGAGAAAATAAAATTTTAAATAGGGAGGAGGCTGAATATACCAATGGTAAAAGTTCCAAAAGATTTCAATTAAAACATATAAAGATTACAGATAGGAGAAAATCGTCCATATAGAACAAGGATGGTTTTACTAAGAAGGGCACACATCACCAAGGTAAAGAAATTTCCAAAAGCACAGGAAAGAGGAAGTGGTTCAATTTTAAAGCATAGTTGACATACAATTAGATAGACCAACATACCCGGAGTTTGATTCCAAAGCTTAAAAAATCCTCAGACTTCTCCAATTCTTCCTCCAATTTCCCGCAACAATTTCTTCCTCAAATTTTTTGTCCCCCCTTTCTCAGAATGACTTCCTTCCCCCAAAAATCCCCCTAGAAATAAAATAGCCCAGAGTCATAAATGTCCACTAACACCAAATCCGTTCTTGAGAATGCTCCCCTCCAGAAGAATTTTAATTTTTTACTAATAACAGAGATTCCCCACTCTGGAATCATAAATGACAACTAACCACATTTAATTATTCAGCAAAATGATTCTCTACATAGCTATGTATTAATGAATTAAAATAAATCTTTTGACCCACATATATGTTTTTACAAACATTAGAATAGTTAATTAATACTGCATTAAAATTTACTTAAATAGTATTCCACTAAAAGTATTTCAAATTTTATGACTAAGCAAAAATATTATAATGTTTGACAACAATAACATTATAATAATATTGATCCATTACACATACTAGAATACACATAGGCTGACTAAACATGGACTCAACAATAAACCTACAAACCACATGACGACCAACAAACTGAAGATTGAACTGACTTAGGGGATAAACCTCACATTATCTCCATCAATGTTATCCATTGGTGCAAGGGCCCGCTCTGACCTGCTAAGTCAGGTGGAGTCGAGGCCCGGTACCTGCAACCTGTATCAAAACAATATGTTGCATATAGATATATGTATATACCTTCATAACACATACGCAGAGTTAGGGATTCACAGCGTAGTAGGGTGCTCTGAGTGAGTAATACTACATTGTCCCTTCTCTGAGATCATGACAATAACATATGCATCCCTAACTAGAAGTTAGATAACATTAAACTACGTACTCAAGATTATATCAATCCACATAATCCATTTATCCATCAACTAAACATGTTGAAACAAATCATGAGTTGAAATATCAATAATGTCATCATGATCATGATAAGCATCAAACATAAGTCTAACATCTCAAATATCCCAACTGTCAAAGTGCAATATAAAACTACTAACTATATCAAAACTATCTAAAACCATAGAAAACCAATATCTATCTCAAACCAAAATTGAGGGGCATTACACATTCCATTCACATTCAATGTCATGTTCGGATATTAAGGCATTGTTTAAATTAAAGATTTAAACATCATGATATGGATGGTGAAGTAGCTTTGTAAAATATGACATTTTGTTGTCCATTGAGATGATAATTGTGTATATATAAAATATTTAATAAATAATATTAATTTTAATATCATTAAAATATAATTGTATTTATAAATAATAAATACATATACAAATATAAATATTATCAATATTATTATATTTATAATAATTATAATATAATATATAATATATAATGTAATATATAATATATAAATATAAGCATAAAATGTAAATTATAATAAAATATAATTTAATTTTAATAATATTCTAGAATATAATTATAATTATAAATATTCATACAAGACAAAATAAGCAGCGATCTAATGTTACACAGCTGCAATTCTTAAAGAACAACGCTCTTTATAATGAGAAGAATCATATTTCCTAGAGGCAAACTGACTGCCCATAGTAAGTGCCAAAGTGGGAAGTTAACAAATAATATTTTAAAACAAACTACTAACATCACAATATATGCAACGCACTTCACATAAGACAAGAACATGCGAATAGGGAAGAGGTGAGAATGGATGAGGGATGGCGCCCATTGGTAAGAGTTGCACTCTTTTGTTAGAATAAGTCTTATCCAATAAGATATAAAAGAACATTTGTGTTGAGGGATTGGAAGGGGGGAAGATCATAAAAACACAACAATACAGATCAAGCATCTAGGAATCATCGAATCAACATACACAATCTTATCTCCTCCCACCAACACATACTCTGCAATATATATCAAACAATAAAAGAATAAGCATTTTAATATCCATCCTCTCAACAACGATCAACAATTGCTAAGGAGAATACACTTCGATATATACAATGAATACTCTAACGTAGGGAATTACAAATGAAGTTATATCTATTAGTCAAGGAAGGAGCTGATCTAATCATCATCAACGATCAATCGGATCCAACATCATCAATTATCAGCAAGCATTTTGATTATCAATCAGAATTGAACATCACAACACATTCAATATACATTTGCATCGTGTAATCAGAGTATATCAGCCATCCAACATTCTTTATTTTCATAGCAAACAATCCAATCAGATACAACAATCCACACAGCTTTATCTAATCAGGATTCAACATTAATTAATATCAGAAGATTAGAGGATTGCCATCTATAAGTAGTCTATCATATTCTACTATACAAATCAGAGCCACAACCAACGTGGACAACAATCCAGCATCAATCCAATAAGGTATGTTTCATGCATTTTGAATAAATATTATCTCAGCAATATAATTGATTGTGAATTAGTATGAATGGCCAATAAGTGCCATGTAATTAGCTATAATGAAATGATGGACAAAGTCTAATCCTATGAGAAAGAATATATGCATGAGAAGCATTAACACTATGATCCATGAGATCACTAGAAACGAGAAGGTAAAGCCCTTGATGGTATGATTCCTAACCTTACTCATGATATACTAGGGATGAGTGTCATGATGCTGCATCATTAATCTTATCTATCGTCCTATAGGAGCGTGTGAATTGTTTGGGAACAACGATATTATTTAGTGCCTTAACAAGTGATTGTTAATGAACGACGATATTATTCAGTGCCTTAACAAGTGATTGTTAAGGAATAGTGATATTATTCAGTTCCTTAACAAGTGATTGTTAAGGAACAGAGATATTATTAAGCCCCTTAATGAGCGATCGTTAAGGAACGACGATTCATAGTCTCACATGGTAGGTGACCCTCAAGTGGTGAAGAATTGTTGAGTGTAGCAATGAAACCCTTGGGCCAAGTGGTGAAGAATTGCCGAGTGTAGCAATGAAACCCTTGGGCCTATGGTAGTAGAGTCTTATTATTTTAGCGCCCTAACAAATACATTTCCCCTCTCCATTAGGATAAATGGCTGGGTTAGATTAGCGACCAGGCACAATAATCATCATGCCTAAAGTATATCATGAGGCCTCAATATGGTTAAGAATGACAAAATATACATTGAATATATGTAATTGTTCATTATTAATTATGTTAATGATGATACTAACCCTAATTATTGTATTTTTATCTTATTATTGATCTATTAATTACTATTTTTCTCTTTAAGAAGTTATACTTGTGTGCAAGGTGAAGAAATCTAGAACTTCCTAAGAGGGGACATTACATTCAAATCCAAAATTTTCAGCTCATATTATGCAACTTGCTCTTGCTAAAGACAATGGACAAAGATTGTTTTTAGCAACCACATGTAACATCCCAAGATGGGCTACCAAAATATGGACAAAAAAATCTTTATATTTATCAATTTAAATTATAGATAGATAAATCACAGCTCATGTTATATGTTTTATGCTTTATTTATGGCATGACTTTAATGGACCCAAAAAATATTCAATTAAATTTAGGTTTTGGTTTAGCTTTGTTAGGCTTTAGGGTCATCTAGATAAATTCTAGTTATTGGATATCATAATGCGGGCCCAAAAAAAGGGGGGCACATGGCCAACTATAGATGGATTGATCTCTTGGCTCGTGGGCTTCTTAGTTTCTTGGATGTCTTAGGATTTGAAAAGTAATTCTCTTTGAACACTAATTACTCCCACAAACTCGAGGATTTATGAGATTTTGATTTACTTGGTTCCTTCAATTCTAGGCTTCACTTGACAATTACTCTTGAAGTATCGTATAAGCATAAGAGTTTAGGATAGCTTATTTAACATTATAGATCTCGATCTCTAGGGTGACTATGCCAAAGATTTAGGTCATTCCAATATTGATACATGCAATGCTTTAGTTGATCTAGCGCACCAAGACTTCTTAGGGCAACCTAGGAGATTTCCCTCTAGTGGCCATGAGACTTATATAAAGTTTAACCTTAATAAGTTTCAACTGAATCAAGATAAACATTCAAAATTCCCTTTTTGGAGACGTGTGGTGATCAGGGAATGATTGTTAACTTGACAAAATCATAAGGGATTTAGACATCATAAAGTTAGTCTTAGGCATATCTTGACATACTCTTATTTTCATAGGCGAGAGTTTGAAACTTAACAATGTAAACAATAATAAACATATCCTAACTTGAATTATCCAGGAATGTATTGAAAAAAAAGACATGGTCATGAAAGCCTACGAAGTACCCAGATAAATCCAACTATGTCAATAACTTAAAGGTCATGCTCCACTATGTTTTTGGGATAGGGACAAGGGATGTATTTATTCGATATTTTTTGTAGGCCTTTTTTAAGGGGGATGGAAAGAGATGACTATTAAAAGAGAGGAAAAAATCTAAAATATAAGGAAATTTAAATATTCAGATGATAACATTGATAAGATAGTCATCATATACATTATAGAACCTTAATATATAACATTAGACTTGAGTTAAGATTTCACATGAGAGTTGACAAATAAATTAACAAAATTTAATTACTTTCATTGTCAATGTGCATATATTTTATATAAAAATTATAACAAAATGCCCAAAGGTTACAAATTTCAACTACAAATGACAAAAAACATAGAAAATATGTAGCTGTCCCTAATCAACATCTACTAAGATTGTATTAAAACTGGAGTCTAATTTTGAGTTATTGGTGGGAGGGAAATGTGGATTAATCTATTAAGAATAATAAACCCAATACATCTATGAAATTTGAAGGAGAAAGGGAGATTAAATAAATAAGCAATGATACTTACAACTGCTTTCACCTTGCGTCTTCCATAGTTTGCCTATCTGTTCTTGATCTTGATGATGAAGCCCTCAGAAGCGTATGCTCCTTTGCTTGTTGAAGATGACAAGGATAAAATGGCTATGATACTTTACTTGTATTTGAATATGAGCTTCAAACACAAATGTGTGATGGATGATATGAAGTGCTTATGAAGATGGGGGTGCCAAAGGCGCGCTTGTGTTTCTGTAGCATAAGTTTGCTCAAACTATGGATATCAAATGAAGAAGAAGAGGGTTGCATTTATAGAAATATGTGAGAGAAGATCAACGGTTGAGAAGAAGTAAGAAGATCAAAGGTTGAGAATGGTTGAGGAATGTGCAACGAATGGAAAGAGGACAAGTGTCCAAGCTCCATCATGCAACAGAGGAGTTTACACAATTGATTGAAGAGTTAACAAAATTGACCAATCGGTTAAGTGAATTGATTGGGGAGTTGACTAAATTGATTGATCAGTAAACAGAATGAACCAATTAGTTAAGTGAATTGATTGGGGAGTTGACTGAATTGATTGATCAGTGAACTCGAATGATTAATTAGTTAACATATTTGATTGATGAGTTAACTGATTTTGACTAGAGGATAAATAGGACATGTGGGTGAGGGAATCTTAGCTAATTAAATATTTAAAATATTTAATTATATGTGCAACATGGTGAAGTGGCAAAGGTGAGGTCGAAAGATGAGGTGGATTGATGAGGTGGAGTTATGAACTTAGGACTTAGGATAGAGTAATTTGGGGATTAATTAAATAATGTAGGATTATTTAATTATGTGAGACATTAGAGGAATTTAGGGAATTTAATTAAATAAAAGAATTTTATTTAATTATGGGATAATGAACCAATCAAATAAACTTAGAATATTTATTTAATTGACAGAAGAAAATAATAATTAAGATACATATAAAATATTTATTTAATTCAAGATGAGCCAATTTTAGGTGTATACAACTGGCACTATGAAGGATTGCCTCATCGAATAGAATCCTAATGGTGTAGTCACGGTTAGGAGGGCCCACAAAGTGAAAAGTCCAAACCGTGCAACAAGAGTAAACACAATGGAAGAAACTCTATTATAGAATGCAAATGCAGATTCAGTCATTCACTATATCATAGATTCAAAATACAAACATGTCGACAACATGTGGGCTTACAAATTAGGACTGACAGGCCTGATTCTCCAGTTACAACACATGTGCAAGTTATGGCTTTGAAGTGCTTTACAACAAAATTTGAATTATCTAACTATGAATTATCACTAACTGACTTCATATGCATCTATTACATGTATATATATCATTTCTGGATCACAAGATTCCTCCACATTAGCCAAACAAATTACAAACTCCAATGAAAGAGATGTAACGTGTGTACACGGATAGGTTAGACCTAAACATATGGGAATCCTCTGCAAGTGAATGAAATAACGTGCGGATCTCAGGGAAGGTCAGCCATGATCCAAAGTTCCTTGAATGATGTGTAATTCAGCTCCACAAGTTGTGAAAGTGCTCCATAAGTCTTCTCCTTTCGCTGATTATTTGAGACTGTCAGGATGCTCTGTTATGAGAAAATAGTCGATCTCCTGATAGTGATATCTTTCCGAAAATTGATCCAAATGATCTAAAATTTGGATATGATGTGCGTGAAGATGTCTAGATGCTAAGTCCATCTCCACAAGGTTTGAAATGAAATTGCGACAGAATGCGGACCAAAATATTGAAACAACTTCTGACTGAACTGATTGTACTAAACTAGGAAAATGAAAGGAACAAAATGAAATGCAAATATTTTTGGTTGATGCAAGATTGCTCTTGAACCATGGATGCTCCTACATCACCTAACCAATCCCTCTTGTGCATCATAGTCATCAACCTGTATAGAATCTTCGGGATCAACATCCTAATGTGCAGCTGAAGTCTAGTGATACTCAGGAGTCTGCCGATCCTATAGTTGCAAGACATTATGCACGACGACCAGCTTCTCTTATCATTTAGAGGTTAGGTTTTTCCTCTTGACTGATTGAATGAATCTATATGTCGAGCAATTTTTTAGTAGAAAAGGAATTGAAGACTTGTGAAAGGAGGGGAGTGGTGAGCGTCCTTGTAATATCCCACCCTAATTTTTTTCTTGGGTTTTCCATTGAGTGCTGATTTTGTTTGTTCAGTTTTTGTATTGTATACTACACATATTCAAATATAAAGCAATCTAATGATACCTAGATGCTTATTTATGAGGGAAACATTAATAACATCAAACTAACAAAAAACCTTTATGAAGAAATTGCATAACTATCAAAATGTGAACATACCAATTTGTTGTTTTATATATATTTTAGGTTTGATAATGAAAGTTACAACAATATGGAGTCATAAATCAACCTCCCAACACAACAAACCCTTGCTTCTCCCATCAAGACTTCAAACAACAATGTATACTAGTGAGGCACTCCAAATGGTGTAGTTTTGGGATCAAAACCCTAGGCATTTTGGCCTTGAGGAGTCAAGCCTTGCCCTGGGACTAGTACGACTTGTTTGTGGGATGACCTGGCAGCATTAATAAAATCAATACAACTCCCTCAATCTATCCTTCACTCTCTTCCTAAACACCTGCAACCATCTTCTAATCCTCATGCCAAGATGGAAGAGGGAAATCACCCAAAATGATGCCAAACAAGTCTACAAATGGTACAGCCTATCCCAAAAATAGTACAAACAACAATAGTACTCTATGCAAATCACATAACTCGTACAAATTGCCTTGTTTCATTTAGAAATCTCTGCTCATCCTCTTCACAACAAATCTACAATCAAACCTTTGTTTTAAACTCTAGAAATCTGCAACAATGCATTCCAGCATAGCCCCTATATGAAGCTATCAACAAAGAACCTTGGGATGTCTTCCAATCCTATTGTTGTTGATCCTCATGAGGGATTTTGTCTTAACCAAGCCAAGGGGAACCAAAGTTCAGCCATAATAACCTGTAAAATAAAAATCAAGCATGCCTGTGCAAATGAGCTCTCTTTTTCTTTTAAACCTCCAAAAACCTCACGCCCTTCTCTTGGAAATGATAAATTATTTACTTTATTTCCATCCTTATATCTCCCTTAGTTTGGATGCCACCAAAAAGGTCAACACAACTTTATTTTATAAAAAGATGACTTAGCAAAGCTAAGCGCTCCAATTAAAATAACAAAGTCACCTTTATTAATTAATTAATATTAAGTTAAATTAATAGCATTAATGTTAATTAAAATAAACCAACTCTGCACAAACGGACACCAATGGCATAGGATGCAGGACCCAACTAGGTCGGAACAATAATTGATGCCATCAGGCGAGGTTGGTGTCAGTAAGTGTCTCTGCTAAAAATAATAAGTGTGGACCTCATGTCCAAAAATGCCCCGGAAAACATCATCGTGAATCTTTGAACATCTCTAAGCTCAATGCAACCTCTGAAAAACTCAAATAAATGAATTGTCATGCCATCAACCCCCTTGGAAGGAGTCCCCTAACCACCATGTTAGCCTACGAGAACCCAAGTAATAGGCTAACCATTACTAACAGTTGGATGCTTAGAAGGGGACATTATAGTCCTTAACTTTGGTGCATCCTTACCATGCCACATCTACCATCCAATAGGGTCAGCTTAAGCTAATATAGCTTTATCCATCCTCGCCTTTACTTAGCTGAAGGTTGGACCACAGAGATTGACAAAGGCTAGCCATTGTGTACAAAGTGTAGTAGACTGCTTATCAGTATACATTTTTTGAAGGGCCTTCATAAGCCCTTCTTTCACCTCTTTATCATGAGATGGAGAAACTCTTCTAGGGCTAGCTACTTATCATTTGGGATTTAAAGTATAGGTTACCATATGAAGTGTGGTGTTCATAGTGTTCCATCATCATGTCACAATGTGCCTAATATGCTTCTCATAAAATCCCAAAGTAGGATCCCTACTATGAATGGCATGCTTCATCTACCCAAGCATGTTGTCAAATCTCTCATAAATCCCTCCAAGACTAGGAGAGTTTGTATCAACGTATCTTATGACTTGCACAAGAGGTGAGATGAAGGTGCAAACATATATGCAAGTGCAAGCAAGTTACAAAAATTAAAATTTTAAAAAAAGTTAAGACTTAAACGACAAAGAGTGAATGTAATAATAAAAAATGAAAATAATTTATGAATTAAAACCTTTAATAAATTAATTTTAAAAAAATTAATAATAAAATCCCGTATAATGTTGAATCATACCGAATCTAATCCTTAACTACAAGGGAATAAAGAGATGTATAAGGTTTGATAAAATGTTTGATCATTTACCATTCTATAATGGAATGGTTCCTATTTCATTGAGGAACAAAGTCAACAATGAGAAAGAGAAGAAAATTATATGAATATGAAAATCAATAAAATAAGAGACTTCACATCAGTGAATCTACTTCAAACATCATGCCTACTCAACAATACTCCGTTTGTATTAAAGAAAGGTCATCACAAAGTATTTGCAATGATTTTATAGTGCTACAACACCAACTGATCAATTTACACAAATTAACAAATGTGACTAAAAAACACATACACATGTAATCCGAATACTTTAGTTAGCCATGTGGTCATTAAATCAAGAGTGGTTTCTACTTGATTACACATTAGAATTATATAAAAAATTTCTAACCCTTTACGGATCGTGACATACTTGAACTAAACCCCTAAAATATCTTATAGGAGTACCCTATACAAAGAAATGACAAAGACCGATTTGGATCAATGACCAACTCCTTCTACATCATAGAAATATGTTTTTATAGACATATCAAGGTACTCCTAGAACTTCTAAGATACAAGAACTCGTCATAAATTAGTTGCACAAAAGGACAGCTTATCATTTCAGGTATAAGTTGCTTCAACACACTATAACAAACAACCAGAATTGAACTTGAACAAATAAGGAAAATCTTTATTGAATTGGGGTTTAACCTAGGTAATAGGGGAAGAAAATTATCTCAATCATGCAAGCCAGCCATCTACAAGTATCCATTCTTATTTGTTAATTCTTATCGTCCATTGAATTTGGTTATGATTTGATTTTGCATTGTCATTTTGCACATGGCACAAGCACTTGTCCTGTTCTCATTGTGCTCTAGTTACATCCCTGGAATTTCCAAAAATGACTTATACATGACACATGGCTCCATAAAGTTTGCTTGCCTAGACAAATGATCATCCTGCAGTGCAAAATGCCTAATCTTTATATAGGTCTTCTGGCACAATCATCATATTCAACAACTACCCATGCATTCCCTCTTCATATTAGTCTATCCCTATGTAAAAACCTTGTGCATAGTGCTCAATGATTTGTATTTCTTAGTAGGTGCAAACTCATAGCTAAACCCTTCTTTGTTGGTGCAGTCTCTAACATTGTTAAAATTCTATAACATATCAATGATGATCTCTAAAAGATCACTGGTTCATGCTCAAATACACAAGACATAATTGCATGCAGACTCATATTACCATTTGATTGTCGCTAATAGGAGACAAGCATGTAGCACTCAAAACATCACTACTCAATTTTCTGCTTAGTTTATTTTGGCTAGCAGCCACTGTTCAATTTTTTTAGGAGATATCTGTGGAGCTAGTGACCCCATGAATATTTTCTTTTTCTACTTATTTTAAGAAGTTGTCTTAATTTGTAGTTTTTATTATATAAAAAAATGAAAAATAAATTATCTTAACTATTTTAATTTAGAAGAAAATACAAAAAATGAGGGAAGGAAATTTATACAGCCACATGGCATATTTTTCATTATGCAGTGGCTGCTTATTTCCAACCCCCCTTCTTTTTCCAAAACTTATTTGCAATTCCTAAACAGTAGCTGCTCCACAAAAATAGGGAAAGATTCTATATTATCCTTTTCCATAATTATAAATTTCCATGGGACCACTCCAATTGATTAAATTTAAGAAGAAAAATAACAGCCGCATGGGGACATGGGGTAAGCGCCTCCATTTTGGATATAATGCCTTACCAAGCAAGACATAGTGGGCCCATTGATTACATAACCACAAGTACTAACCACGTGGTTGCTTTCCACTTAATGAAGGGTAGGGAGATCCCTACAAATAATTCACACATTGGTCTTTGACCAATACAAAAAAACTTTGCACTGCCGCATGTCCACCTTATACCCCTTTTGAAACACGACGTCTTGGCAACCAAGGCCAAACTATAGAAACAAAGCAAGGGTCCAACATTTAGCCATTCTACCAGTCTAGTGGGAATGAGATATGTGACCCATTCAAGTTATAAAGTAGCCTTGAGAAACGACAAAGCCCCCTACCAAGCAAGCACATATTAGGTGACAAATTGCCACCTAGAAATGTATGGCCACCACTCATTTGCCTATGGATGATTGGACCCTTGAGATAATGGTCATTGGTTCAAAGGACCAATTAGAAAATGATAGTGCTTACCAATAATAACAAAATGGCCATATAAAATGTTCCACATACGTCAGATCTGAAGATGTCATCTGCATCACTATTCCTTAACCAATGAGAAGCCTCTATGCATATGCCAAATGCACACAAGGGACCCCCACAGGTTCCAAGGTTCTCACCTTTCCTTTGATTTCTGGAGTTAGACCGCTAATATTCCAATTTACCTTACTCCATTCATCTTGAATATAGCCGATATATTTTAGAAGAGAATTTGGAGTTATATTCCACCATTGTCCAACACTGCTTGCAGATGATACGAATGAGGAGCCTGTCCAAATTTTCAGTGAGTCAGCAGGACGTGGTGATTAGAGAGTCAAAGCTGTTGTACTTGAATAGGGTTTAGTTAGGCAAGAAGAGTTCCAAGTCTTACTTCCAGTCGTAGAGGAGGAAGGGCCAATCTTAAATGAGGAGGTTTTAGCTCGCGAATGTGAAAAGGATCAACACATGACTGTTGAGGATTCTGTGCTTGAAGAGGCGATCTTTCAGGAGGAAAGATTATTGACCGCAGATGAGAAAGAGGAAGGAAGACATCGGTCTCCGAGGGAGGAGGAGGATTGGCTCAACTGGGATGAGGATATCCCACTGCGAGAGATGTTTCAAAATTCAAAAAATGAACAGGCGGTACCTGTGGGTAATGATCCCATGCCCAAAGATTTCTTAGAAGGCTTGATACAGGATAATGAGACTTTGCGAGACCTTCTAGACTAGGTAGTATTGAAGGTAGCAAATAGTGTGATTGAGGAGATAGTTGATGAAGTTCTCCAGGAAGACTTAGACATGACGGAAAATATATCCTTAGGTCTTAACAGGACAAATATGAATAGCCCCCTTGTGAAGGGCACTCCTCTCAGGAAAAGCACTAGACAGAAACAGATGAACAAGCAGAAAGAGTAGTCAAATGGCCAGATTCACCATGGCAAACACAGTCCAAGCAAGAGGAGAGTGCAAAACTCTCCTAGGAAAACATGAGGATAATTACGTGGAATGTTAGGGGCCTCAATGCCCCTAACAAAAGAAAACTCATCAAATCCCAAATTGATGAGGAAAAAGCTGATATCATACTGTTACAAGAAACCAAATTGTCTGCTGAATCAAATGCTTATGTCTTTAATAACTGGAGAGGATGGTCTTTTGAGGCTATGGCTGCGCGAGGAGCTTCCGGAGGGCTTGTTGTAGGATGGAGAAGGCCCATACTACCTCTAGAAGTGATGGAAAAGAATGACAACTTTCTGATAGGTAAATTCCCTTCTCTGCTTTCTGGAGCAGACCTTCGGATAGTTAACATTTATGCTCCTATTGATCTGTATTTGAAAAGCCAACTATGGGAAAGACTGACTGAGTGGCTAGGTCTCTTGAAAAGATATATTTTTGTGGTGGGTGGTGATTTTAATTCCATCCTTGATGAATTTGAAAAAACTAGGGGTATCACTCACCCGGCTAGGTCACAGAAAGATTTCAAAGAGTTTGTTAACAAGAACCTTCTGATAGATTGCATACCAAAGAATGGAATCTTTACCTGGTCAAACACAAGGAAGGACTTTCTAAAGATAGCGGAAAGATTGGACAGATTTTTGTTATCCCCATATTGCCTTAATCTCCCAAAGAGTTTTGAGACAGAGATTAGGCCACTGGTGGGATCATATCATTTCCCAATAAGATTAAGAATAGGAGAAGATTTTGTTCCTAGAAAGAGAATGTTCAGATTTCAGACAATGTGGTTCAGAGATGTCTTGTTGGAAGGAAAGATCAAAGATTGGTGGGCCCAGAATCCTTTTGTCAATGGTTCACGTATGTTCCAATTAGTAAGTAAACTAAAATATTTGAGACACAAGTTGATGGAGTGGAATAAGTCCCAGTTCTTAAATATCTTCTCAAAAAAATCCAGATTGCAGAAAGAGCTGAGGTATCTGGTAGAATTCATAATTAAAAATGGAATGGACGCCCATTCTTTTCAGTGGGAGAAATAATTCAAAGCAGAACTGGAAGAGATTTTAAAAAGAGAAGAAGTATTCTAGAGGCAAAGATCAAAGGAATTATGGCTAAAGGTAGGTGATAAAAATACGTCTTTTTTCCACCTTTCTTCGAAGGTACGCAATTGTGCAAACTCTATTAAGTCAATTCAGCTAGATAATGAAATTGTGTCTACAGATCCTCCAGAAATTATTTCTGCTGCAATACATTTTTTCAAAAATCTACTTTCCAATCCCTTCCCTATGCAGGCAAACGATCAGAGTTTCTACAATTTTGTTCCCAAACTAGTTAAGGTAAAGCATAATTGGAATCTAATGAAAGAATTCTCTATAGAACAAGTAAGAGTAGCAGTTTTTTCTCTAGAGGGTGAGAAAGCTTCAGGACCGGACGGTTGGATAGGAATTTTTTTTCAGAAATGTTGGGACATAGTAGGCAGAGATGTCTTCTTGGCAGTGGAGGAGTCAAGAAAAAATAAAAATGTTCTCAAGGAATTTAAATCAACATGCTTAATGTTAATTCCAAAATCTAGCTCTCCCCAATCTTTTGAAGATTATAGGCCTATTTCTCTTTGCAACTTCATTTATAAAATAATTTCCAAAGCTTTAGCACATAGATTGTCCAACTATTTGCCTGAATTGATTTCAGCTGAGTAGGGGGGTTTTGTTCCAGGCAAGGAGACTCAAGAAGGTGCCATTCTAACACATGAAATACTCCACTCGGTTGATAAAGAGAAAATGGCAGCCATGGTGGTTAAACTGGATATGTCTAAGGCATATGAGAGGGTGGATTGGAGCTTCCTACTATTTAGTCTAAGGCAGCTATGTTTCTCAAAAGAAGTAGTAAAATGGATCTTCTCGTGCATTTCTGGATTTCAGATCTCAGTCCTTGTCAATGGTAAGGAGTCTGAAACTTTTGAACCTTCATGTGGTCTGAGGCAAGGGGATCCTTTATCCCCTTACCTTTTCATTCTTATGACAGAAATCAAGGAAGCCAGAAGAAGATCAGATTGGGTAGGCATTAAGATTAATGGGATCCAAGAATCGTTCACCCATGCACTATTCGCAGATGACACAATTCTTTTTGGCCAGGCGTCAATCCATGAAGCCACCACCATGATAAACACAATGAAGATGTATTGCCGAGTGTCGGGTCAGTTGGTCAACTTTAGCAAGTCCATGGTTTTCTTTCAAAATGTGTCCAGTAAGCTTCAGGAAGAAATTTGAAGTATTCTTAATCTGGATAGTCAACCTTTACCAGAAAGGTATCTAGGTCTCCCTCTTTTTAATGGCAGATACAAAAATGATTTATGGAACAAAGTTTTGGGAAATTTGAATAATAAACTCTCCAGTTGGAAAGGGCGAAGGCTGTCTCTGGTAGGCCGAATTGTAATGATCAAAGCTGTCCTCTCAGTGGTTCTAGTTTATATGATGTCGATCTTCCATATTCCAGAAGGCATCCTCAGAAAGATAGATGGGATTTGCAGGAAATTCCTATGGCAAGGTACAAACCAAGAAAAGAAAATTCACCTACTTGCATGGGATAAGGTGTGTAAACCAAAAGAGGATGGAGGGTCTGGTATACTCAATTTTGACATTTAAAATCAAGCCCTGGGAGCCAAACTAGCTTGGAATATGTATGCGAAACCTAATGCAATATGGGTAAGACTCATGAAAGCAAAATACCTAGATTCCTTTGATAATGAGAGAATATTCATAGTCAAGAACCCTCTTAAAGGATCTACAATTTGGAATTTTCTCTCCAAAAGTAGAGATATATTACAACCCAATTTAACTCGGATAATCCATAATGGTGAAAAGGTTGATTTCTAGTTTGATTCTTGGGGAGGTGGGACGGCCTTGGCCTCCAAGAGAGATCTTACAGATGCTAGAATTTCCCTCCAATCATCTTGGGGCTATAAAGTTAAAGATTATTGGTTAGTATCAAGGGATGGGCTTTCAGTCTCAGTAAAATGGAAGAGCACTAGGGATTGTGATTTTCCAAGGAGTCAGAAAGCTTTGCTTAGTCAAATCCTTAGGAAGAAACTGGTTATTGTCTTTAACGCAGATGATGAATTAGTCTAGACGGGTTCTAAAACAAGTCTTTATTCAGTCAAAGAGGGGTATAAAGTTTGTCTGCAAAAAGCTCATACAGATTGGCCTTCACACCTGTGTTGGGGAGACGCTCTACTACGCAAAGCAAGAGCTTTTGCGTGGTATGCGCTTCACAAGAAAATTTTGATAGGGGATCCTATCAAAAGATTGGGACTAGGACAAAATTTTTCATGTGTTCTGTGTGGAGGTGAGGAAGAGTCAATTGATCATCTTCTCCTATTATGTCCCTTTAGTAGAGAGTGTTGGCTTTGGCTATTTAGAAAATTAAATTGGTCTAGTCCCTTTTCAAAAACCTTGTTTCTAATGTTCAGGAAATGGCCGCGTCCAGTGATGAGTCTCATTTAGCCTGCCTGTGGGATATCGGCCCCTCGATGGTTATTTGGCATCTATGGTGGGAAAGAAATCTCTACATTTTCAGAAAGGAAGCAAGTTCAGTCCCTCAAGTCTGTGCCAAGCTGGAGGCTGCAATTTTTGATCAGTTAGTCTCTTTTCTTAAGTGCACAAAGTTAAAAAATTTTAATATGGACCAAATGGGATGTGGCAACTCTTATTCTCTGGTTGTCCGTGAGTAAGTTTGATATAGGCAGTCTTTCAGGGGCCGGTAACCATCCTTCAAAAAGGGATCAAGTCAGATGGACTCCACCAGCTCCTTTGTTCTTCAAATTAAACTTTGACAGAGCTTGCCCTGGTAATCCCGGTCCTTCAAGTACAAGATGTGTCATCAGGAATGAGAGTGGATCTCTGGTGATAGCCAAATCCACCAAACTCCCCCAGGGATCAATAATGAGGCGGAGGTTTGGGCTCTAGTTCATGGCTTACAACTGGTAGTGGACAAGGCTATCAAAAATGTGTGGATTGAGGGTGATTCGTTGATCGTGATCAACGCCATCAAAGGAAGAGGCTTGGATAATTGGAAGCTCAATTATATTCTCCAACAGGCCGTCTCTCTGCTAAACAAATTAGATAATTTTCTGTTATCTCACACACTAAGGGAAGGTAACAAGGTGGCGGATTGTTTAGCCAACCTAGCAATTGATCAAGAAAGTGCCTCCGTAGTCTTCCTACATGGAGCAAAAGATATTCCAACCACCCTATCAAATCTGATTGCAAGTGAAATGAAAGAAGTGTCAGGCCGCCACTCTACTTCATCTTAATTGGCTGGAGACCAAACCTGAGGGAAGTTGGTTGCCACGTCGTCATGGTTTCAAACGGTGGCTTTTGTATGTTTTGGAGACCACAAGCTGTAATGGTATTTTTACGTTCTGTCATACGGATTGCCACCTGTGAGGGAAGATGTGACTGGATATCTCTTCGGATTTCATAGTGGCTATGTTCTGCAATGGTCACCTACCATGGACCATTTATTTATGTCCTTTCATTTATTTCTGGCACAATTTGTCAAATTTAGCTTCTGACAAGTTCGTGGGAGGAGATTGGCAAGCATTTAATTTAGTTTAGTGCTCCGAGACCACTATGTATTTTTCTCAGTGTAGAGGAGCAGATGGGATTGAGAATAAATACAGCCATGGGAGATGACAAGCTTTAAATGTAATCTTTATTTGAAGGCTTGTTTTATTACCTGACGGCGGCTACAAGTTGGAGGAAATGGCTAGCAGTGAACATGTGGCGCTTATTCATGTTAGTCTCCTATTCGAGTTTCTTCCATTTTTGCATCTATATTGTAGTGGCAAGAGTGCTTGGGTGTTGGCGGCTATAGGTGTCATCTGGCTTTTGTGTTTTATGCTGGTGTTGGGTAGGACTGTTAGGGTTCTCATTGCTATTTTTTAATATTCTTGGACTTGGCTTTGGCCTTATCTTATGTAATATTTTTTAATCCTAATTTATGGGTGCCCCGCACCTTTTTCTGTTTACAAAAAAAAAATATTCCACCATTTTCATGCCTCCTTGTTTCAAAGAGTGAAATCCGTTCATCCACATAGTGTGACATGCATATGTCAAATGGTATTTATGAAACTGTTCTTTGAACAACTCTCGAGTCACAATGTTGCTATTGATGGCTAGTATGCTCTCTTGGTGATCCCACCACAATGAAGAGCTCATTAGTAAGATGATAAATGGTGAGACAAGCCTTCTCATTGCTAGTTCTATTTTTGAGATCAAAACACCTCACTATTCACGACTTAGGCATAGTCACTTCCAATTTTCGTTTCTAGAAATATCTTTTACATGGCACATGGCTCTATGAGGTTTGACTTGCTCAGAAAAATGGTGCGTGCACCATAAAATCTCCAATCTCCATACTAGGTTCTATAGTGCCTGTTGATAAGTGATGCTTGCATGCATTCAAGAGTGCGAGAGTTTTTTGAAGACTTATTTAAGAAGACTTTTATCTTTTAGGAATGTATGTTCAATGCATGATAAACTATATTTTTAGTACAATTGTTTTTAGAGTTTATAGTGATCATTCATGATCAACTTGTATTTAGACTAGTAGTTTATTTTTGTTGCTAGTCTATTTTGGGGGCTGCAAAGTCTTTAAAAAGGTCTACCCTGTGCTTTTGTAACAAGCCAAACAAATTGAGAATAAATGTGTTGGTTGCTCAATTTGAATAGAGATGTAAGGTGGAGATTAATATACAGAGTATTTGTGTTTATGCTGATGTGTATGGAGTTTTTTCTTCATGGCTATAAGTTGTGATTTATGAATGAGTATTCATTGTAAGTGTTGTTTCCGCTGTTATGATTTTTTGGTTTAAAGAACAAAGTTGGGTTTCAAAATCTTCATTTGGTATCAGATCAAGTTATTATTGGTTTTTGGGTTATTGATTTTGGCTTTGAAATCTCTCTAACAATTGATTTCTTGAGGAGCATGTTGTTGTTGCAGTAGTGTAATCTTGAATGGATTCGTTGGGTTGTCATGGTAAAAGATTTTGCAGCATCTATAGTGAGTATTGAAATTCAAGCAATGCTTGGCAAGTGTGAACCCATTGGAAGAAATTAGTTGAGGTAAGGTTTCTCAAAACATAGTCTTTGAAAGATATTTGAAGGTATAATTTAAGTGGTTCTTCTATGTGGTTAAAAGCAATGGGAAAGATTGGTTAAAAAAAAAAAGAAAGAAAATACAAATTTAATATGTGAAAATGATATATTGAAAGATGAACTAAAAAAAGTTAAAAAGAAAAGTGAAAAATTGGAAGAAAAGTTGAAGAGGTTAGAAAAGGAAAATTGTTCTCAAAAGGATGAGTTATCAAAATTGAAGGAATAAAATAGTGAGTTAGATCAATTACTTGCAGCATATTGGAAAGAAAATGAGTGTCCAAGGTCTAAGCCTTCACTATGTAATGCCTCATGTGATACAAATGACTTGTGTTCTTCATTTGATGGATCGTTTGATACATGTGATATAGCTAAAGCTTCTTCAAACAAAGAGTGTAAGGTTAAAGATGTGTTTGAATCTACAAATCTTGTTTATGGTTATTATAATAATAACAAAAGATGTTTTGTGAAGAATGTTGGTTTTAAGATAATTAAAACAATGGGTTATGAAGGAAAAGGTTTGGGAAAACATGGGCAAGGAATTAGAGAGCCCATTGAGCCAAGCATGAGGTTAAAGAATAAAGGGCTTGAATATGTTAGAGGTAAAGGAAAAGAAGATGATTTTGTAGATATAGGAAAAAACAAATCAATTCAAGAAAAGCAGAATTTGCAGTGTTCTCATTGTAAGAGGCAAGGACATAAAAAGGAAACTTGTTGGGATCTTCATCCTTGTAGTATTTATGGATTGAAGAATCATTTTGAAACAATGTGTTGGAATAAAGAGTGGAAAAAGGAATCTAGGACAAATTGTATGCCAATAAATTATGGATGGATAGATGGATCAAATTGAAAAAAGGTCACAAGTATGTTTAAGAAGTTGTACCAGCATAAGTACTCACATGTTGAACAGAAAAAGAATCATGCAAAGATTGAATGTCCAAGTTTTGTGATAGATGATTGTTTGTTATGACTCAAAGAAAGTCATTGTCTTTTGAAGATGCATGTTTTGATAGCATTTGGTTGCAAGCAATGAAAGAAGAAACAGATTCCATTGATAGGAATGATATTTGGAAGTTTACAGAGCTTCCATGTGAAAAGAAATGAATAAGTACTAAGTGGGTCTACAGGACTAAACAGTAAAGCTCCATGATCAGCTAGTTGGCTTTGCATCAAGGGGGAGTATGTTGATAAGTGATGCTTGCATGCATGCAAGAGTGTGAGAGTTTTTTGAAGACTTATTTAAGAAGACTTATCTTTTAGGAATGCATATTCAATGCATGATAAACTATATTTTTAGTACAACTATTTTTAGAGTTTATAGTGATCATGCATGATTAGCTTATTTTTAGACTAGTAGTTTATTTTTGTTGCTGGTCTATTTTGGGTGTTGCAAAGTCTTTATAAAGGACTGCCCTATGCTTTTGTAACAACCCAGAAAAATTGAGAGTAAATGTGTTGGTTTCTCAATTTGAGTAGAGATGTAAGGTGGAGATTAATATACAGAGTTTTTGTGTTTATACTGCTATACATAGTTGCAAGACTCAGCAAAAGTATTTACTCGGCAAGCCTGAAAAGTACGGTTCGGAAAAAACTCAGCAAAAACTCAGACAAAACTCGGCAAAAAACTCGACAACTTAAAAAATTGCTTAAACTTCATTAAAAACACATTTTTTTTTGTGAAATTCAATGATAAGATGCATCAAATGAGTCAATAAATGAGTACATAAAAGAAACAAGCTTAGTCTAGTTGTATTTGATTGATTTGAAAGAAAATTGGGTACAAAATGGCTAAGTTTGAAACCCTGAAACCTTGAATTTGGCTAAGGCTCAAACCCTGAAACCCTAAAAATTTGGTTAAGTCTAAAATTTGATGGATCCTCCAAAATCTAGAATCTTCATGTTAAATCCCATGGATCTGGAACCTATCTCAAACATCCTGATAATATATTTCAAAATATTTAAAGTATAATAAATTCAATATACACACTTATACTTAAATATATTTTGAAATGTACTGTCTCGCCGAGTTTTTCCTCAAGACTCGACGAGTTTTTCAGAAAAACTCGGCAAAAACTCGGCAAAAACTCGCCGCATACAAATGCACCAAAAACTCGTTTCTGAAAAAGACTCGCGAGTTTTAAAAAATCGGCGAGTTTTTGCCGAGTCTTGCATCTATGCTGCTATGTTTGGAGTTTTTTCTTCATGGCTGTAAGTTGTGATTTATAGATGAGTATTCATTGTAAGTGTCATTTCCACTATTATGATTTTTTGGTTTAAAGAACAAAGTTGGGTTTCAAAATCTTCAGTGCCATTAACATTCAACAATTGCCCACACTTGTCCTTTTCATATTAGTCCATTATTGTACAAAGACATTGTATATAGTGCTCAATGCTTTGTATTTCTCTATGAGCGCAAACACACAGCTAAACCCTTCTTTGTTGGCATGGGCACTAACATCTTTAAAACTCCATAACAGATCAATGAGTAGGCTTGATCTCTTGATAGGGAGCCTCAAACGCTAACTTAGTATATGCTTGCGTGACTTGCTATTACCGGTTCCTATACCCTAATTCACCATTACAACTAGTCACCATTTGTATCTGATGAAAGATACATTCTCCACATACATTCCCAACATGCTTTTGCCATATGCATTCAGCGGGACTTCCGTTCAACGCCTTGATCCTCCACTCGGCCAGACTATCCTCGTCGCTTTGAGTGAGGAATACTTTGTTGATGGCCTCTGTCTCGCCGATAACAGCTCCACTCCTCCAATCCAAATTTTAGCACATGGAGATGCTAGGCAATCTACTGTGCACAACCAAATTTGGTCCTCTGCGCCGTTGAATAGGAAAACAAAACAAAAAACAAAAGTAGATAACTGTACAATGAAGCCATTCCACTAATTTTGACAGAAATCTTATTAGTGGAATGCTTCACATCGACATAATGCAACAATGGGAAAACATAGAAAGGAAAAGAGATCTACAACTATGCAATTTTGTATTTACAAAGAATAGAAAATAGATTGACGACACAAAATAGTCTTTATTTCTCCTTAACAATGCTTGATTACATTCAATTTCTGCTCTCGATCAGATTACAATATCATCTCTCTGACTTTGTTCAATTCCCTAGGTTTATAAACTTGCCCAGAGTAGTACCAAACTAACTCCAAGCAGTTGGGGGACCAATCCAAGCGGCCGGGAGACAACTGTTTTAAATAGCCTCCAACTGCCCTACTACCTATTTTTGGCATTATGCGGTTACAATTTGACAAATGTCCCCTAAGTCACTTGGGACTTACAAAATGAACCTAGATACAAACTGAAATGAAAATGCATTGGTCAAATAGACCTTATTACAACGCAAACATGATTTTCTAAACAAACATAAACTTAAATGCCTCACGGAGGCCACCTTGTGTTAGGTGCTCCTGCACCATGCACCCCACCTAGAAAAGAACTCATGTCCCATGAGTTGATTCTTTGTCTTGCTCAACCTTTAGCCTGTGCTACCTCATGCCTTTCCCATGAGTCCTGGACTGCAACTAGCTTCCATGGAATCAAAAACTCATGCCTAGCATTGTAGGCTCTACTCACACCTTGCCATGAGTGAGTGCTTGCAACCAAACTCATACTTTGCTCACCATTCTTCCTTACTATCATCTCTGCTTGAACATCTGCATTCAAAACCTTGTTTGATGCTCCTTTTACTGTTGCTATGGTAGAATATGTTTGTCTTGCAACTCTTGTTGGCTCTAGAGGACAAACAATGGTTCCTACTATGATAGAATCTCTTTCTCTCCAATCAACTTGTGACTGCTTGCAGACCTGCTCTTTGACCTTCTTCTGATCCATCTTAGACATCACCATCTGATCTCCATCTTTCAAAACTAAAATCACCTTCAAACTGTGATTTTTGGTAACCTCACTCCTTGAGGTATCCTCAACTGTCCTTGTCTCTTCTTCATGCATCTTCACAAACTCTTTCTTACCCACCAAAATGACCTTGGTTGCCTTCTTTGCTTCAGCATCCTCTTGCAATGGTGTCATCACAAAAGTCTTTCCATCCTTCTTGATGGTGTATGTGTTAGCATATCCATCATACAATGCTTGCCTATCAAATTGCCATGGCCTACCTAAAAGTAGGTGACAACACTCCATGGGCAAAATGTCACCTAAAATTCTCTCCTTATATTCTGCAATCTGAAAATCAACATATGTCTGCTCATCTACCAAAAGTGATTGGATATCACTTACGCAAGATGCCTTGTAAGGAGTTTGATGAGGAATTATTTCTAGGTTTAATTTATCCACCATTTCCCTAGACACCATATTATCTGTTGAACCGGAATCTATGACTACCTTGCATATTTTACCTTTGCTTTTGCGATTGATACTGAAAAGAGCTCTCCTCTGTGATGGTTCAGTCTTCACTGGTGCTTTGAGCAACGTCCTCTTGATCATCAGACTTTCTCCCACTTCTGATGCCAAATTTACTTCAGGAGATGTCACACTCCATGCATCCTCTTGAGTCAATGTGGTTCTTCTCTCATTACCATGAGAAGTTGAGGCCTTCTCTGAACACTTATAGGCTGGATGCCCTAGCTGATTACAATTATAGCATCTCATGTTGGAGAACTTGGATCATCTGTTTGATCCATTCATCTCACCTCTTTCATTTGGCCTTCTTCCTCAGTAGCCTCCTCTGCTACTTGAGTCCCCAACTTGCTCTTCTTAGTTAGACTCACCACTAGGCCTCTGGTTAGGACTTCTTCCTCCAAAACTGCCTCTAAAATTTCTATCACCTCTTCCTCGACTCTGCTGCTCACCTTTCCTCTTCAGCTTCTCTTCAGCTCTTAATGCTACTTGAAAGCATTTTTTCATAGTTTCAGGGGTAAACAAACTTATTTCATCTTGAATATTGATCCTCAAACCATTTAGATACCTTGCTACCTTGGCTTTTTCATCCTCCATGTACCCACAACGAAGAGTGTATTTGTGAAACTCCTCGGTGTAAGTAGCCATATCCATATCTTTTTGTTTAAGATTTTGCATTTTCCTGTAAATCTGCACCTCGTAGTCAGATGGAAGGAACTAGGACTTGATCTTCTCCAGCATTCTGCTCCACAAAGATATCATACTTTTCCCATTCTTTACCCTTTCTCCTTGGGTGTAATTCCACCATGTAAGGGAAGCACCTTTGAGTTTAGTTTTTGCAAACTTAACTTTCTTATTGTTAGGAACTTCCTTGTATTCAAAGTAGTTGTTCAGAGCCTCAATCCACTCCATGACTTCATCAACATTCATCTTTCCACTGAACATGGGGATATCTATCCAAGGCTCTGAAGAGTCCTTGCTAATTACCTTGATGGCTTCTAGAAATTGCTTTTGTTCAGCTGGTATCTTTGCCTCTTCTTGTTCCTCTGCTTCTTCCTCTTTCTCTTCTTCTTCATCTGAATCTTCCTCTATCCTTTTGCCTATCTTCATCGCCTTCCATTCTGCTTTAAGTGCTTCCTTGACCCTAGTTTTGATCATCTCTTCCATCTCTTGAAATTTCTTGACCACTTCGGTGGTCATCCCCTTTGGAGGCATATCGCTAGCCTCTCCTTCGCTTTCTCTGTCAGACATAAACATTCACAGACAACACCCAAACGCCAACACTCCTGTAAATCCTCAATTTGACTACAACCCAATGCTCAATCAGATGCCCATCCTACACGCTGCTTCACAGACCCATTCCTCTCATCCAACAGCAGATCCTGGAGATGCACTACCACTCTCTCTCATAGTGGCCTCACTCTGCACCCTCTTCCCGCCAAACCTCTATTAGTGAATGGTCTTGACAGACCTCATCATCATCTGCCCACACACTATAGGAATCCTGTTCCTCTTCGCAACAAGATGGCATGAGCAAATTGTCATCTACCTTCTTAGTGATAGAAATCAAATACACAACACCTCTGCCTAGAGCTTTCGCTAGCTCTGATACCAATATGATGGGGAGCCTCAAACACTAACTTAGTATATGCTTGGTGTGACTTGCTATTACCGGTTCCTATACCCTGATTCACCGTTACAATTGGTCACCATATGTATCTAATGAAAGATACATTCTCCACATACATTCGCAACATGCTTTTGTGATATGCATTTACAATCTACATTCGGCGTGACTTCCGTTCAATGCCTTGATCCTCCGCTCGGCCGGACTATCCTCGTCGCTTTGAGCGAGGAATGCTTCATTGATGGCCTCTGTCTCACCGATAACAGCTCCAACTCCTCCAATCCAAACCCTAGCACATGGAGATGCTAGGCGATCTACTGTGCATAACCAAATTTGGTCCTCTGCACCGTCAAACAGGAAAACAAAATAGAAAACAAAAGTAGATAACTATACAATGAAGCCATTCCACTAATTTCACCAGAAATCTTATCAGTAGAATGCTTCACATCGACATAATGCAACAACAAGAAAACATAGAAAGGAAAAGAGATCTATATCTATGCAATTTTGTATTTACAGAGAGTGGAGAACAGATTGACGACACAGAATAGTCTTTATTTCTTCTTAACAATGCTCGATTACATTCAATTTCTCCTCTTGATCTGATTACAATATCATCTCTCTGACTTTGTTCAATTCCCTAGGTTTATAAACTTGTCTAGAGTAGTACCAAACTGACTCCAAGCGGCTGGGAGACCAATCCAAGCCGCTGGGAGACAACCATTTTAAATAGCCTCCAACTGCCCTACTACCTATTTTTGGCATTATGCGGTTACAATTTGACAAATGTCCCCTAAGTCACTTGGGACTTACAAAATGAACCTAGATACAAACTGAAATGAAAATACATTGGTCAAATAGACCTTATTACAATGTAAACATGATTTTCTAAACAAACATAAACTTAAATGCCTCACGGAGGCCACCTTGTGTTAGGTGCTCCTGCACCATCTCTAAAGGATAAATGATTCATGCTCAAATGCCCAAGATAGAATTATGCATTATGCGTTGGCTCATTACCATTTTATCGTCGCTAATAAGAGATGAGCACATAGTGCTCAAAACATCACAAAGTGCCTCCATTTTATATGCAAATCCCTACCAAGCAAGACATAGTGGGTCCATTGATTGCATCACCACAAGTGCAAATCCGAACAATGTGAATCCTTTTAACTTAATGATGTGCAGGTAGACCCCTCCAAATAATTTGCACATTGATCTTTGACCAATATAAAACACCTTTGCATTGTAACATGACCACCTTATACTTGTTTCGAAACACAACACCTTAGCAACCACAAGTACAACCAAACAAGAGAAACGAAAATGCGAGTGAGCCACATCATCCATTCACTCTATAATGTAGGCTCTAGATACAACAAAGCCCCTATCATGCAAGCATATTGGGTCCACTACAAACCCACCACTTGGAAATATATGACCACCACTCATTTTTGCATGCACCATTAGACTGTTGATCACTCAAAGGACCAATAGAAAACACTCGAGTGCCTACCAGTAATAACCACACGGCCATATGATATCTGTCCACATAATTTGGATCTAAACACATCTTCATTACTACTCCTCAACCAATTAGAGGCCTCCACGCATACAACACATGCAGACAAAATGCCTCTTGCACCTTAACACTATAGCTAAACAACATGCAACTCACCACAGATCCAATGATCTAGCATTGTCACTTGAGATCAGTGGTCCAGGTTGAAATGCATGAGAAAAGGTGTAGGCTCAATTTTGTATGTTTAACCGATGTGTAACACAATTTCACAAATCTCTTATCAACACCATTGATGTGTATCACATTGTCCCATTGGTTGGGAATATTATAGTGATAAATAAGCATCGTTGTTGAGTCACGACCAACAAAATATTAACATGTAACCACCTTGTGTATAACTTTTTCTATCAATACACCAACACACATGTAATCCCACTGAACAGATAATGTGGGGTGCATTGCATTGTTGGCCCCAAATATTTTATTATATGATATAAGTTGTCATTGGGCTGTGATGAGTAACAAAGCAACATGTGCCATCTCCACGCATTGATTCCTGAATATTGCATCGTACATGTCTGTAGCCCCGTCAATATGCCTCTGTACTTGACGTTGATCAAATCATGTGACATTTCAGCAAACTTGGCAATAAAGTTTCCAACATGCCAAGCTACTTGCGCCACTTGAAGACCAATGTTTATGTGGATTTCATTGGGGCAATGAGATGTTGCTAGAAAGCTACTTGAACCCGTGGACATGGTCCCAATTGTTGTTTATCGATCATTGCATCAATAGATGATCTTAAGTGAACCACCACCAGCTACCCAAGTCACCAAGGAAATATAAATAAAGTGCACATGGGCTTAAGAGGAGGACATAGTCAAAGAACTAGATTGCCATGGGAAGAAAGATGAATCTTGGGCATGCCATGATAGATAAAAAAATTCACAAAAGGAAAAGGAATGAGGTGTTGGTACCTAAAACTACATATCCCACAAACTTAAAGAATGGACCTCAAAACCTAGACTTGGGATGAAGTCAACCTACAATGATGAGCCAAACTTATGATCAAAATGCAGATAGTTAAGGACCAATTGACAATAGAGAGCAGATTTTATGCTATTTAGATTCTACAAGACCTAGGAGGCAACAAGTCACTGCACCAATAGATGACCTTAAGTGAACTACCACCAGTTGCACAAGTCACCAAGGAATTATAAATAAAGTGCACATTGACTTAAGAGAAGGGTAGAGATAGAAATAGATTGCCATGAGAAGAAACATGAAGCATGGTCATGTCATGAGGGAGAAAAAATTCACACAAGGAAAAGGAAAAAGGTGTTGGCTCCCAAACTTATGATCAAAATGTAGGTAATTATGGGCCAATTGACAATAGATAGTTAGGCTCTACCATACCTAGGAAAGTGTTCCTAGAGGTTTAAATAAGACAATAAAAAAGAAATCAAAATAATACAATTGAATTCTCAGAAAAACATACCTTTTGTGCAAGATTGCCTCAAAGATTTATCACTCAACAAGATTACATTGGATTGCTAACTTGAAACTTGTAAACCTCATTACACAAGAAAGCACATAAGTGATTATGACTACAAAATAGGAGCTTGTCCAAGGAATAGGTGAAGAAAACAACATAGGGGGCCGAAGATCAGGACATAAAGACATGAGAGAGACTCAATAGAAACACAAAACCTCGATATGCATTTCTCTTTAATTGGTTATCATTAATGGGTTACCAAAGCAACAAGGGTTAACATAAGAAACTAGAATTTTATCATTTTTAGGGCATTTGCCAACAGTTAATGTTGATATGTAAACATTTGGTATCAACATTATGTTATGAATTAAACAACAGTCAATAAATAATTAAATTATGTTCAAATACTCTTCATCAAATAAATAGTAGAGATAAATAATAGACTAACACAATTTTATGTGGAAAACCCCAACTGGGGAAAAACCACAGGGAAAATTATCATTATCTTCTTTTATTAATAATGATATTACATCAAACTTCACCAAAATATCCTACACATATGCCTCCTGAAGAAAACATACATACATACATACATAAGCTCCAAAAAAAGTCCAAGAAAATGCCCATCCAAAAAAACTGTTGGAATGGACTGAAACTGTCCACAACCACCACGGCTCTAAACTCTTCATGATTATGCTTTTATTTTGTTTTCTTTGGTCTCACATACAAAAATCTCCCACTTGAGACCAAATAGAAGTTTATTATTGTTAAATTACTATTGCTATTGATCCAATCCCAAGCCGCCTTACATCACGTTTGTATCAAGCCAACCAAGGTTTTACAAAGATACTGCTTATTCCTTGGCAAAATTTTCATTAACATATCAGTCCGATTATCTTCGGTATGTATTTTCTCCAACTGTAGTAGACCATCATCTAGCACTTGGCGAATCCAATGATATCTAACATCAATGTGCTTTGTCTTGTCATGAAAGGTGGGGTTTTTGGCAAGATGAATTGCACTTTGACTATCACAATTCAGTACATACTTTTCTTGCTACAAGCCTAGTTCTTCCAAGAACCTCCTCATTGAAAGCATTTCCTTGCATGACTCAGTTGCTCCAATATACTTAGCCTCTGTGGTAGAAAGAGCCACCACCTTTTGTAATCTAGATACCCAAGAGATTGCAGCCCCTGTAAATGTATATATGTAGCCTGTTGTGGATCTTCGAGAATCCATGCCAGCTGCCATATCAGCATCTGTAAATCCTTTCAACGAGATATCATTACCTTGAAAGCACAAACAACATTTAACAACAACCCAATTTTCTTTGCTTGGATTTGCAAGAAACCTAGTTACTGCTCCCATTGAATGTGCAATGTTAGGGCAAGTGCATACCATAGCATACATTAGGCTTCCTACTGCAGAGGCATATGGAATCTTACACATGTCGTCCTTTTCTTCAATATTAGTGGGACATTGATTAGATATTTTAATTTAAAATGAGAAGCAAGTGGTGTACCTACAGGTTTTGCATTGGCCATATTAAATTTTTCCAATACTTTTTCAAGATATTGTTGTTGTGACAGCCATAATTTTTTTCTTTTTCTATCACGGATAATTTGCATCCCCAAAATCTTCCTTGCTGGGCCTAAATTCTTCATTGCAAAGGCCTTGCTTAATTCTTCTTTTAACCTATTAATCATCAACTTATCTTTCCCAGCAATCAACATGTCATCAACATACAATTATAAGACAATGAAATTGCCATCTTCTTTTTTAGTGTGTACACAATGATCTGGATTTAATCTTTTAAAACCATGATTAAGCATAAAAGAGTCAAATTTCTTACACCATTTTGATGAGGGCCTTTTTTCAACCCATATAGACTCTTATTTAACCTACAGACCAAATTTTCTCTACCTTTTTGAATAAATCCTTTTGGCTACTCCATATATATCTCTTCCTCCAAATCTCCATGTAGAAATGTTGTCTTGACATCTAATTGTTCCAAGTCTAAATCTAGAGCAGCTATAAGACCAAGTACTACTTGTATTGATGACATCTTGACAACTAGAGAATTTTTTTTTGTAAAATCAATACCTTGTTCTTGTTCAAATCCTTTGACCACTAGCCTTGCTTTAAATCTTTGTTGATTTTCCTTTCCTTCATGTTTTATGCTATACACCCTCTTTTTCTTTAAAACCTTTATTCCTTGTGGCCTTTCAACCAAGTCCCACGTCTTATTATCATGTATAGGTTTTATCTCTTCTTGCATAGCCTTTTTCCACTTGACGCTATTTTTGCCTTCACTTGCTTCCTGTAAACAAGTAGGTTCACCTTCATTAGTAAATAGAATATATTCTGATGAAGAATACCTTTGTGAAGGTCTATGTGGCCTGCTAGATATGCGACCCAATGAATTGTGTGGCAAGATTTCTCTTAATGGCTGGTGATTTTGTTGTTCTTCTTGTTGTTCTTCATTTTCAAGTTGCTGCAAGAGTTGCTCATTACCTATTGTTGTGTCTTTTTGTAGTGGTAGTTGATTTGCCAGTTGTCTTGAGATTTCAACAAATTGCTTCTCCTCCACACCTTTGTCATTAGTTTTAATTATGTTTCCTTCATTAAAAACGACATCCCTACTTCTGATGATTCTCCTTGTTAGAGGATCACACAACCGGTAACCTAACTCATTATCAGCATATCCTAAGAAAACACATTTCAATGACTTTTCATCCAACTTGGACCTCTGTTCATTAGGAATATGCACATATGCTTCACATCCAAATTTTTTTAAATGAGTGTAACGTAAATCCTTACCGGTCATACCATTTTGGGAATGCCACCATTCAATGAAGTTGTGGGAGATCGATTTATTAAGTAGTAGGCTGTGCGAACAACCTCTGCCCAAAAGGATTTAGGCAAACCAGAACTTGAAAGCATACTCCTCACCTTTTTCATTATTGTTCGGTTCATTGTCTTCGCTGTTCCATTCTATTGCGGGGTACAGGGAATTATTTTTACATGCTTTATGCCATGTTTACTATAGTATTCTTCAAACACCTTGGTACAGTCCTCCCCACCATTATCTATTCTAATACATGTCAATAATTTGCTAGTGTAGAAAACCAAGATCATGGAAAAGATTAACAAGCACACGAATTGCAATGGAATCGACCAGTTTATATTATCAAATGAGGTGAGTATAAATAGAGAAGTGTAGGTACCTGAATCTCCATGAAAAGAGGATAGGACTCCTCTACATGGAGTTGTGGCAAGTAACCTCCCATAAACATAGCGCAAGGTGTTGATGCAAGTCGACACCTCTCAAAACATCTCAACTACTTTGACCAATTCAAAAGAACATGTGTCAATACACCTAAGTATGATTAATTACAAATGGGTATGCCTATAGATTAAAGGTATACACCAACACCCCCCCCTTAAGCATAGCTTAGGTGAGTATTATGAAAAATGGGTCCTGGCTATAAGCCTGGTGAGGTACCCATGTACAATGCAAAAGAGAAATGAGTCCCGGCCATGAAGCCTGATAAGGTACTCAAGTACAATGCAAACTCTCTAAAAACAGAGTAAGATAGAAAACCCAGTGGGAAAAAACTATCCTCCAAAAAAAGAGAAAAAGGAAAGGCTTGGAAAGCTCCCCCAAAGATGATATTGATGCTAATTCTAATGTAGAGATGAAGAACTACTGGAACATAAAATAGTTGTAAATTCTGCCCTTCCCTTAATTCTAAGAGAATTTAGCAAACTAATTGGAATTTGTAGTGTGCAAGGAATTCGATTATGAAAATGTACAAGTCCCTGAAAAAAGGATGTGCATTAATGGCACATACGAATGAGAAGAGAATCTAAAAGATTCATTGCTATGATTGTTACAAGCCCCCATTAGACTTTATATATCAGTGTGAGTACAATTTTCCCAATTTCCCTTTATGTGTTACACTGGTGCAGGAGCACCAAGATGTCTCAGTTTTGTTTAATTTTCCAACAGTTGTTTTGGTTTAATAAGGTCTCTAAGACTATTTATACAATGTATAAGGCTTGAAAGCCATGTCGTAGTTGGACTATGTCCCAATGTCGAAGGAATTTTTTTCTATGTTGTAGGTTCTAGTTAGGACAGTCATGTTGTATTAGGAAGTTGCAATAGTCATTAGGTAGTGGCAATAGTTTAATAGTCATTAAAGTCATTTTAGCCTTCTTGTTGTAAGCCTATAGAGGCATGTCAAGGTTGGAAAGATGTTAAACACCTATCATAGGTTAAAACCTTGTGTTAAAAGCATGATAAAACAGAAAATAGTCGGTGGACAGTCACTGTCAAAAATAGTTTCAAAGAAGAAAGTTTCTATTTTAGTGTTGCAGTTAAAATCAAGAAGAGAATTTGATGGTTTGGGTAGTTTTCTTGGTTCCCTACCATTCCATGCAAATATGGGGGCTTATTTCAAGCCTAAAAAGTTGTATTGTGGGAGAGATTTTCAAGGGAATAGAAAGAAATATCAAAAAGACTGCTGTTTTATGTTTTTTTCTGTTTTTTCCTTCACTGTTCCTTAGAAATCCGTATCTGTACGGAAGAGTCTTGGCATGAATTTGGAATGGGATGAGAGGAGACTGAAGCACCTTGGATTTGAAGCTTATTGGAGGTCTTAACATTGAACTTGAAGGGAGAAATTGCTGTTATGCCAAAAACTATTTTTTCCTATTTTTTCTATGTTTTATTGCTATTCACGGTCCATACACGCGACTGTATGGATGTATTATTGCCTAAGCTTGTAATGGATGGAAAGAGCTTTTAAATACCTTTGATTTGAGTCTAGTTTGGTGTCTTGAAAATGATCTGGGTGAAAGATATCGTTATTTTCCCAAAAGCTATTTTTTTTAGAATTGCTGTTCATTTCTGAAATTGACTGTTTTTCTGCATTATTCCGTACCTGTACTGAATTTTCATGGTACAAGGGTATAATGGTTGGATGGGGTGTTGAAATAGCTTTGCATTGAATCTTGGTTGGACTCCTATCATCAATCTTCCTAAGAGAAATCACCGATTTACCACAGATTGTCTTAAAACTGCTGTTACAACCATTAATTCACTGTTTTCCTGTACTATTCCGTACTTGTACGGCCTGAAGAAGAGTGGTGTCTCTGCTGGGCAAATAGAGGAGTGTGTTGACTTTACCTTGCAGGTGATTTGAATCCTTTACACCCATCCATATCTCTGTTCTTCTCCTTTGATTGAAAGTGAGTCTTAAAACCTAGGTTAGAGCTATTTGTGATAGTCCGATGATATTCTGTACATTCCATTGATTCTTCCTGTTATTGATCAATGGAATGGGTGGTAAGATGGTTGGTCCTTGGCCTGGTAAAGAGCTTGGAGGCAGGAGAATGGATTTGGTCTAAGTTTGCCATGTAGAAGGCCTATTAAGAGTCAAGTATTGGAAGATTGAAGGAGGACATCAGAAATAGGTAAGTTTCATGAACTATTGCTTTGCCAAGGAAGGCAGTAGATATGTGTAGCAAGGTATAAGTTTGTTATGTTGTATGAAGTTGAGGGTGTCTTGTTGGAGACCACCTTATGGAGATTAGTGTGGCTATCCTTCTCATGGAGCAGTGAGATGTTCTGACAGTCTATGAAGAAAACATAGTTGTGACTACTGTCCTGCAGACCCTGTATAGTGGTTTGGCAAGAAACCTAGATGGAATCTTGATGGAGTTGGCATCTTGGAAGGTGTTTTTGATTCCTCCTTCATTGTGTATGTCAAAAGTAAGATGGAGAAGGTGTTGAAGGCTGTCTTGAGAGATCTTTGCATGTGAAGTTATGTTCATGCTTTCGCTGTCCTAGATGCTCTGCATCAATTTTTTGGTATCAGAGCTAGCTAGTAGATCCTTGAAGGTGTTGTGGATCTTGTGAAGAAGATAAGGTTTGTGAGAGAGTTGTGAAGATGCCTCCAAAGAACCAGATGGCAAGACAGAATGCTGAGTTGAGAGAAGCCTTAGAGGCAAGAGAGAAAGAGCTTAGGGACAGAAGAGAACAGGATGCTGCCAGAGACGCTGAGGCAAGTAAGAAGGGAGAATGCAAACAATCTTGGCAAGATTGGAATCATTAGAGAAGAATCCAAGAAAGGATGAACAAAATGAGTCAGAAGAAGAAGAGGATGCAAATGAGAATCCTCTTGAGGATGAGTTAGATGTTGAAGAAAAGAAGTTTGTAAGATTGCTAAAGGCAGTCCAAGGAAGTGGAATTAAGGCAAATATAGAGTTACCTATCTATCAGGGGAAGATGGATAGTGAAGAAGTGTTAGGGTGGATAGATGCCCTAGAAACATTTTTTGAGTATGAGGAGATGAGTGATGAAAAGAAGATCAAGTTTGCAAAGACAAAACTGAGAGGAACAACACTTACCTGGTGGAGTAGTGTGCAGACAGAGAGAATGGCTAGAGGTGCATCAAAAATCACTTCTTGGAGTAGGATGAAGGACATGATGAAGGATCAGTTTCTTTCATCTGATTACTCTATTCAGACAAAGAGGATGAGACAGAATCTAAAATAGAAGGACATGGATGTTATGTCCTCTACTAAGCAATTTCATAAGCTTAGTATTAGAGGTGGGCTGGAAGATGAAGAAGAAAAAGTAGCAAGGTACCTTAATGGGCTTAGGTATAACTTGTAGGATGAGATTGGGTTGGCAGTACCAAAATCACTTGGAGAGTGTTTTCAGTTGGCCATCAAGGCTGAAGAGAGAGTGAATAGGAAGCAAGAAAGGCAAGTAGGTTATGGAAGAGGAAATAGAGGTAGGGGCAAACCCACTAATGAAGTTTAGAACAACAATGAGAAGGGTAAGGAGTTGTCTATAGAACAGAGAGGTGGACATAAAGGTGGAGGTAGATTTGGATCAGGAAGAGGAGTGTTTACAGGCAGATGTTATCACTGCAATGAGGTGGGACACACATCTTTCAAATGTCCTAAGAAGGATGGTATTGATAAGAGAAAGGATACAAGAGTTCACTTGGCACAAGAGGAGGAGAAGCCAGAAGAACTACAAATGTCGTCAGCCTCTCCAATGATGGATGGAGAAATGTTCATGGTGGAAAGAGGTAAGATGCAGCAACCACCACAGGAATCTATTTTTAGAACTAATTATTTGAGCCATGGCAAGATATGCAAGTTGATTGTAGATTCAGGTTCTCATGATAACTTAGTTGGAAAATAGTGAATAAGTTGGGGTTGAAGACTTTTGATCATCCCAGTCCTTACCATGTCACTTGGGTGAGTCAAGAACAACAGGTAATGGTCACTAAGAAGGCTTATGTTGACTTCACAATTGGTCCATATCAGGACTCTGTTTTATGTGATGTTATTCCTATGACATGTGGGCATGTAATCTTGGGCAGACCATGGCAGCCTTCCAGAAGGACAATTCATGATGGGTATACTAATACCTATGTAGTGCACAAAGATGGTAAGAAGTTCAAATTGATTCCTTTACCTTGTGAGGAGAAGAAGGAACAGGTTACAATTTGCTTTGGAGAGAAATTGAAGTTGAATGTGCAGGTTAAGGGTGATTGCACACAACAGACATAGATGCAACACAAGAAGGTGGATGACAGTCCTAGAGAGCAGCAGGCTTGGGACTTGAGTTATTTTAAGGTAGGGGACATTGAGTGTCCTATAAGGAGCCAGAAGAAGGAAAACAAACAGCAGAGATTCCAAGAAGGAATGAATCAGAACCTTCAGTTGAGAAGAGCTAAAGCATTGCAACAGCAAGGTCCTAGACAAGGACACCAAAACAAGTTTTCTGGTCCTAACACTGTTTACAGGAGCCATGCAGGTTGGAGACGGAGGAAGATTACTCTTGGAGAGTTCATGATTCCTAGTCAAAGGAACATTCCAACAAGATGGCAGAATGGATGGAGCAGATCCCCTAACTCTTGGGACAAGAGTTTTCATCATGCCGGGGAGTATGGTGCAGGAGCACCAAGATGTCTCAGTTTTGTTTAATTTTCCAGTAGTTGTTTTGGTTTAATAAGGTCTCTGAGACCATTTACACAATGTATAAGGCTTGAAAGCCATGTCGTAGTTGGACTATGTCCCAATGTCAAAGGAATCTTTTTCTATGTTGTAGGTCCTAGTTAGGACAGTCATGTTGTATTAGGAAGTTGCAATAGTCATTAGGTAGTGGCAATAGTTTAATAGTCATTAAAGTCATTTTAGCCTTCTTGTTGTAAGCCTATAGAGGCATGTCAAGGTTGGAAAGATGTTAAACACCTGTCATAGGTTAAAACCTTGTGTTAAAAGCATGATAAAACAGAAAATAGTCGGTGGACAGTCACTGTCAAAAACAGTTTCAAAGAAGAAAGTTTCTATTTTAGTGTTGCAGTTAAAATCAAGATGAGAATTTGATGGTTTGGGCAGTTTTCTTTGTTCCCTACCATTCTATGCAAATATGGAGGCTTATTTCAAGCCTAAAAAGTTGTATTGTGGGAGAGATTTTCAAGGGAATAGAAAGAAATATCAAAAAGACTGCTATTTTATGTTTTTTTCTATTTTTTCCTTCACTGTTCCTCAGAAATCTGTACCTGTACAAAAGAGTCTTGGCATGAATTTGGAATGGGATGAGAGGAGACTAAAGTACCTTGGATTTGAAGCTTATTGGAGGTCTTACCATTTAACTTGAAGGGAGAAATCGCTGTTATGCCCAAAACTATTTTTTCCTATTTTTTTTGTGTTTTATTGCTATTCCTGGTCCATACACGCGACTGTACGGATGTATTATTTCCCAAGCTTGTAATGGATGGAAAGAGCTTTGAAATACCTTTGATTTGAGTCTAGTTTGGTGTCTTGAAAATGATCTGGGTGAAAGATATCACTATTTTCCCAAAAGCTATTTTTTTTAGAATTGCTGTTCATTTCTGAAATTGACTATTTTTCTGCATTATTCCGTATCTGTACAGAATTTTCATGGCACAAGGGTATAATGGTTGGATGGGGTATTGAAATATCTTTGCATTGAATCTTGGTTGGACTCCTATCATCAATCTTTCTAAGAGAAATCACTGATTTACCACAGACTGTCTTAAAACTGCTGTTACAACCATTAATTCATTGTTTTCCTGTACTATTCCGTACTTGTACGGCCTGAAGAAGAGTGGTGTCTCTATTGGGAAAATAGAGGAGTGTGTTGACTTTACTTTGCAGGTGATTTGAATCCTTGACACCCATCCATATCTCTGTTCTTCTCCTTTGATTGAAAGTGAGTCTTAAAACCTAGGTTAGAGCTTCTTGTGACAGTCCGATGATATTCTGCACATTCCATTGATTCTTCCTATTATTGATCAATGGAATGGGTGGTAAGATGGTTGGTCCTTGGCCTGGTAAAGAGCTTGGAGGTAGGAGAATGGATTTGGTTTAAGTTTGCCATGTAGAAGGCCTATTAAGAGTCAAGTATTGGAAGATTGAAGGAGGACAACAGAAATAGGTAAGTTTGATGAACTATTGCTTTGCCAAGGAAGGCAGTAGATATGTGTAGCAAGGTATAAGTTTGTTATATTGTATGAAGTTGAGGGTGTCTTGATGGAGACCACCTTATGGAGATTAGTGTGACTGTCCTTCTCATGGAGTAGTGAGATGTTCTGACACGCTATGAAGAAAACATAGTTGTGACTACTGTCCTGCAGACCCTGTATAGTGGTTTGGCAAGAAACCTAGATGGAATCTTGATGGAGTTGGCATCTTGGAAGGTGTTTTTGATTCCTCCTTCATTGTGTATGTCAAAAGTAAGATGGAGATGGTGTTGAAGGCTGTCTTGAGAGATCTTTGCATGTGAAGTTATGTTCATGCTTTTGCTGTCCTAGATGCTCTGCATCATACACACATTCAATTAAATGACACTTTATGAGTGCATTTACAACATATATGCTTTTAGAGGTCAACAACCCATTAGGATGAACCAAATGAGCTGAGATGAGAAGTAACACTAGGCTCTGAAGTTGCTAGTGTAGTGTCCTCTTCACCTAAAGTAAAGTGCAAAAAAATGAAGCTGCAGTTGAAGTGACAAATCTTCGCTACTACGATAATGTTTCAACTTTGTGATTCTCAAATTAGGGCTGTTGTGGCTATGAACTCAACTTTTATGTTGGAACAGGTGAGTTGATACACAGAGATATGATTCCTATATAATTTGGGAATGAAAATCACATTGTGTACATATCCATTACCTAATTTTATAGTTCCCTTACCACAAACATTATAATAGATATCATCTATCAGTATTTTGAAGGTGTTGCATGGAAGAATTGTCATAAACACTTCTTTGTAAGGTGACATGTGTTCAATTGCACATGAATTGAGAATCCATTTGTTGACTTCTGATTTTGAAGGTGCCATGGATTTATCTTTTTACCTTTTTGAAGATGAGTTCCCCAATTTTGCGAATTGAAGCCCTAATTGAACTTTATGTAAAGTGGCACTTTGAAAGTTGAGTGCATGATTACTCTTGCTTAATTCCCCCCTTAAAGAGGCACTTTATAAAGTTAGTGTGTTGTGCACACCATTACTCGCTTTGATTATTTGTTTTCCCCCAAGATTAGCACTTTTTAGGAGTGATTTTTCAAGTCAACCAAAAAGACATCAACTCACACTTTATAACTTCGGTGCAATTTTATGCTAGTTGGATCCGTGACGAAAAACACGCACTTTTGCAAAAAGAAGCACTTGATTCTGAGTTGATTTGCAAAAGTTATCAGAGTTGTAAGATTGGTGCGATTACAAAAAAAATTTCTTTGAGCAAGAAAAAATTTCAGATTTGAGAAAATATAATTTGCATGCACTTTTGCAAAAAGAAGCGCTTGATTCTAAGTTGATTTGCAAAAGTTATTGGAGTTGTAAGATTGGTGCAATTACAAAAAAACCTTCTTTGAGCAAAAAAAAGAATTCAGATTTGAGAAAATATAATTTGCATGCATTTTTTTGAGTGAGAAAAACAAATTTTGGAGGAAAAATAAGCCCCCTTGGACTATGCAAGACCAGGGTCTAAACTTATCAAATGCTCTCCCCTCTTCCTTGTTGACATCACCCTCCTAGTTTCTTATGTTAGTTGAATAGTGCTTCAATCTGCTGCAAATAACTTGATGGCCATCCTGCATGTGTTGTCTGTTGTAAACAGGGCAAACAAGGGCAATAATAGCCGTTCTGATGGGGTCCACCTCTGTGAGGGCGTTGTTGGCCTGTGAGAGATGAAGATGAAGGCATCCATGGAGAACGTGCCTGTGTATGGGCATTCGGGGACGTCAATATAGTCTGTGGCCCATTTCACCACATGGTCGCAGCCCTTCAAAGGGCATTCCAAGACTTGCCTTTGCAAGCCTTTCTCTGCCCGTCTGGTGACTCTTCGCAAGCCCTTTAAGGGCATCGATTGGCTCTGTTGCAAGTCCTTCGAAGGGCGATTCAAAGACCACCTTTGAAGATGCTTCAAAGGGTAATATAACACCTTCAACTGCTGTTTGAAATGGATGATTATACCTACAACACGTCCTTCCCAATACAAACAAACACAGTTAAAACTAAACCAAACAAAGAAAAAAGAACTCATAGAATGAAGCTCGACATGAATGGGGGTGAGTAGCACATCAAGCAAATGACGGCTTGAAAAATAATCCACAAAGATCTGATACCGTGTAGAAAACCAAGATCATGGAAAAGATTAACAAGCACACGAATTGCAATGGAATCAACCAGTTTCTATTATCAAATGAGGCGAGTATAAATAGAGAAGTGTAGGTACCTGAATCTCCATGAAAAGAGGATAGGACTCCTCTACATAGAGTTGTGGCTGGAGTTCGTTTGGTCAGTTTCAGACATTCTGGCTAGAACTTACTATTTTTAGTAAGTAGGGAAGTTGGCTATTTTTAGAAATTCATTATTGGAGGTGGAGCATTTCAATAAGACCTTTCCAATGGTCTATTGCTTGTCAGATTTCGAGTTCACACCAATACCACACCCGAGGGTGAGACAAGTGGCTCTAACAGTGGTCACTGCAGACATGCAGGATAGGGTAGTGGATATGCAAGATAGAGTGGTGGACATGCAGGACAAGGTAGTGGACATGCGGGACAGAGTGGTGTGCACAACACCAAGGTTACCCCAGAATTGGTCACTAGACCCCTACAATCGACTTTTCCGCATAGAGAGGAGGTAGTGGTTTAGCACGAACCAGAGGTTTAGCTTCCCATGATAGATGATGTTCAGATACAACATGTAGAGTACATGACATTAGCTCTAGATATTAGAGAGATGCTGACATTCGACTGGTATATGAATCAAAAGAGACAAAGGGGGGCTATGATGGGTCGAGGAGATTATAAAGCTCACAGGGCTAATTGAGACTACCAGCATGCATTAAGCAAGGTCCCTATGGATCAATTTGATGGGAGTGGCAAGATTTTAGCCAGAGCTTGGGGGCAGAAATTAGACAACTACTTGACACTTAAGCCAATGCTAGAGGATGAGGCACTTAACTTTGCCACTATACATTTGGATGGGTTAGCACATGAGTGGTGGTACCATGGGTTGGTCACTCTTGGCCACAACCTTATCACCACATACGATGAGTTCACTAACAAACTCATCGAGAGGTTTGATACCAAGGATCCAGATTTGTAGTTCAGAGAGTTAGCACAATTGAAACAGTATGGGTCGCTTGAGGGATATATTTCAAAGTTCCAGAGGATCAATGTGATGGTTCCCATCATATTTGAGAGGAGACTTGTAGTCCTATTCATGGAGGGACTAATGGAACCACTTAGGGGTTGGGTTAAGGCATTTGACCCATCTTCACTTCAGGAGACCATTAAGAAGGCACGAAGTATGGAGTTTGTAGTGCCTAGGAAATAGTTTGTCTCCAAACTATTTCCTCCACGAAGAGATAAGATGCCCTTACAATAGTGAGACACCTTCACATAGAGGAAACCGGTACCTCGATTAGATGATGATGCATTGAACGAGTACAAGAGGAAGAGGCTATGCTTCAAATGCAAATAGCCACGGGATCCTAACCACAGGTGCCAAATGAAGGGGCAAGCAAAACAATTGGAGTATTATTTTGTTGAGGAGGCAGCTTCAGAGCAATCAGAACAACAGAGTGATAGGGAGGACAATGATGTGGAGAATGTAGTAGAAGAGGTGCAGGATGTACAAGTTGGGCATGATGAGGATATTCCGACAGCACATATCTCTGCTATTCAGAAAGAGGGTTCCTTTAGAATACAGGGAGTATTGGAGGGACAGCGAGTGACCACCTTGTCAGATATAGGTGCCACCCACAACTTCATTGATGAAGGGCTTGTGGCATGGAGGGGACTCAAAATAGAAGAGTTTGAGGGGTACAAAGTTAGAGTTAAAGATGGATTTGTCATTACCTACAAATGAAGGATCCCCAATTTAACCATCAAGTTAAATAACTACAAGTTCTAGGCCGAATATTATGTGGTTGATAAGGGTGACATGGATGGAGTCTTGTAAATGAAGTGGCTACACATGATAGGTGAATTTTCCCTCAACTTGAGAACCATGGAGATGAGGTTTGAAGTAGATGGTCAGAAACATATTTTGAGGGGGATGTCCGATGGGGGCTTGAGAACAGTGTCCATAGGGAGAATGGAGAGGATATTGCGACATGATTTGGTACAGTGGAAAGCTGAGATACTTGTGATGCCAGATGTACCGAAATAGTAGAAACAGGATTATCTAGTAGAGATTCAGTCGATACTAACTAAACACTCCAAAGTGTTTAGTGACATACCACCAAGTAGACCTCCAAACAAGGGCTTTGAGCATGTCATAGAGATGGAGCAGGGGGCCAAACTAGTTATTACCATTCCCTATAGACATCCTAAGAGATACAAGGATGAGATTGAGAAGGCCATTCAAGAGCTTCTCAAGATGGGTCACATTAGACCCAGTAAGAGTCTTTTTGCTTCCTCTGTTGTACTAGTCAAGAAGGATGGCACCCTCAGGATGTGCATTGATTACAGGGAACTAAATAAGAAGACTATTGAGAATAGGTACCTCATCCTAGGATTGATGAGCTCATTGACGAGTTGCATGGTGCATGTTTCTTCTCTAAGATAGACTTAAGGTCAGGGTACCGTCATATTCAAGTAGGTGAGGAGGATGTGGAGAAGATAGTGTTTAGGTGCCACTATGGGCACTTTGAGTTTTTGGTTATGCCTTTCAGTTTAACCAATGCACCTACCAATTTTCAGTCTTGTATGAATAAGGTCTTTAGAGAGCAGCTGCAAAAGTTTGTGCTCATCTTCTTTGATGACATACTCATATTCAGCAAGACTTGGGAGGATCATCTGAGGCACCTCGATATTGTGTTGGGTATACTTGAGCAGGAGTCCCTATATGCAAAAATGTCAAAATGCGAGTTTGGCATGACAGAGCTGTTGTACTTGGGACACATCATTAGTGCAAAGGGTGTCCATGTGGATCTAGAGAAGATCTGAGCTATAGTTGACTGGCCACCACCCAAGAATCTCTCCCAACTCAAGGGATTCTTTGGCCTCTATGGATTCTACCGCAGATTTGTGAAGGGATTTTCTTAGAAAGAAGCCCCACTTACAGATTTGACACAGAAGGGAGCTTTCAATTGGTCAGATGGTGCTCAATAGTGTTTCGACAAGTTTAAGGAGGTGATGAGCACTTGTCCAGTTCTGGCCATTCTTGATTTTTCGAAGCTATTTAAGCTTTAGTGTGATGCCTTGGGGGAAGGCATAGGTACGGTGCTAATGCAGGACAAGCACCCAATTGCTTTTGAGAGCCGAAAGTTAAGGGGTCCTGAGAGGAGCTATAGTATCTACGATAAGGAGATGTTAGCCATCATGCATGCATTGGCTAAATTCAAGTCAGTATCTGGTTGGAGGAAAATTTATTGTTAAATCTGATCACAATAGCCTGAAGCATTTCCTTAGTCAGAAGGACCTAAATGACCGGTAGCAAAAGTAGGTCAACAAGCTACAGGCATATGACCTGTACATTGTTTTTGTCAAGGGGAAGAAGAATATAGTTGCTAAAGCATTATCCACGAGACCACACTTGTGTGACTTAGGGGAGATTGCAGAGGACTAAAAATATATGTTCACTGCAGAATATGCAAAGGCTAAGTGGGCTTCTGGGATTATCGATGGCACCATCTGTGATGACAAGTACATTATTGTGAATGACTTAATCATTTACAAGGGGAGGATCTTTCTAGCGCCAGCTTCTACTATGAAGTAGAAGATCTTGAGAGCTTTCCATGACTTGCCTATGGTGGGGCATCCAGGATTCTACAAGACATACAGGTAGGTTAGAGAGAGGTTTACTTGGAAAGGCCTCAAGTTAGAAGTACATAAGTATGTGAGGGAGTGTCCAATATGCCAACAAAATAAATATGAGCACTCCTACCTAGGTGGATTGTTGCAGTCCTTACCCATTCTCGAGAGGAAGTGGGATTATATATTGATGGACTTCATTACAGGCTTGTCGAAAGCCCAAGGCAGGTATTGCATCTTTATGGTGGTTGACAGATTGACGAAGTTTATCCATTTCTTTTCCATTTCAACCATTTATACAACAACTTAGGTTGATGATCTATTCTTTAGAGAGGTATTCTAACTTCACGAGTTGCCCAGGAGTATCATGAGCTACAGGGACAACAGGTTCCTTAGCAATTTTTGGCAGGAGCTCTTCAGGTTGAAAGGTATAGAGCTTACCCCCAGCATGAGCTACCACCCCCAGACTGATGGACAAACCGAGATAGTTAATAAATGGGTGGAGGGATACCTTAGGAATTACATAGTCGAGTAGCAGAAGGCATGGGTCAATTGGCTTCATTTGAGAGAGTATTGTTATAACACCACTTACAACATGTCTATCTAGATGACACCATTTATGGTGCTTTATGGGTACGAAGCTCCCAGTTTCTTGGATTTATTGTTCAGGGACAACAGAGTACCTAATGCTAAAGACCTCTTGCAGGAGAGTCAAGACATCATGAGGTCTTTGAAAGAAAACATTCAGAAGGTGTAGAACCAACAGAAGTAGTATGCAGATCAATACAGGGTTGAGCATTCTTTTGAGGTGCGTGATATGGTGTACCTTATGCTACAACCATACAGACAGTCCAATCTTAAGAGGAGTGCTGCAGACAAGTTTAAGACATAGTATTATGGTCCATTTAGGATCTCTAGGAGGGTTGGAGAGGTGGCTTATGAGTTATAATTGTCGGCAGAGAGTAGGGTTCATAATGTTTTCCATGTGTCATGCCTCAAAAAGGCACTGGGATACAACGTGATGCCTTCTATATAGTTGCCTCCTCTTAATGAAGAGGGGAAGCTGGTTTTGATACCTGAGGCCATCATTGACACTAGAGAACATACATTGAGGAAGAGGGTAATCAGGGAATATTTGGTGAAGTGGAAGAACTTACCGGTAGAGGATGCTACATGGGAGAATGAACAAATCTTGTTGCATCCAGATATGAGATTGCTTGAGGCAAGAAATCTTGGGGAGGGCGGACTATAATGTCCCCTTTCTTCGAGGGGTTAGTCTATACTTGGTTCCCATAGACTAACCAATGTGGTTAGGGGACTCTGGAAGTTCATTTGGTCAGTTTCAGATATTTTGGCTGGAACTTACTATTTTTAGTAAGTCAGAAAGTTGGCTATTTTTGGAAATTCATTAGTGGAGGTGGAGCGTTTCAATAAGACCTTTCCAATAGTCTATTGCTCGTGAAATTTTGAGTCTGTTTGCTCTTTCAATTTAAAGTCTGTAAATTAATATTTATATTTAAAATGTTGGACTTTATATTATTGTGGTGACTTAGTGAAAATTATAAAAAAGGGCCAAAATAATTCACCCATGGACTTGGTCGCCTCATGGAGGGAAAAATAAAATTTAAATTTAAAAAACTATTTCCCTCTCAAAAGGGTCGACTCTCAAGGAAGGATTATAAAAATAAAAAAGTGAAAAACAATGGATTCATTCTTGATATTACATTTTATGAGACTTTACTTTGCAAATGAGGGTTTGGGGGATTTCTTCCAGCCAGGGCTTTTGGTGACGAAAACCACCATTGGTATCAATCTTCTGCAGGTGTGAAATATCACCCAAGGGGATTTTGGGCAGCCATACACAGTTGTATTTATGCTTCAGTATGTAACCTTGTTGACAGAGTTGGAAAGAACAAGAGACATCTTATTGCAGATTTTTGGAGCAGTTGAGAGGCGTGTTGGTGATTGATTTTATTATAGTTTTGAGAGGGTTTTGGACTTCATTCCCTTGTTGTCTGTACAATCTTGCTAGTCGTACATCCTAGGCTGGTCATACCTCTTCATGTTAGTCGTACATCTTGGCAACCTTTCCTAGAATTCATTGGGGCTATTCTTCTTTGCATTTTGGATCGATTTCAGCCTATGAGGCTAATGATATTGTAGCAGAGTATTTCCTTTGCCTTGCTCATGTATCTGATGCAAAAAACTATATTCATGTTGCTGGTCCAGTTACAACAGAAGTTCGAAGATGTATATTTTGATTTGGGTATGTGATGATAATTCATTTTATGCCATTCTATGAATTGGGTCTTGATTATTTCGTTCATATCTATCATACGTTTTTTGGGTTTCAAGTGTATGTTATCTTTCTTTGTATTTTGGCATACACATCTCAAGAAAACGAAAACCCCTTCTGCATCTTCTATCTAGTTCTAAAAGAGATCACAAAAAATAAAAATAAAAATATAACATTAAATAAAGATAAAATCAAAAAGATCAACAGGTGCAGGTTATTACATCTCAAAACGTCTCAACTACTTTGACCAGTTTAAAAGAACATGTGTCAATACGCCTAAGTATGATTAATCACAAATGTGTATGCCTATAGATTAAAGGTATACACCAACAATTAGCTTCTCATTCAACAACCACATGAAATTTCTGAAAAATATCTAAAACTTGATCTTTGTCATTAATAGGGAAAGATCACACCTTATTTGATGCATCACCAATAAAGGTAACAAAATAAGTAGCTCCTCCTAGTAATTTTATATTAAGTGGGCCAAAGACATCCGAATGTATCAAATCTAATATTATTGTATCTCTATGAGGACTATCCCTTATAAATGATACCCTTTTCTGTCTACCCATAACACAATGTTCACAAAATTTAAATTATGTACCTTTTATCTTAGGTAAAAGCTTTTGTTCAGAAAAAAATTTAGGCCTCTTTCAGTCAGGTGCCTAAGTCTTTTGTGCCACAAATCTACTGAAGACTCTTCATTTGCAACATCAACGATATCTTATTTTTGCAACTTTGATTTCAATGTGTAAAGAGTGCTTATTTTCTGCGCTTTTGCAACAACCAGTGAACCTTTTACAACTTTCCACCCTCCTTTGCCAAACACTGTATGGTAGCCTTCATCATCTAGCTTTCTAGAAGAAATCAAATTCATTCCAAGATCTGGTACATACCTGACCTGCTTAAGTAATAGACTACTACCATCTTCTGTCTTTATTAGAATATATCCTATTCCTTCAATATTACAAAAACTGTTATTACCCAAGTGAACCTTACCCATATTACCATATTTATATGAAATAATTTTTTTTTGCTTGGTGTAGCATGGTAGGAGGCTCCAGAATCTAAAATCTAATCACTATCATAATTAGAAGTATTAAGACATGCATCTTCATAAGAAATAGTAATTAATACCTCACTTTCCGATACAACAATAGTTGTTTCTTCATTATTGTCGGCTACCTTTTGCTCATGTTGCTCCCCTTTTAATTTCCAACAATACTTTTTGATATGGCTAGGTCTTCCACAATGATAGCAGGCAATTCTTCCATGCCTAGACTTTGACCTGCCTCTAGAAATTGATTGCTTTGAGTTATTTCTATGTGGTTTCCTTCCACGATCACCAAGGGTTAATGCCTCCATATTTGGCATTACCTCTCCCATAGATTTCCTGCACATTTCTTTATTTGATAAACTGTTAGGAACATCTTCAAAACTTAATTTACCTTTTGGTGCTGCATTGCTTATGGTGACAACTAAGTTCTGCCAACTATCAGGCATAGAGCTCAAGAGTAAGAGAGCTTGAATCTCATCCTCACAAATAATATTCAATGAAGTGAGTTGATTCAACACCATGTGCAACTCATTTAAATGATCAGCCACTAAACTCCCTTCTTTCATTTTGAGATTAAATGATCTCTTCATCAAAAACAATTTATTGACTAATGTGTCTCGTTCATATAAATCATGAAGCTTTTTCCATAATGATGCAGTTGTTTTTTCTTGTGAAACATGAAAATATACTGTGTCTGCCAAAGAATGTCAAATAGTAGCACTTTTCTTTCGATCTAACTTTTCCCAATCTTCATCAGTCATCGCTGTGGGCTTCTTTGATTTTCCTCAAGTGGCAAATGCTGATCTTTGAGAGTAAGTATATCTTCAATCTTTGACCTTCATATGTTAAAATTTACCCCGGTAAGCTTTTCAATGCTTATCATTGATTCTATTGAACCACTTGTAAATAGAAAATCTCCAACAAAAACTTAGCAAGCTCTAATACCAGTTGTTATGAATTAAACAACAGTCAATAGATAATTATATTCTATTCAAATACTCTTCATCAAATAAATAGTAGAGATAAAAAATAGACTAACACAATTTTACGTGGAAAACCCCAATTGGAAAAAAACCATGGAGAAAATGATCAGCAACTTCTTTTATTACTAATGGTATTAGATCAAACTTCACCACAAACTCCTACACATATACCTACTCAAGAATATATATATATATATATATATATATATATATATATATATATATATATATGATAAAAAAATGTCCCAAAAAAGGTCCATCCAAAAAAACCGTTGGAATGGACTGAAACTGTCCACAATCACCACCGTAAATGGAAAAATCCATCAAAAAGGGCAACTTCTAATTTTGTGAATACATGCCAAAAGAAGTCAGTTGTAAAAGGCATCCTTTTCGAATATGTGATAGAAACTTGCCAATTTGGGTTGAACACCAAATCCAACAAAGAAACTTGCCAATTTGGGCTTCACTGAACCCAACAAAGAAACATGCCAATTTGGGCTTCACCGAACCCAACAATCTCCCAGTTGAAGACCAAAAAGTTGTTATTGCTTGAATATGTATTGTATTCAGAATTAATAAAAGAGATAATCCCTAAAAGTGAACGTAGCCATTATTGGGAGAACCACTGTAAATCTTGTGTTCTTCTGTGTCTTTTAAATCTTTTAATTTTTGTTCTTATTTTCTGCAATTTTCATCAACAATTGGTATCAGAGTTAGGTTGAGAAACTTGGTAATGGAAATTGGTGAAGAATTTCTGAAGCCATGGAAGATGTAGACAAAAGGAAGATTGAAAAATTTGTAGGTCAGAACTTCGGTTTATGGAAGTTCCAGATTCGTGCTTTGTTGATTCAGAAGGATCTTGCCATTGTGCTGCAAAGGAAGTCCAAGAAGCCGGAAAAGATGTCAGATGAAGACTGGGATATCTTAGACCAGAAAGCAGCTGCAACTATTTATAAATCAGTCTCATCTTTAATAAATGGAAAAATCCATCAAAAAGGGCAGCTTCTAATTTTGCGAATACATGTCAAAAGAAGTCGGTTGCAAAAGGCATCCTTTTCGAATATGTGAGAGAAACTTACCAATTTGGGCTGAACACCAAATCCAACAAAAAAACTTGTCAATTTCGGCTTCACTGAACCCAACAAAGAAACATGCCAATTTGAACTTCACCGAACCCAACAGTCTTTAAACTCTTCATAATTATGCTTTTATTTTGTTTTATTTGCTCTCACATACAAAAGGTTCACCAACGGAAAGGTGATCCGATCAATAAAAGCAAGGAATCTGATCATTTGTGAAGTGTCGTTATCTTCTAATTTTGACGTTGACAATATTTCTTTAGGAAGGTCCAACCCCACTGTTCGTGGAAACAGTGCATGTCCGGCTCTTTGGCACACTTCAATGCTGAGCAAGCTGTATGATCTCAAGATGTGTAATTTGTGCCGGTATCATAGTGCATCTTAAAGAAATTAATCTGAGCTATTTATCACTCCAAACAATGATTTCGATGAGAAGCATGGTTTGAATATTTAGCAAGGTTGTATTTACTCTCTAAGCTAGTAAGCACTAATAGTGTGATTAGTTAATATATTTGGTCACTGTCCTGAGCTTTTGTTAAAGCTTATGTACAACACTGAACATCATTCTTATTATTTATTTATAATCATAATCAAATCTTTTCCATTATTCCTCTTGCTTAATTTGTATGATTTTTCCCGGTGGAATCCTATTGCATCAACAATGGTGAATGCAACTTCACTTGGTATGTATGTTAGGTCTGACAATACCAGGCAACATTAGTATCATCTGTGCTACCTCATTATTTGTGGCAAACATAGTCGGAACAACTTGTGCTTGAAAATTTTGATCAATGGTCAATGCATGTTCTGGCATGCCTGAATTTTCGTTAATTCTGTATCCCCACAAAACTCGTTTAGTGACCAGACACTAGAAATTATGAAACGTGATATTAAATTTTATATACCTAAGCAATGCAAAGTTAGAAGTGAATGGTTCAGTACAAATAATTGTTTAATTTTCTTCTGTCTGCCCATGGCTCTAAGATTGAGCCTGCAGCTTAGAAGACATCTCTATCAAAGAGGATATTTGTCTTATTGTGTAGCTCTTCATAAGTATTCATAGGTGAAATCGCTAAAAGATTCAAATAGAGCTCTTAGCGTGCCAAAGATGTAATATGTATTTGAGGTCAAAATTTTATTTTTACAAAGCAGGTATTAAATTTTGAAAATATACAGAGGTGTTGTAAAATGTTTGCGACAGATTTAATCTGATAGATGCAAAACCAAATACACCATAACAAATGGAATTTTCTTGGGGTTTAAACATGGTCATTTGAATGCATTTGCACTTTTAAATACTCTCCTTGTACTCTCAGACAAGACAACATTTTACAAGAGATATGGAATGAGGCCACGGTGTTCAATTATAAAGTATTAAGTCCATTTGAAGATGAATAATGAACCGAGCATAAGAATTATCATTCCACTTGATTTTAATTAAATATGAGAATACCATGTCAGCGAAATTGTGATTTTTGTGAAATTACAACGGTCTCATGATTTTGTGGGTACACATCTCATTGAATGTGTTTATTTTGCTGATAAAGCAATCTGAAACTATCTAGATGCATTTTGAAGGTGAAAAGCTCAAACTTCTGTCATCTAAGAGAAGGGGCTGATAAATAGAGACCAAGCCTTCTAAGCACAATTTATATCTAAGGCACGTATTTGACGCTAAACATGAGTTCCCTGAAAGTTGTTTTGGGCAATACTTTAGGTTACGGGTTGTAAGTTTTTAACTATGCATTAATAAATAAGAATTAGCTATTTAGCCACTGAATGATATCAGCTTACAGTTGTTTTAGTAGTTTCAGTATAAATTATCACGTGAGGGATTTGATTTTCTGAAATGTAAATTAAGTTTGTAACTCAAAATGCATAATCTAGTAATTTCAGAATATTCTGCATTCAGTTGACTAATGTAGATTAAGAGTGGAACCTAAGCTTGACTTAAAGTTTTGGTATATCTCTAAAAGATTGGTGTTTATTCATGCAATCAGGGCTTAAATTTGATGGCTGTATGGCCATATTTAAACATTTTTACTGTAAAATATAATCAATATTTTCAAAAAACTGTATCACATGAAAGGAGAGATTTTTGACAGTGTCAAAATTTATATAGAATTATGACTATATATATTTGGTGTATATAATTTTATTTATTCTATGGTATGTCATAGTATTTTAAGGGCATCTTGAATGGGTAATTGTCATAAATTTTTTTCCTGATAGGCAGGGTCAACCGTCAAATTTAAGCCCTGCATGCAATGATGTTACATAAAAACTATGTTTGATTAAGATTTTCACATTTTCACATGCAGTAAGATTTCTAAATTTTTACCATTAAATCATAGTAATATGTTTTATATGTTGGACATAATTTCTCCTGTAGCAGTCAAAGGGCATTAAATTTAGAAGCTTCATCCATCTGCAATAGCATTTAATGTAGAACCTTCTCCACCGTCTCTCACCTATCTGCCGACCATGTGCATTGAACATGTGTTTCTGAATGTTTTTCCAGTCCATGTGCAGAGTTCTAGATTGTTCTCAGTCCTCTATTTATAGAGGCATCGTGTAATGTGTTTCTCATCAAGCAATTGTAATTGCTTTGATCCCCAAACATTGGTATTGGGTATGTAAGGATAATTTCTGTGTGTTTGCATATTTTGTGTTTGTGTATTTGTTTGCAATCACCTTCAATTGGTATCAAAGTCCTCTAAAAGTCCTGGGCTGTGTGACTTGTGTGTCAGTTATAGACTGTAACCTTTACAACTTGTGATCTATAGGTTGAGTCATATGGGCTGTGAGATTTGATCTGAAGTCTATATGAGGTAATGGCTGCAAAAGAAGAATCCACATTAGATTTGTCTGATAAACTAGAGGTTATCAAATCTGAGATGTATAAGCTGTGTAGTGTTAGCTTATAGGATGTGATCTATGGACTGGAATTTTTGAATTGGGTATGAATATTGTTGAAAAAGTTATGTGAATCTGCCAAGCTTCTTTTGAATCATAGATTTATAAGGCAAAAATTGTAAGTTGTTGCCTCTATTTAAATCTACCAATATAGATTCTCAACGCAGGCATAGAGAAGTCATAGAGGTATTTGATGCCAAGGAGATATGAGAGAGATCAATGTTTAAAGAGGCCGCCCAAATCAGAAGTGTTTGTAAAAAAATGTCTGCAGGCATTAAGGGTTTGCTGCCAGTCCAAGTTGTTGATTGAAAGTTTTGAAGCAATGAGAAAAAGGAAGTTTGAGCTACAGTAAGAGGTGAAGTTGGAGATGTCGGAGCATATACATTGCCTGAGCTAGGGTTTTCAACAAAGATTTCAATCAAAAGTAGAATCACCCAGATCTCGAGGCCGCACCAGTTTGAAATCTATTCTGCTGAAGCCGTGATCAAGAACCGGCTATGGTCAAAAGAATTAAAAGGTGAGATCATTGCTTTTATAAAGTTGTTCAGTCAACAAACGGAGTCATAAGAGGTTTAGGTGTAGAAAGACATCGTACAGTCTAAAGACTAAGAAGACAAGAAGCTGATACAGATTACAGAAATCACAACAAGAGATTTGAGCTCACTGTCAAATGAAAAGGTATTTTGGCTGGAGCCAGTGAAAGTCTATAAGAGGAGGATTCGCATTAAGAGATCCAAAAGGCAGAAGGTTCATCTGTAGACACAAATAAAAAAGGGATTGCTGACTTCACCCAAGAGAGTTTGTTAAAATCTGCCATAGCAGATAGTCTAGTGATCGGTTATTATGAGTCATTGTCAACATAAAAAAGGTGATTTGGACTGCAATCCAAAAGATAAGGATATGAAGATCGTGGGCTTGAAGAAGTTAATGCCACATATACAATTCATAAAATTTTGAAGCTACCAGTGAGGAAGAGAAACCAGAGCCATAACATCAGTGGAAGAAAAAAAATAATTGTAGTATCATAGCAAAGTGAGCAGCATGAAGAGTATGTCCAAACATGTTTTCACAAGAGGTGTGGAAAATAATTTGAAGATTGAAAGATCTAAAGATCATTTGGCAATGACATTAAGGTGAAGAAAGAGTTTGAGGAATGAAGATGCTGAAGCATTTAAGGTCGAAATTAAGGGGGAGTATGTTGGACATAATTTCTCCTGTAGCAGTCAAAGGGTATTAAATTTAGAAGCTTCATCCATCTGCAATAGCATTTAATGTAGAACCTTTTCCACCGTCTCTCACCTATCTGCCGACCATGTGCATTAAACATGTGTTTCTGAATGTTTTTCCAGTCCATGTGCAAAGTTCTAGATTGTTCTTAGTCCTCTATTTATAGAGGCATCGTGTAATGTGTTTCTCATAAAGCAATTGTAATTGCTTTGATCCCCAAACATTGGTATTGGGTATGTAAGGATAATTTCTGTGTGTTTGCATATTTTGTGTTTGTGCATTTGTTTGCAATCACCTTCATTATATACTTTTTAAAATAAATTGAAGTTTTTTTTTCCTTCTCATGTGGATGGGATGCTTGTATGTTTTTGATATGGTCAAGGGATGTCCCTGGCCATCTTCGGGACATCCAAATGTTCCTCCTGTATTGGAAATGTCATGAGCTGTTTTGGAGATATTACATCTTTTTGGAAAAACAAGGGGATGACTAGGGCATTTCCTATCATTTAGGAAAAGTGAAATGGGATGGGGACAACAATTTCAAGGGCTGAACATAATAATTTTAAAACAAATTATGGTTTTTCTTTGATGAAAATACAATATTATCTATTAATCATAAGATAAGTAAAACACTTTTACAAAAATGGGTTGGGTGGTATAAAGGCACACCCCAGAATATCAAAGTCATATGGGCATAGTGCAAAAAGTCTATGGGTAACTACCCAAAATTACATATGTGAATTATAAAAAGAAAAACAGAAATGAAAATCATGCGGCTAAAGCAATGCCAACAGATGGAGGGTCCCTGTCCTCTAGATTGCCCTATACTATTGCGGGGTTTGGGATGACATCAGGAATAGCCCAACCATCATCATTCTATTCATTATCATTCTCTGCATTAACATTCTCCCGCTAAGGTGAAATGGCCAGATCCAGATGCAAAAGAAATTTACTGGTGTCCCAACCAATATTGGATGGATTGAAAGCACCATGGCTGGAAGCACCACAGGGCCAACCTGCATTGCCACCTACATCTACCATGTAAGAGGACTAGAAGTCCGTCCTCGATTGCATGGAGAGGAAGATTGCTTGTGAGGGTGAGATCCAGGTCGAGGAGGCTGAGAACGAGGCTAGAAGTCCCTGGCAGAGCCACTTCTTCACTGCCAGCCATGAGAAAATGAGCAGCCTTTGGAAGAGGAAGGAGAGGGAGGTACCTGTGCCACCATGCAAGGTGCATTGCCCCAGTGGTCCAAAAGTTCCTGTAAGTGTGACACCTCAAGTGCCACTTTGTTTGCCTGAACTTGAATCTACAGTAGAACATTAGAACATATAATAGAGAAACAAATGTACCAATGTTGCTTTGAAAAAATATGTAGGAATTGCGATCCTTTCAAATGGTGAAGAGAATTTCCACCCTGAAAATATGCCAAATCTGAGTAAATCTTGCAAGTAATCTAGGAGAATCACCCAAAAGAACCATTTGCTAGGAAAGAGGCTTCGGTCTGAAGGGCCTAAAAAAATCATGAATCCACAACCACATTTGCTAAGCCCTAGTGCAAAACTAGAAGAGATGTTGAAAAGTCTCAGGCTGCCCACAAAAAGTGCAATGAGGGTCCTGAACCCCTAGATGAAAAAGCCTTGCCCCAACTGGTAAACCTTGAAAAAGAAGACACCAAGAAAAGTGGGCAAGCTTTGGTTCAAGAATGGCTGACCATACAATGGAAAATTTGTTGTTCCAAACAGACACTGAAGAGTGGAGGAGCCAACGCTTATTGAGAGTGTCTAACATTGGAAAACGAGGTGAAAGCCAACTGTAGCCAAGCCGAGGCTTGTAATTATGCATTGGGGTTTTTGGATACCACTTCCAGTCTTTCCACCAAGGCTTGATTGATTGAATTCCCACCTTGTGAATCATGTCTGGTGGAATGGCATTCACAATGCCAACAAAGGTGGCTTGATCATGACTTTGAAGACCAAATCAAACTTGAAGAGTTTCCCATGACATAAGACTCATTGTGGGTCTATGCAAAATATCTTGAAGAGTTTGGATACACTTTTTATGAAATTTGAGAGCTTTTAACCAAGGCAACTTGGTTAATAACTGGCCTGCACTGGGTAACAGGGGTGACCACCAAATGTTTTTATGATTGAATGAGAGGTGGCCATCTCGAAACCCAGCCCCCATCTAGAGGAGCCAGGGTTTGACTTTCTCCCAGGCTTTCCAAATGCTTTTAGCAACAAAGGTTCCTAAGATTTGAGATAGCTCTCGCATTACAAGGATGGTTAGGAACCCAATTCCCTTCCAAGTAGGTTTGTGAATAGGATGTCCAATTTCAATATTGTGCCTAAGTAGAATTTTTCAGGCCTCATTGGTAGTGAGAGCACGAATTATCTATTTTTTCACACAAAGCAGTGCCTTGGTGTTGGGTGGACAGAAGACCAATGCCACCTGAATCTCTGGGTAAGCAACAAAACTCCAATGCAACACGGTGAAAACCACGATGAGTCTCAGAAGAGGTCCAAAGAAAATATCTCATAAGTTTTTCCAATTGGGCATAAGAGGCTTTTGAAGGAGCCCAACAAGAAGAGTAGTAAACATGAGTTGTTGCTAAAACCTTAGAACAAACCTGAAATTTTCTAGCCATAGAAAGTGGCTTGGTTATCTAGAAGGCAAGCTTCTGTTCCACCTGAGAAAGAACTGCTTGCCAGAGATCTACAGAGGTGGCCTGGAAGGCAAATGGGATGCTAAGAAATCGAAAGATTTCGTCATGAGCAACCCAGCGCTAGCCATACTATTGTATCCAATGTGGAGTGTGAAGAATTGAAAGTTTTATGCCACTGAATGGAAGAACTAGAGGCTAAACAAAAGGTTTTGAGACATCCAAGAGCATTTTTCACTGTGGCTTCCTCTTCCAGTAGAGTTAAAAAGGAGTCATCAACAAAATGACCATTTACTAATTGGCAGGAAGAATTAGGTAGAGAAATTCCATGAACAAGTCCCTGTGAAATAGAATGAGCAAGAAGGTAACCAAAACCTTCTGAATTGAGTTCTAGTTGTATTTTATTTTATTTATTTTTTTTGTTATTGGTTATTGGTTGAGTTTGAATTTGAAAGAAGAGATGAAATTAGAGAAATGATTTTGTATGTGAAGGTTTTCAATAGGAAAATTTATATTTATTCATGATATCTCAAAGGTCATTTAAAAGTGTAACTTAAATTTAATTGGTTTATATATTTTTACACAAAGATTGATTTTGTAAAAATGTACACATATAATTTATTGAAAAATTGTGTTTTTATTTTTATTTTATTCTTCTAATTTATAAAAATCCTCTTTTATTACAATCATACTATCTTTCAATTTACATGCCTTAAAAAATATGGTACAAGTATATTAATACCTTATTAAAATCTTATTAGTATATTTTTTCTATTAATAATTTTTTAATAAATTTAAATAATTCTTTAATGTAATTAAAGCCCAAGTGAAACGATTATTGGCGCGCTCGTGGGTAAGTCCGGTTTTTTTGTTTTTACTCATTTTTTATAAGGCGGAATAGAAATATATGGATTTTATATGAAGTGGAGTACGATTGTTTTCCTTGTTCTTTTAATTAATTGACAGAAACTCAATAATACGATAGAAGGAGGCTCTTCCTTGGCCTTCAAATTTATTTGGCTGTTTGATGATTGTATAGGGGAGAGCATGTCGACAACACCCAAGTTAAAGTTCAAGAAAATACATTTTTCTATATTAATTCCGAATGGGTACCGTTTGGCAACGGTTGAAGAAGTAAGAAAAGATTTCGAAGCCATTAAACGCCGAGGATTATTAGAAGACGAAGTTCGTCTTTTGGACGGGCGCATCTTGGCTGGCTATCGACTTGAACATACTTTGGGTGTGTGTACTTTGTGTCTGGTAGTTAAGGAAAAAGAGCGGGACGAGGAGACAGGCGTTTGGAAGAAAAAATTGTCAGGTATAATGGGGGTAATTCTAGATGTTTTAATGTAGGAGTTATTCTTTATTTTATTATTTTTTATTGATTGTATTGTCTGTTTTACATTCATATCGCTTTATATAACTATCATCTTTAATGTCATATTACAGCTTGCTATCTACCAAATGGTAATTTGTTGAGAACGCATCCTTATGATGGAATTAATCTTTCTCAAGGGAGAGATACTGCCCTGGCTCTTGCTTCCATCCATGCAGATGCAGAAGTTATATGTTGGCTGCTCAAAACTACAAATCTAGAGGAGTTCCAAGGCTTCATAAATTTCTTTAGGTTGCACGAAAAAGGGAGATATTTCAATAATGAAAGTTGTGAGATTGTGAAATGTTTGTTGGCTTCTAAGTTTCCATTACAGTTGCCGCTGGAACAGGATAACGAAGGCAGAACAACGCTGGATCATTTGATTAGATTTTATTATTCTGTGGATGGTTGGATTGAATTTAATCATAAAGTGATTGCTTTTATTGAATTGTTAATAGAGGTGTACTCTACTGATATTGTTCACTGCACAACTGGAGATGGTATGTCATTTCTGGATAAAGTTACAAGCGAAGCTGTAAATAATAAAAACTGGATTTGCGTATTGACAAAACTTTTGTCAGTATCTCAAGTTTCGGTAGAAAATCAGGTTTCTAAGATTAAGGATTGCTTTGGAGATGTTTTAATTGAGGCAGTTGAAAGAGGCTATGTTCAACTTGCAGAGGATTTATTAAAATTGAAAGATTGCATTGAACAACTCGTCACAAATGTCGCTCTGGAGGTTGCACGAGGAGCCATCTGTAAAGGCCACCCAGAATGCCTACAAACTATGTTAAATTTGTTGAAAGTAAAAGCTGGAAATGATCTCCAACAAGACAAAAATGAGAAAACACTCTTTCATTATGCAGCCGAATCAGGAAATGAGGAAGTCTCCCGATTGCTCGCCGAAGCATATGAGGATGAATACAGAGTTAAAAAAAGGGATAAATGGGGAAGAACTTTTCTTCATTGGGTAGCTCTCATTGGACAAGCCGACTTGTGCAAAGTTTGTATCGATGAATGGAAGTTAAAAGTAGATGCCAAGGATAATTTGGGCCAGAATTCTTTACACTTAGCAGCAAAAGGAAACAAGGGGGACCTAGTTGTGGATATTTTAGTGGAATCATCCTCTGTGGATTTAATTTATGCAATGGATGGTGAGGGAAGAACACCCTTGCACTTTGCATCTGCGAAAGGCGACATAGAAATGGTTAAGAAACTATTATATTTTGTTAAAGACGGCCCTTCTCGAGTAAAAAAATTGCTTCAACAACCTGACGGCTTCGGAAATACAGCATTACAAATGGCAGCAGGTGGCGGCCATACACGGGTTGTGCAGCGGCTTTTGAAAGAAGACTGTGATCCCTTATTACAGCGCGATGTCCATGGAAGCACAGCATTGCACTATGCCACTCAAGTATAGGATGCAGACGTTGCATTAGCCATATCGCAGAGCCTGCTAAATAAATATTATGATGAAACTTCTGAGAAATCGCTTTTTCTGTGGGCCTCAGCAGCCAGCATTGGCACTGCAGAAGAGAGAGAAGAGGTAAATCCTCTTGTTAAGGATTTCCTTTTACAAGAGAAGGCAAGAGATAGAAATCATTTGTTAAGGGCGGCAGTAAAGATTGGTAATGTGGATATGGCATGGGAGCTTCTAAATAGAGGTGCCGATATTGCAGACATTAACCAGTGGGAAGTAGGATCTCCAGACGATCTCCAATGGATAAAACTCTACGGATCTCAAGAGAAAGTCAATAGAGGTGCGGATATTCCAGACATTTACCATCCCAAATGGAAAGAACAATCCATAGACAATGAATATAAACACAGACCGTAGAAATGGGTAGATCTGTTTATGGTACTATTTTCATTAATTTAATTTAATATTGTGCTTCTTTAATGTGTCTCGAATATTAATTTTTGGTGACAGTAATAAAAGAAATTGAAATTGCAAACGAGCAAGGACGAGATAAACCAAGTTCGGAGGATAATCTGGGTAAGATATTATGTTTAAAGTTTGAGTTTTTAATTGATTTATTTAATGTGGACCATACCAGATATATACACCAAAACATTTGGTTCAATTTGTGCAGGAAGGAATGTTTTGGCCGAAGGTCTAGCTGCTCTATTTTTGAATAGATTTGTTGAATCACCAATCACAGTGGGCATTTCTGGTGAATGGGGCATGGGAAAATCCAGTCTCATGATTCAGGTGTGTTTACTTTTAGTATTAAATAAATTTCAGTTTTAAATTACTCGTGCATAAAAGAAGAAACGCTTAAGGCTTTCCAACTTGTGCATGTAGGCCGAAAATATTCTGTTGATGGCAGCCTCTTAATTGTCGTTTCCAAATCTCGTCCCTTTCGAAAATTTCAATGGAGCAAAGAAAATGTCCATGAGTACAAAAGGTCGAAAGATATATACAAGGATGAAAAATGCCGCGAACAAATTATTTCCAAACAACTCTCTGAGTACAAAAGATCGAATGGCAAGATTATTTTCAGATAACTCTCTGAGTACAAAAGATCGAATGACAAGATTATTTTCAGATGACTCTCTGAGTACAAGATGCCGAAAGATATATACAAGGATGAAAAAGAGCATGAGCAAATTGTTAGCATTCACTGAGACGGGGGTATATTTTAAATATAATTTTCTTATAAATTTCTGCAGTTTTACAAGAAATAATTATAATATTATAATTCGATTATTTTAAACAGAATCAACTGGTGAAATTGTTAGAGGAGTATCATCCTGAATACCATGCCATTTATAAGTCCCTTGCATGCATGGATGCTCATAACCAAATGGTGAATAGAATCGTAACTATTACACTTTGTAAATAAAGGGTTTTAAATATGTAAGGAGCTATTTATTGATTCTCCTTTTTCTACTGATATCTCTTCCTTCCGTTTCTACTTATTTTCAGCTAAGATCAGACGCTGACGGGAAGAATCAATTTCAACCAATGAGAGGAGCACCTCGAATTCTGACAATTCGATACAATGCATGGCACTATAGGGATGAGCACGAAGCTTGGGCTGGTCTAGCAGTCACAATCACAAAAGAAATTGAACATGCCATGACCAAAGCACAGAAGTTCAGTACTTGCTGGAGATATAGTTGGGCTAAAAATGGTGTCAACATCTACATGCAAATATTTTTACCTTCTCTTTTGGCCACATTTCTAGCAGGTTGGGTGGCTTGGTTAGCTTGGACGTTATTAAGGGAGGCAAAATTCAAAGATTTAAAATACGGATCCATACCTTTCACTGTAATAGCAATTGTATGGGGAGTATTGAAATCAGTTTTTTCTGTTGTAAAACCTGTGAGCACACAGATGATGGGGTATATCAATTCACCAGATCATACAGCTCGTCTTGGCTATCAACAACAAGTCATATCTGACATCAATTTCTTGAAAGGGGAACTTGGGAAAAAGCCCCATTGGTTTTTTTCTTTCATTTCTGGTGAATGGTGTTGGAATTGGTTTGGCTTGCATCCCGACAATGTTGAAACCACATGCATTCCAAAATTTAGCCCAGCGTCCGAGGATCAACTTCGAATGATAACATTCGTTGATGACCTCGATAGATGTGATGAAAAAGTTGTATTACAGGTATGTGGAAGTACTAAATGTTTGACCACTCATTATGTTCTTGTTTGCAAAATATTCGATTTTAGGGGCTAAATGGTTTTGTTTTTGTTTTTTAAATTAATACAGATTTTATTTGCTATAAATCTTGTATTGGCTGAGTGCAAGATCAATGTGATATTGGGGGTAGATAAAAAAATGATCCAAAGAGCAGTTGAAAGACATTTTGAAGATCATGATGACAGAGATATAGCAGATAAATTTATTTGTAAAATTATTCAAATTCCTCTCAGCTTGCCAGATCCCACAATTGAAGAATCAGATAAATTTCTACAACACTATTTAGGACACTCACCACCTATCAGAACAACAACTCGAGTGGAAGATGGTGAACGCATAGATTATGGTGAAATAGATACAGATAATGGTATTACTAGAAATTTTATTTCTAAACAACACAATCTATGGCTTTGAAATAATTTGATCATAAAATTCTTTCTAATTAAGTTGTTTAACTCTACATTGATGTGCATTGGCTTGTGTGTATGATTATGAATTTTTTGCTTTTGTCAAAATGCAGATGATGAAGAAATCTTTGATGAGGAAATCTTTGATGAAAGCCAAAGCTCAAGTCCGGAAAGTACAGTGCTTGAAATCAATTGTTGTCATAGACTACAGACAAGTAATCAAGGTAATTACCCCAAATCCTCAAAGCGTGTATTGAGATCGTTTTAATTTGTAACAGAAGATTGACTAATCAATTCAACTAACTTCAATTATTTGACAGGGATTATCAAAAAGGTGCATCATTGGTCGGCTTGCTTCTTTCAAATGTTGTGTTTGCGTGCTTACAACCTTCGAAGCGAACTTCGACAAGTGCAAGATGAGATAAATGAAAAAGAAATCCGTCCTCTGACATTCTCAAAAGGTGCACGGTTAACAAGAGAAATGTTGCTGTCAAAATATAGCCCAGAAGAAGCTGAAACCTTGTATAAGTTGAAGGATTTTGCCACCGGTAGCCAAAAACTTCCCCGCGAATGGAAACGCTTTTTAGATTACCGCAAATTTGCATGCAATATTCTTTCTATGATAGGAGAAGTTTACCAGCTACCGGGTTGGAGGGTAGAATTGGTGGCTTGGACATTTATTTGTTGGCAATGGAAGCATGAGATGAACACTCTCATTAAGGTTGGCATAATACTATTCCTTTCACTTCTTTTTTGATTGATGGTATAATTTAATATATTTGAGAGTAACACCTTAAATTGAAGGGGTTTAATTTTCAAACTGTAGGGTTGGCACAAGTATGCAAATGTGAAAAGCAAGGATAAGGGCAAGGTTGTGGAAGTTGTAGATGAAGTAAAGGAACATTGCTTTGGACCTTCCCTTAAACAAATTGTTATGAATTATGTTATTGAGTTGCAAGAATCACAACAAAATTTGGATATTGAAGCTGGTTTTGATAAAGATAGAAAATTAAATAGTGGAACAATAGAGATGCAGGTAGGTCTTACAAAGCTAAAAGAGTGTTTAAGACAAGATCCTTTTGTAAACGCAATTCTATCTATGTATGGTCATGATACTGCAACAGTTGAAGAAAGCCAAACCCAATATTCTAATTCGCTAAACTTATTAAAGGCATTGCATGATGTGCAAGATGTTTCGATGAAAGGAATTCAATTGTTTCAACAATTTCGCCTTCATTGTGAAACTGACAATCTTCCATGGCCTTTGCCAGAGTCAAATGCCATGACATATAAGAGGTTGAAGTGGGAGATTAAAATATGAGCATCTTCAAAATAGACTCCAGAAAGCTCTATTATGTTAATTGTATTTTCAAACAGCATTAACATAATTATATGTATTTATTGAAGTAAATGGAAGTAGACTCCAAAACGTTTTATTATATTAATTGTATATTCAAACATGCTTAACAACATTGTATGTATTTATTGAAGTAAATGGAAGTTTAAATATAGTAATCTTCTAAAATTGTAAAATGTATATTATTCTACATGTTTTAATGTTATTTTGAATAAATTTTGTTTAATGCTTTCTTTGTCTTTTATCCTTAGTATTTAAAAGAGACTCCAAAATTTTTATATTAAAAGATACAAATATTTTGTAAGGTTTCTTTGATCAAACAAGTTAGAGAAGTTGGCAATTATAGATTGTAGTTAGTTAATATATAGTTAGACTAATCTTAAATAATGTTTATGTTTTGAAAGTTTCTTTCAAGTTAATAGAGTTTGGCGTTTCATTTCCTTCTTGTGTCATGAGGGTAAAAACTAAATGAAGATGGTGATGATTTGTGGGTCTTTAGAGATGGGTATATGATTTTTTTATCTAAATCTGTCATACTTAGTTTTTAGGCTTTTTATTTGGTCTTTTATCCCTTAGTATTTGAAAATGACTCCAAAGTTTTTATATTAAAAAATACAAATGTTTCATAAAATTTCTTTATAACTAAACAAAATAGAGAAGTTTGGCAATTATAGATTGTAGTTGGTTAATAGATATTTAGACTAATATTAAAACTTACATAAAGAGCATCTTTTTTTTAATGATTCATAATGTTTAAGTCTTTTAAAGTTCCTTTCAGGTTAATAGAGATAGGGGTTTCATTGTTTTTTGTTTCATGAGGGTAGAAACTCAATGAAGATAGTGAGGATTTGTGAGTCTTTAGAGATGGGTATATGATGTTTTATTTAAATTTGTCCTATAGTAGCTTATTTTTACTATATTTTTTTTAATAATAAGAAGATTTATCTTTGATTTGATCAAAGTGTGGTTTGTGTATTGTTGTGCTTTTCTACTTAAGGAATAAATTGATTTAAAGAATAAACTAATATAGGTATAAATTTAGAAATTATTATATGATGCATAATTGGGGGTAATTAAATCATAATGTACAATTATTTAATAGGTGATCCCATAATAATGTGAAATCAACATTTTAAATCAAATTTCCACTTTGTATCACCTATAGCAACTAAACCATTAAGAACTTGAAGATGATGTCAACTAGTGATTTTTGAGATTTCATGTATAGATTCTAAATATATATTCTAAAAAACAAATTAAAAAAATAATTTGTGAAAGTTTTACATAAATTTTAATAATTTGTTTTTTATAGTTAACAATATTTTTTAAAAGTGATGTTTATTCTATATCGTATTACTTTTTTCACAAAAAAAGATAAACTTATAAATTTTTAATCATAGATTCATTGCACCAATATCTAGTGCGTAAATATTTTTCATAATTTTGGAAATGAGATTAATTATAATTTAGACATAGGTTTATTTCATATTGCATAAAAAAATTTGTTATATATCCAAATTATTATTTTTTCGTTGAAACAAAGACATCAATATTTAGTGTGCAAATATTTTTTAGAATTATTTTTCTCTATTTTACTATTTTTCCATGTGTGTAGAATAAATATTAGAACAAAGGATCGACTAAGAGAATGTTGGCATCAAATTGGAGTGAATTGATAATGAACAAAGAGTGTGTACATATAGGTGAGGAGGTTGAGTCGACTCAGAAGTCAACTTCAACACTCCACTAGAGGTGTCCAGATAGCTACACAAAACCCACTAGAGGTGGTGAATTGACTCGATCAACCTAGAACTCCTATTGAAGACACCTAAGTAGGCTTTATGCCAAGTGTATTTACCCATACATGCATGAAATGTAAGGGGTAAAATAATATACGGGTAAAAGCACAAACTTGTGTCACACTTTATAAAGGAATCGGCCAACATCAAAAAAACATCTCAACTTCGACGACATAAAAGTGGTCTTTATGTTTTGAAGCTCAAAATGATATAAACTAAGAAAATGTAGATCTCTTGTTGAAGTTTATTAGTCTAATTTTTAAGATTTTTTTAAAAATTGTTTTAATTTTTTTTTATCAATTTAACAGCAGATTTTGAAATGCTAAAAATTTGAAGAAAAAGTGATGTTTAGTTCACGTCGATAAACAAATAGAAAAAAAATGAATTTTTCCCTAATTTTTTTTTCCCCAAATAGGTGACTTCATTATCTAGGGCATGGGGAAAAAAAAAGGAATTTTTGATCTATATTTTTCTCATAATAACGTTTTAAAGTCAAACTTACCTAATTTTGATAGTTTTCAGTTAACATTAACTATTGTTTAATTTGTTTTCATTTTCAAAAAACAAATTATACCCTTTTGAAGAGGATTGTCTCCTCTAGGGCATGATATATTTGTCAAATTTTAAAATGATGTTTTACTATTTCTATGTTAGTTTCAAATTAGCCTCTTTTTGAATTTGAACAACTTGCTTGCATTATTTTCAAATATTTATATCGTAACATTACTCAAAATATAAAAATATATATATTTCCACATTCAGCACTCTGAGCTCTACAAAAGGGTATTTTTCTTTTTTTAAAAAAATTAATTTTGATTGTAAAAATATTGAGCAGAAGTTGGAAGTTTTAGAAAATATAAGAAAATGGTGACTTTGCTGTCTAGTAGGATGCCACATAGACATATTCGGTTGAATCTTATTCGCCCTAATAGTATTCGGCCGAATCCAATTCGGTCGAATATATTTGTTTGCTTTTTTTTTTTTGAAAAAAATTTGTGGCTTTTTTATTATTTTTAATTAATGAATTACAATAAAATTAAAAAAAAAAAAGATTTCGAAAGAAAGAGTCATCTTGAAAAACACAATGATGTGAAAGCGTTTGTTTAATAGTTTTTTTTAGTTTTTTTTTTTAGCTTTTTTAAATGAATAAATTATAAAAATTTGGAAAAAAAAGAACCACTAATTTGAACAAGGGTAAATTCATATTCAAAAAAACAATGATCTAAAAGTGTTTTTTTAATGCCCTTTTTGGCTTTTTTAACTCTTTGGTGGTTTTTTTAAATTATTAAGTTATAGAAGTTTGGAGAAAAAAAAACCATTGATTTCAACAGGGGTAGAGTTGTATTCTCAGGTACCATGCTCTAAAACATGTAATTGATTAAAACCACTGATTTATTGAATGTAGACCTAGATCTTCAAAAAATAGAGGTTAAAGTGTTTGTACATGTGTTATTTTTACATGCAGGTGAATTCAAATTTGATCAATTTGTGATGGGCAATAAAAAGACAAGAAAAAGGTTGTATGATCGAAGAAGAGATACTAAAAATGTCGATGAGGGAACATCTACTCAAGAAGAACCCATGGAAATTGTTGATGACCAAGGAGTACAGGTACGAGAAGAAGTTGAAGGTGGTGATAGAAATTTTTTTCTTGGTATGGAAAATCTGATGGAGATGGATGAGGATTCTTTTTTCAAAAATATTTCATCTGAAGATATGGTACCTGAAAGCACAGTAAAATTACACTCTAAAAAAATATGGGACGAATTTTTTGAAAATAAGTCTATAATTGGAAGAGCATAGTTATTTGCAAAGTTATTTAGGAAGAAAGAGATGGCCCATATTTTGGAGTTGTTAGGGGTTGATAATAAGAAAAAGTCATCAGGTTCATTAAAGCAAACAATAGTTGAAAACCTACAAGAAGCATTGAATTCTATTGAAAGCAAGAGTCGAGCTATTGATTTAAGTGATGCATGTAGAGCATTAATGACTGTAATTTCTAGTAAGAAATTATCACATAGAAGACAAGTTCAAGCAATTTCCCAATTACTCAATGTTTCTAGGAGAACTGTTCAAAGATATATTGCAAGGAGAAATAGATTGGATGGAAATGTTGAGAAAAATTGGGTAAATATTTGCAGGGTTCCCTGAAAAGATAGAATCTCAGAAGATGTAAAGGAATAGGTGATTGAATATTGGACCAGCCACTCTCACGTTTCTTCCAATAGAAGGGACACTATACAGATAAAAGGTGAAGATGGTACAAAAATTTCACATCCCAAACATTTTATAGATACAACACAAAGTGAACTTTTTGAAGCATTCAAGCAAGAATTTTCAGATATGAAGATTTGTCAAAGGATGTTTGAGAGTCTACGACCAAGTTTTGTACATATAAATAAGGTACGTGAGACTTGTTGTTGTCAAAATCATGTTGAATTTCATCTACACCTACAGTCATATAAAAAAGCTATGGCAATAATTAATCTAAATATAGTCATCCCTAGAAGTACAACACAATTTGTGAAAACTCTTCTATGTGAAAAATCAGAAGATTCAGATGAATTCAAAGTGCAGTGTATAAAAAATATATGTAATGATTGTAGAAATTTGAAGAATCTTGTACAGGTTGACAATATTGATCATTCGATGCAAGTTATGTGGAAGAGATTTGAATATGAGAAGTACTCAACAAAGTCAGGAGTTGAGAGCAGAAAAATTGTTCTCAAAAAGAGTGAATTGTCAAGCAATGAGTTTATGAAAAAATTTTGCAATATCATCTATCCACATATTGAACATTGTCATGGTGCTAGATGGCAAGCTAAGCAATTTCGTGACTCAAAGAATTGCTTTCCACCAGGTTGTATTCTGTCTATTGTTGATTTCTCTGAGAACTATACATTTAGTCCTCAAAGTGAGATTCAAAGTCAATATTATCATTCAGAGCAAGTTGCAATATTTGTACAAGTTTGTTATAGGCATGCTGAAGAACATGTGGATGGTGTACAAAGTAGCAAAGATGAATGAATTATCATCAAAGAGGTGCACTTTTATATCAGTGATGATACAGGTCATGATAGAAGCTATGTAGCCCATTGTTTTGCAATATTTTTTGAAGACCTAAGACGACGTCAAATAGATGCTTCACAACATTGGATATGGTCTGATGGATGTGCTGGTAAGTGTTGATTTAATTATTTTTTAAAATAATATTATATTTATTTGTGTAATTAACTTGTAGACTTGAATTATTCAGTTACTTAAATATGTTGTACCTCGATGTATATAATTTTTTTTTAAATTTTAGTTTTAAATTTGAAATTGTTTGTAACTTCACAGGACAATTTAAGTCTGCAAAAGCTTTTAATTGGTTAAGCCAACAACATATTAAATGAAACATTCAATTTTTGTGGAATTTCTATGAGAGTGGACATGGAAAAGGAGAGCATGATGGACCTGGAGCATGTGTGAAATGTGCACTTCGACAACATGAACTTGCAGGTAATACAATATGGAATACAAATTTAAATTCTTAAATATAAATTTTAAATAAATTTAAACATGTTAGGAAAAAAGTGTAGATCTCAATATATTGCATGTGTTCAGAAGTGGAAGCTTAAGCCATTATGCAATTTAATGGTTTTGATATATATCCAATGTTGCAGATTTTCAATATTTCTCTTGTTGGATTTAAAAAAAATCTAATTATATTTTTTGAGATTGTCTTTTCCTTTCAATTAGAAAACCGAGCTTAACCTGACATTTCACCTTGACATGTGAACTTGCAGGTAATGCCATAAAGAATGCAAATAAAATTGTTGAATGGTGCAAAAGTCATTTTGTCGTCCGTGACTCAATATACAACACATGTTATTTTTGGGAAGTTAAAGATACATAAATATTTTGTTTTGAATTTCAATGTGTGTACATGAATTTTATACACTTTTTAATTGGATGATTGAAATTTAAACAGATATTGATAGATCAACTCTTACTAATTGTCAAACAATTAGTGGTATTAAAAGTTTGCATCAAATCATGACAATAGGACATAGCAGGCCTCCTGTAATTCAAGTGAGAGAAAAATCATGTTTTTGTGCTGATTGCATTGAGAACAATGCAAATATTCTACAATGTGAGAATATTAGAGATGGGTATGTTGCAGAATGGGAAATAAAACAATTAGTGGCCACGTCGGACCCTTTTGAAGACAATGACATTGTAGATGTCTATAATCCTTTGTATTCAGCTGATTACGAACGTGTATCAGATTTAGTTGTTACAGGTAAATTTTTTAAATATTTAAATTAAATTTTAACTTGTAGTATTTGATTTATAATTTTTTAAATTTTTAAATTAAATTTTAACTTGTACTACATGGTTTGTGCAGGAGATATTTTTGTTGTTCTTGCAGATCCTGACAATACAGAAGGTGTAGATTACTATCTACTAAGATGTACGCAACCAAAATGCAAATTGTCAGAATCAATGACAGATGGTGATGGACAAGAGTATCCAACTGGATCAGTGGTTGTTGAAGGCACATACTATCAACAAACAAAGATAGATACAAATGGTATTATATTTATTGATTATATGCCAAGTCAAAAGGTTCTACATTATAGTCACTTAGTTATAGCAACACGAATAAATCTTGAAACTTTACCAAAAAGAGGACGTGCCAAACAAAGGTGGAGGTTGCCTATTGAAGATCATGAAAAGATTTTAGAGATAATAAAAGATAGAGAGGATCCAGATTATATGTACCAAGAACTTTAAACTATTTTTGTACATATATATATTTTCTATATGACAATTTATTTTATGTTGAATTAAAATAATTTCATTCAATCTCAAGACCAATTTAGTTAAGCTTAGTTCTTGAGGGTAGGGAATGCCAATAATTTTTGAGTGATAATAAATTAAATTTACTCTTTTTTTATTCATGCATTTTACTTAGAATTTATTTTTGGTTGGAATTTGATGTTTCATAAATTGGAATGTTAATATAAATTGGAATGTTTTTACCAATAAAATCTTTAAAAGCAAGATTCATAGTGTGCTGAAAAGTAGCACTTGGTCTTTCAACAACACTTATTAAATTGGTAAGTAAAGTTTTCCCACTTTTTATTTTGTTTTTATAATTTATTATGATGTGATTATATCTCGAATATAGCCATCTAATAGAGACATTAGTTGAGAACCATTTATTATTTGCAACACTCACTTTAACATACTTGTAGCGTTATATTATAACTTCAGTGTAGTCTTTATGAGTTTGTGTTATTACTTATTTTTTTTAGTACAACCATTCCCTTGGAGGATTTTTTTGGGATTGTTGTGTTTCCAATATTACAAACATCAAATAATATTATTGATATAATTATGTTGACTTTAAGAATTTAAAACCTTGGCACAAATTGAGGTATTGTTCTAATTGATGAATGATAACTTAGCAGTGGAATTGTAACTAATAGAAGTCAATTTTGATCGTTTGTTTAACTAGAAGTATGCATTCAATTAGGAGCCTTAGGCTTTACAAGAATTCTAAACATGTTTATCCTTTGATATTTACTTTGTTAGGGTTGATATTACTTGTTAAAGTTTTTCATGTGCATGAGGGTTTTCAAAGTCAATCATTTTTTTTGAAGCTTAGTTCATAGTGTTGAAATTGTGTTAGTTTCAATTTCTTTTTCTAAAATAGCTAGAAATAAGTCTAGTCGAGAATACATATGTAAGGTGGCATAAGAGCTTGTTCAGTAACATTATTATTTCTCAATTTCACCTTCAAGATCTTGACTTTAACAATGATTAGATACCTAAAAACATTTTCAAAAAGCATGTTGTGTTTTGATTCACAATTGCTTGGAGCATAACATTTGACAATGCTCAAACCAAACTTTTCAGTTCATGTTTTCCTTTAGATAAAACTATAATTTAAATCCATAGTTTAGCAAAAAATATGCTTTATCAAAAGCATGCACTGAGATCCTTTGGTTTGCTATATTTTGATATAATTTTGTTGGTAAAAATATAATTATGATATTAAACATAGATGATTTAGTATTTAGCAACGTTACCCTTTGTTTGTAAAGTGTAATTTTTATCATTAGGTGCTCCCTACGTAACATTACTATAGTCGGCAATAATTCTTTATGTTTGAAATATTTATCAACTCTAAAACATGGCAGAAAAATCTTCTTTCTACTTAAATTGAGGTACCATTATGTTTTGTATCTATTTTCTAATTCTAGTTGTAAATAGTGATATTTATATGTCATAATTTACAATACATACTTTCAATTAAAAAACTATTTAAATTTGCTACTTTTATTTCTTTGAGTTTTTTTATTATCACTAAGAATAGTGAACAATGCACATAATGAAATTGTTTTGTTTGGAAAAAATAAATTAACTATGTACAAGAGACTTTAACCTTCCAAAATTGGTGGGATGCTACAAGTTTGTGTCACACTTCGTAATTTGAGTCTTTTAACAAGGAAAAATTCTCACAAATCAACATAATTTTAGAAAAAGTTCATAAAAGGGTTCAAGTGAACACAAAATAACCCACTAACAAAACTACGAAAGTCTCAACAAGAAATAATTGCCTCAAGGTATCAATCAACAAATATTAATTTCATCAAATCTTTAAGAACTTTCATAAAGTTTCCAATAAATTCCAAAATCATATAGGCATCCAACTAGCCATCATCAATTACACAAATCAAATATCAATATTCCATGAAAGGAAATATAAATCTTTCCAAAACCCAAAAGAATGGTGCATTGAAGATCAATGATTTACATATCCCATGCTACACAATCACTTCACTCTTCAAAACCCACAACAAAACATAAAAGGAAAAATGTGCTTAGGTGATCACTTGGCTACTAATTAGATATTCAACTTATGATTCTATTTGTATAATGCATGATTTAGCTAGAGACTTATACAAACAAGACTCATTAAGCTTTGGGGTTGGCATGACTCAAGCCAATTACAAATAAGTAAATGAATATCTGCTCTAATTTGGAAGCATATATCATCCATTTTACATTTTTTATCATTATAGATATTACAAATTCCTATTTCTAGTGATATTTAATCCCTATGATCAAGAATACAATGAATGTCTTTTCCAATTATTTATTTAAATCTAATGTATTTCTTGGCATGCAAGGATTAAACAAGAATCATTTATGATTTGCTGCTTTGCTCATGAAACAAATTTATTATTTACCATAATCCTAGTGCAGTGATGTCTAATTAGAGTATATAATGTTCAAACCATATTATAAAATGTCAAACCGTAATGTCCAATGTCAAACCATAATGTCAAACCACAAAGGCAAATGTCAAACCATAATGTCAAATGTCAAACTGGATAATGTCAAACATAATAAGATCTAGATCAATCTGCCGATCCATGTGTGGATCCATGCCTCGATCTCTCTCCGGATCCTGATCCATGCCTGGATCTCTCTCCGGATCCTGATCCATGCCTCGATCTCTCTCTGGATCCTGATCCATGTGTGGATGCATGCCTCGATCTCTCTCCGGAAGCTGATCCATGACCTGATGCACCTCCCTGCACAAGGAAGTACATAATTTAATTTAATGTACATGTGTATATATATGTAAAATCATCTTAAAGTTTTGTACTTTCAACATGTGTGAATTTATCATGTAATTTATATATATATATAATAAATGTACCTCAAATGTATCGTGCACAGGATCCTCTGCATGCTCTAGATCTCCGAAGCGCGACAAATTATCCCCTTGTTGCTATAAATTTTTAAATACAAGATTTCAATGAATAGTGAGAGCTACTTTTAAGTAAAGTTTATTTAATGTATACACATGTGAATTTGTAGAAAGCAAAATATAGAAATTTGTCAAGTACCTGCACATCCTGGAGCACTCTACCAATCCCACTAATCTCAGATGAATGAATGGTAAAATTAGGAACACCTATATCTGAAGGTAAAGGACCAGTGCCAAAAAGAAGTGTGCTATATGTGCCATGTGCATTAGGTGCACCCTGATGCTGTGTGGGGGCTGTAGGCTGATCTGAAATATTCTGGTGCTGTGTGGGGGCTATAGGCTGATCTGGAATATTCTGGTCCTCTGAAGCTACCTCACCCTGACCCGTCTGTCTACTAGTATGTTGTCTAATATGAGTCGATATAGCATCCAAAGGAATACCATACTCATCACTGATAAATTGGTATGCTGATAGTAAATCAAGAATGGAAGCTGAAGCAACATTACGTACAATGGTGTCACTCATATGGGTCACATCTGATGGGGATGGTAGATCGGCACGAATGTAGGGGTCATAATTCGCAGATGTAGCCTCAGTGGGAGGAAGGCCAATCCGTGGACGTAGTAAGTATCTCCCTACACGATCAGATGACATCTGATCAACTTGAGTAGCAATGGTGGTCATTCTGTCAAAAAGCCTAGATCTAGTCGGTGCGATAGTTGCATCTCCTGCTGCTGCTAATTCCAAACGTTTTGGAAGAACCAAAAGGTTTGGACCAACTAATGCCCTCTTATTTTGAGGCGGTGGCAAATCTGGACGTCTAAATTGAGGTTTATCAGCAAACCTCCCCTTGCCCTGTCCAGCATGTGTAGGCATAGATGTGTAATCCACAGATAATCCTAAATGAAACTCAGCATATAATTGTTTGCAAAAATATAGTGGCAACTCGTCATTATGAGGCCATCTATGATTGGTTGCCAAAAATCTAGGATATATAAATGGACCAACTAGTGGATCTGTACACCTGGTAACAGTATAACCTCTAACTTTGTCTTTCCCAATATAAAAAGGGAACATAGTATGCACATTATGTAATGAAACTCTATCAGAAATAGTTTTGATATTCTCAGTGCCAGTAACAGTCCTAGAAAGGGACCTATAAAACTCCTTAGTGCTAATATCATCATATGGATTGTATGATTTTATTGTCTCAATCATATGTCTAATCTCGCACTGAATATTAACTAATCTATCTCTATTAGCCAAATTTTGGGGGTTCTGTATAGTTTGATCCAAACATTTCAAAGCATTATCTAATCTAGAAATGCTGTCATTGTAAAAATTATTCCTAGCCTCAGCTTCGCACTGAGACTGCGTGGAATGGTGAGATGCCTGATCATCAGCCATATCTCTAGATAAAACTATGTAAAGAGACCTACATTTAATTAAAACAAAAAAATTAAATATGTACAAGCATTTTTCTTTTAAGCATACAAAAATATAAAAATGCAACATGTAGATCATCTAAATAAACACAAAGTTTAGATTTGCATACAAAGGAAAAGGATTCAAAGATAAGCTTGGACAATTTACAAGATTCAACTTTTCATAAGTATATAATGACCTTGATAACTACTGGAAGCGTGCAAGATAATATTGCTTCATGAAAAACCTTCTGATCTCATAATAAGGTACAATTGTTTATTACTATCATCCATGTTTGTTGTTGATGCCATAACAAAATACAATAATGTGCAGTTTCCATATGAAAGCATAAGATAGCATATTTTGCAACTGTCATCTACCTTACCACCGAAAGTCACCAAAATAGCAAGAGATGCTTATATACACCTTATATATATACACCCATAACCGCCCTACCCTGATTCTACTAGAGGCAACTAAAAGTAGATGTACACATGAGCAGATTTTGATTACCTTACCCTTGCATAAAATATAAGGATAAGGATAGGGGTTCGTTTGTTTTGGATTCATTATTCACTTGCATGTTTGGAGTTAGAGAGCTAGAATAGAAGATGAAAAGTTGAAGATAGTATTGTTTTTGAGTTAAAGATTTATTGTTTTAGAAATAATATTATAAGATTTGGAATGCTTTTTAGAGATTCTATAAGGGGAATACATTGTGTTTGGAGAAAGAATAAAGAACTTTGTTCAAATCTTCTTTTAGATTTAGATCTTAAAGTGTTGAAGTGATATTCTTTGTTTTAGGTGATACAAATAAATCACCATAAAATAAGCTCCCTTATTGAAAGTTACCATAACTTTTAAATACTTTCAATGTTTACAACATCTAGACTTAAGAGATATAGGAGTGCTTAAACAACTCAACTCTTGATAGGGTGGGATGATAACCATGCATAGGTATTTCGGTGGAAATGCTCTCTATGTGGCTTATATATGTTGATTAGGATGTTCTATATCATGGGTAATGCTTCATCATTGTTCTTAGTGGATGATGTTCTTGAGATTATTTGTAATATTTCATAGTTTCATCACTTTCCTTGTGATTCAGGAGTTGCTTCATGTTGTGTTGATCTCATTTGTTAGTCTTGCCATTTTTTTATGCGTCCTTCATGTCATGTGATGTTGTTAGGTTGCCAAAGTCATTGGTCTTCTTGTTTGTGTTGGTTATAGATGATTTGATAAGAGGAGTATGGTGTAAAGCTACTCATGTGCAAGACACATGGTTATACATGTAGAAACACATGGTCAATCCGAAGCAAAGTTTTTTTTCTACCTTTTATGCCCGTCACTGATGTTGACCTTTGATTATGGATCATAACTTAAGTTTAACCTATCTAAGGGTCTTTTCTACATGCTCATCACTAGCCCTCCTTCCTTGGTAACCAAGGTTGTCTTCTTCTCTTTAAGCGGGAATTGCAAATCTATGGATGAAATTGAATATAACAACCCTGTGAAACACAGGATCGGTGGCTAGAGTTTAAATGTTTTCCAAATCCTAACATTCCTTCTATGAGACAAAAGTTTGATGGGCATCTGCATGATTCACAAGTGTATAGCAGTTACTTCACACAGTTTTGGAACGGTTCTTGGATTAGTGGTTATTGATCAAAACCTTGAGTTGTACGGGATTGAAGGAGTAGTTTTTATAGTAAGGTAAATGGACGATATACGGGTGTACAGACGGGTGTATTTTTTTTAACAAGAAGATTGTGAATGTTGGATGATGTGAAGAAAATTTATTTCTGAGAGTAGTTGTGTCTTAATGAAAGAATGGAGTAAGGGTACATACGAGATTGAGTGAGCTAAGAGATATAGAAGATGTAATGAATATGTTAGTAAGATATAACAGAGGAATCTAATTACATGTGTGATTATGTCTGTGAATTGATGTGTATGACAGAGGATTATGTTGTCATTTACATATAATCTTGAAGGCCACTATATGCATAAAGATGTCAAAGTGAGGACAAGGTATGCTATGACTTTCTTACAGAATACAGTGTGGGTAAAATGCAATACAGTGACAGTGTGGTCATCAGTACTCTTGGTCGGTGTCAATAGTATTCTTTGACATTTGCTCATGGTGCAGTTTAGTTGATAGTAATGGTTAAAGTACTTGTTTTCAAGAGCAAAGGCATCTCATCTCAATGAGTTCATCTTGAGAAGGATGACATGTGTTAGAGTGTTGATTGAAAAATACAGAGTTCTTGAGTTTTTGGAGTTACTGTGATTGTAAGGTGTTAGATGAGCAGATACAGACTCTAAATGTAGTGAGTCTTATTGTGAAGGAATGCTTTAATGTGATTGAGTTGTTAGTGATTGTTGGATACACACAAAATAGTTTTTTTTAAATCATGAACAACCTTCAAGTAGGTGTAGTTGACAGATATAAATTAGACTCTGCAACCTCTGTCAGTAATCTGTGGAATAGGGTATGGCATCTATTAGAGGACAGGAGTTGTTGTCAAATGTTCTAATTGCAAATGCCTTGTAGACATTGGTATTCTTCATGACAGTGGTATTTGACCCTTATGTCCAAAGGGAAAGTGTATTAGGTGCTTCTTCATTTGGTTATGAGTGGAACAATTTGCAAGAAGAGTAGAGATATTTAACAGATGCAGAAGCATGTCTCTGAATTAGTATAGTGGATAGATATTTACAAGATGTTATCTACAATGTTGAAATCTAAATGTGTTTTGATTGCAGTGTTTGTATTGGCATTGCCTATACAGTGGTTCATGTCTTCATTACATGACTGTGTACAGTGACAGGCAATGAGGCATTACATCAGGTTTGTTATATGTGTTTGAAAAGGACAAAGCATGCCAGGGATAATGATCAATCATGTATTTGTGTTTTGCTACAATGATACAAATATCAGAGATCAAATGATACACACAACAATAATTTGTTGAAGAGGTTTTAGAGGCATTCACGGAAAGTGCATGACAGTAGTTGTAGGATGACAGTTCGTATTTGTAGTCACCATACTTGTATCTGACATTGTTGTCTTTATCCATCAGATAGCGGTTGTTACAGTGGTTAAGCATTAGTTTGTTGAAGTGATCTCAGTAGGTTGCAAGGACAGTTAAGTGATTTCTGTAGGTTGCAGGGATAGTGATTATGTTCACATGATAGAGTTAATGTGCAGTGAAAAATAATACAAGACAGCATATCATGTAGCAGGCAGGACATTGTGGCATGTGGCAGACAGGACAGTTTGTCATGTACAGGATCGGGGCTCATTCTTCATGCAAGTTTTTATTGTTTATGATATAACCACAATGCCTATGTAAGGACAATCTTGAAGACATGATAGTAATGAAGGTTCAAATCTAGAATGAGTCAACTTGGATCTCCCATATTATGCTATATTTTTTTAAACATTTGAGGAATGATAGAAAATGTAGAATAGTTTATCCTATACATTTCTATTTAAAAGCAATCTGCAAGGAAGTGGGGAATGAAGTTTTAAATAAATTTAATTAAAACAGAAAAACCCATTCACAATGGTGCTCAAGATTTGCTACTGGCAGTCCATTCACAGAAAAACCCATTCACAATGGTGCTCAAGATTTGCTACTGGCAGTCCATTCACAGAAAAACCCATTCACTGAAATAAACCGCACAACAGAGCAAAAAACAGTCATAAACTAAGAATGGAGTTCATGTACAAGATATCAAATTTGTGAAGGTTGAGGAACTTAAATTGGCAGAATATACATATTTAAAAAGGTAAGTTTTGTTGACAAAAGAAAAGCAACAAATTATGCTTTCATAAATGTCCACTTTCATCGGTAGATAAAAAGCAATCTATGGTTGCTCTTTCTTTTGCACAAGCAAAATACAAACAAGCAGTTAGGCAATTCAATATGTGAAGCAATATAGCTAAGAATGACTTCTGGGGAGTTGCAGTTGCTGCAGTTGAAGGCCACAATTTTTTGATGACAAGGGTACAATAAAATAGGCAAAATATCAAGGCATCTTTGTGATCATTAATACTTATACATTTGATACTCATACCCATAAGATCTTTTCTATATGGAATTTCTGTTTCTCTTCCATGTAATCACTAGCTGCTATGGACTTTTCTGTACTTACAAAGCTGCAAGTTCAATGTAAATGGAAAGAAACTAATTTATCATGGTTTTTGTTACACTCATTGACTCAGTCAAGCATGAAAGATTCAGACAGCCATAGCCAAAAGACATTTATGAACTCCAATCTTCATCATATCAATTGCAATGAGTAATTAAGCGATTAAAAAGATTAGAATGTGATGTATGGAGATCACATCTTGCACATTTTACGGGTGAAACTTGATTGGTCAATATAAACCCTAACATTTAAACATCATTCCAATTTACAAAATAAACAAATGCAATAAAAACCCTAACAATTTAATAACTGAAATAAACCGCACAACAGAGCAAAAAATAGTCGTAAACTAAGAACGGAGTTCATGTACCTGGCTATGAGAACAAAAAGACTCTTACGTGGGCTTTGTAGGTTCCAGGTGTTCGCCAGAATTCCCTTCAGTCGTAAACCACTCGACCAAAAACACAACAAATGACTGACACAGCTTTGTTTTTTTGTTTTTTATGGTTGATGGATTCGATCGAATGGTACTCGGCCGAATACCACTCGACCGAGTAAATGCAGCCACATCGGCGCCAAATGCACGCCACGTCGGTGACGAGTCGATTCGATCGAAACCTACTCGGCCGAATAGTACTCGTCCTAAACCCACTCGACCGCTCAAAGTGTGACACAAGTTTGTGCTTTTACCCATACACTAACACCCCCCTAAGCATAGCTTAGGTGGGTACACTAAAGATGGGTATTGACTACTAGGCTTGATGAGATACCCATGTACAAAGTAATCTCTCATGAAGTGGATAAAGGTACAAAATCTTATGGGAAAAATTACTCTCCAAAAGAGAGAAAAGATGCATGAAAATTATACAAGTGAAGAAGTACTACTTTCACTATGTACAATAAATGTTTACCACATAAAAGAGAAAATGATAGAAGGTCTATGAGACCCCCATAATACATGTTTTGTTATAGTAAGGTTGGTTCTCAACAAAGGAATATATGTAGATCCAAAAACGTCGAACAATGTTCCTCCCCTTGGGAAGAAATGAAACCATTAATAGTTGAAGATGCGAGATATCTTCCCATTTTGAATAGAAATGTGCAGGAAGATGTATGTATGTTCTTGAATCATGCTAAAGTTGATCCAAGGATGATGATGCCAATTTTGATGTCTTCGAAGATTGCTCAGGTGTCCCCATGTTGATGTCGAAGAATGCCATAATCATATTAGGTGCATGCCTAATAGATGAAGATGATGACAATCCATAACCATGTGTAGATGGATGTAGAGCATGAATATCTAAAGAGGATAATGGTGATGCAACTTTATTGAAACTGTCATCAAAGAGAAAACCAATGTTCTCAATGTGTGCTTCCAAATCAATAATGCAAGACTCTACAAACAGGCAAGCAATGTCAAGTAGAAACCTGTCCCAATTAGCAGCGCGAGAAAGAATGATATATTTATCCTACTGCAAGGAAGTACTAGAATCTCTCGAAGAAGTGACTTTGAAATCTGATGAAGCACCAATAGATGGAAATGTTTCTGTAATTGTTGGTTTACAAGAATCTAGCAGACTAATGACATTGGCAATGTAAAGTTTTTGTAATCGATGAAGCTCATAAAGCATTGTTAAATCATCAAGTTGTTTAAACATGCAATTTTTTTATAGTGTGCATTTTCTTTCCATAGTAATCACATGTTTTTTCTAGTAGTTTGGATACATGAACCAATTAATGTGTAGAATTATAAGTGCATGGATAACCCCAAATTGCTTGATTGCCCCCCTTAACTGAAAAGGCAAAAAGAAGTGTGGAAGTGCTCTAGAAACAACTTAAGGAAGTGTTCCAGACAGGACTCAAAGGAAGTGCTCTTGATACAATTCTATACACCCCCTGATTCAGTATTAGGTGATCCCCTAGTTTTGGCACCTTATAAGTTAGTGCATTCTACAATGAAACAAGGTCCAATAGATGGAAAATATGAAAATATTAACTTAAAAAAAAGCAACACTCAATTTTGAGCTACCGATCAAAAGTTATGACTTAAACAATTTTCTCGTAAAGAGGTCTATTTTAATACATTTGCACTAGAAAGCAAAAAAGTGCACTATGGCGAGATGAACCTAGCCTTCCAACCACTCGTTAAAATTGGCAAAGACAGTAGAATACAATGGTTTTACTTGTGAGGGGGTATTGCCCTCCTGCCAAATTGGACCTCACCCTTCATCTTTGACAAGTGAAAATACAAGAGTTTTTAAAAAAAAAACATTAATCCCATAAGAAGATTTGCCCCAAAACTTATATGCCCTCCCAAAATTTGACAATTTATATTTATCAGTGCATTAGACAAAAAAAATTGCATACTCTGACACTAAAATAAATATTTAAATGCCTTTGCTTTTAGAGCAAATATCTTGCCTTGTTAATAGTTAATAAAAAAAGCATAATATGAAATGCCTTTGCAAAAATTAAAAAGATAAATTTTAAGAAGCTCAAATTTACAAAGCCAGACTAGGTTGAATTAGAGCAAAAGGGAATGAATTAAGGAAAATAAAACCCCAAACTAGGGCAGGGACAGCTAGAATGAAGAGAAATGGTGGTCAGGTGAGGGGTATCCAAGCAGGGGCAGACCCTTCCAAATGCAGGTCGCTGTGTTGTGGTGTCTTCTAATGTAGGGTTTTGCCGTGGGGATGAGATGTAGGGTGTGAGGCTTGGAATACAAGGCGAGCCTTGCAAAATAGGTCGTGGGCCTTAAATTTGTAGGGTGTCTACCTTTAAAATAGGTGTGGGCCTTCCCAAGAACGGGGCACAATGCCTTCCAAAGTAAAAATTTTGTGAACGCCGTCCTCCTGAGCTAAATAAAATGCACTGCAAGTAGGTTTAAAAATCACCATAGTGATTGCAAACGCAGGGCTTAGCGAGCTGGAGACAAGGAGATTCCAGCACTTGAGGCACCCTTGTGGACCAGGTCGCGTGCGCCTTTGTGGACTAGGTTGCCTACCGGCAATAGGCCACATGCCTTCTACAGCAAGGCACAACCCTTACTAATGGTGTACACCTTGGTGTCAAGGATGCGAGCCTTCCCCAAAAGAAAACTGCAGGCCCTCTACAAACTAGGCCATGCTTTTGCCTCAGTCTGCGAGGTCACTCACCCTTCTATGCAAACCAGATGGTCTCTTCCTCAGATTGGCCTCCACTGTAAAAAAAAAAAAAAAATCCACTACACAGTGATCTCCTACGGATTTGGTGGCTCTGCAAAAAACCTCCTCCACAATGAGCCTCCTCTCCTTTTGGATTCAAACCCTTAGTATATGCCTTGCCTTCAAACCCTCAGCGCCCAAATCGGTCCAGAAAAATGCCAAACGGGAGTTTTATGCCTCCAGACGAACCAACAAATAACTCAAACTTGTTTTGATACCATATTAGAACGAAGGATCTACTAAGTCAATGCTGGCATCAAATCGAAGTGAATGATAATGAATAAAGAGTGTGTACATACCGATGACTAGGTTGAGTCGACTCAGAAGTTGACTTCAACACTCCACAAGAGATGTCAAGTTAGCTCCACAAAACCTGCTAGAGGTGGCAAGTTGACTTGATCAACCTAGGACTCCTATTGAAGACATGTAAGTAGGCTTTATGCATGTGCATGAAATGCAAGGGGTAAAATAATAGACACTAACAATAAAGGCCTTGATGTTCGGTGAAAAACCTATGTTCACTAGAAAAGAGAAATTAAATATAATAATTAAATTAAATATATTCAAAATTATACTTTTTGAAAAGCTTGTTCCAAAGGCTACAGTCTTACAAATTATCCTATCATATTGATTCCATTTGTTGGTCCAACCCAAGGTTTGAAATAGTAAATTTTGAGGAAAATATGAGGATTAAGGTGGAAAGCTCATTTCTAGGACCTTCATTTGAAGGAGTACGTTAGTTCAAAGATGTTCAAGGACCTTCAAATGAAGGTCCACAAGGGAAAACAAACAACCCTTGAATGATTGAAAATTTCATAAGAAGAATAAAAGCGACCTTTGTTGCAAGGTCCTTTTTTCATTCCTTTTATGGAAATGACCTTTATTCAAAGGTCCTTTCAATGTAAACCTTTGAATGAAGGTTCACTTTCTTATTCTTTTTATGGAAATGACTTTTATTTGAATGTCCTTTCCACAAAAATCTCTGAACAAAGGTTCACCTTCATTTGAAAAAATACCTTCAAACGGAGGTGTTTCGCAATTTTTTTCTTTCACCCTATGCCAAATTCTTTTGGGACACAATATTGTGGGTCTACCCTAATATAATTTAATTTAAAAGAATTTATTATTCCTATTTATGTACACATGGATATGATTGAGTTGTAATACAAAGGATGTTTGAAGTCCCTTTTATTTCTTTTATGGATATGACCTTTATTCGAAGGTTCTCTCCATGAAAACCTTTGAATGAAGTTTCACCTTCATTCGAAAGTGATTTTTGACTCGCCTTCAAATGAACGTGTTTGACAATTTTTTCTTTCACCCTATATGCCCAATTCTAATGTCCTACTTTGGGATGCAATATTGTGGTCTACCCTAATATACTTGAATTTAAAAGCATTTATTATTCTTATTTATGTATACCATTAAATAATTTGTTAAATAAGATGTACACATGGATATGATTGAGTTATAATATTAAGGATGGTCAAAGGTCTGTTTTATTCCTTTAATGGAAATGACCTTTTTTCAAAGGTCCTTTCCATGAAAACCTTCGAACATTCGAAGGTGATTTTTGACTTGCTTTCAAATGAAGGTACCTTCATGCAAAGAAATACCTTCGAATGAAGGTGTTTGACAATTTTTCTTTCACCCTATGCCAAATTCTAATGGCCCACAAGTGGGACATAGTATTGTGGGTCTACCCTAATACAGTTGAATTTAAAAGAATTTATTATTCCTATTCATGTATACCATTAAATCCATTGTTTAATTTGTTAATTAAGATGCACATGTGGAGATGATTGAGTTGTAATATGTATTAATTGAATATAATTAAATTTTGAAGGGTTGATGAATCTCAAATTGTTACCCCATTAAAAAAATTACCTGTAGTGCCCCTCACCTTGTCGTCCATCAGATTGATGTTTGCTTAGACTTTATGATAGTGTCTTAGACCGTAAATGATGGATCTCTTGTTATCTTGTTACTTCATTATGGACCTAATCAGTATAGTAATGATTGTTGATGTTGGATTAAGCCATAGCTGTTCTTAGTTTGGCCGTAGCTTTCATAGGAGTTAGCCGCTCCTTTATGAAAGTCACAACCTCTAAATATTAGGTGCAGCCATTCTTATTAGCCACAGCACATTCTGAATGGTCGCAGCTTATATAAGAAGTCACAACAGAAATAAAAGAGTCAGCTGCTTAATACAAGAAGTCGCCACCTTTAATCAAGGGTATCACACCTTTGGCGTAGGGAAATAGAGTTTGAAGTGTGTCTGGCGCAGCATTGCATTGGCGATTCATTTCTGCGCAATCAAAACCTTACTATTCTTGTTCCAAATAATAGATTTGATTGCTGAGTTACAACAGTATCCCACGGCGTATAAGAATACATCAAAAACTATTTAGAATTGTGTGCAAAATTGAAGGTCCTTGGGGGATCATGATAGCCATTAGGCAAAGATCATTCATTCGGTAGGTCACATACCTTTAGATACTCAATGAACGGACTTGACTGACGACCTTTTTCCCTAGAAATGCCGAAGTAATTGTGCTGTGTGACAAAAAGTATTGTAAAATCTAATGAACTTAGAATTGAAATTTGTTTTATGAAATCGTATACTTAGTTATGATCTTTGTGTTTGTCATGGGAATATAGTCCATGGGAATGTAGTCCATTAGTAGAAGAAAATTATATAGATCTTTCAATGAAAGTAAAAGACCGTCTGCTAGCAATGCCTGTAAATTCATCGTGGATTTTTGGCATGTGGATGTATTGTCTCCTTATAGCTATATCAATGATATTCCCTCCTATTGTCCCACAATATTTCTTTGGTTCAAACCAGAAGTTTGCAGAAACAGTCTTATTTATTTCAAATCGCGCAAAGGTTAGATTTGCACTAAATCACTTAAGAAAAGATCTCTTACATCGTAGTTGAGTATTGATTTCGACGGTCAATCAGTCAATAGCAATTATGAAGGTGACTGCCATTAACCTCAGGACAACAAATAGAAAGTCAACAAATCTTTGCAGTTAAGTTTTTAGAACAACAAGTCTTTCGCATGTAGCACAGTGTATTCTTCTGCAATTATTGTTCTTCCTCAGCCCATTATATACGCACAGCAGTTGGAAATGTAATAAGGAAATAAACGATACAGTTATTTACTTATTCTCCGATGGAAGGTTTTTGCTATCCCATGACTCATAGTATTCACTATTATTGTTTTGTCATTATAATTATTAGTATTTTATTATTATTATTATTAATATTATTATTAATGTCAACTCAACAAATATATATATATATATAAATATTTATATATATAAAAATTATAGTTAAATGTTCAACTAATTAATAAAACATTATTTTTGCAATTCTATAGTCAGGTTGGTTAAATTATACGACAGATTAAATAGAATAAATATTTATATCTTGGGTGAGGGTAACGTTTATGGTTAATTATGAATTCCTTATTATAGTAAGTTGTATGATTCTGGGTAAATGAGCTTATTTACTTAGTTATGTTTTAATTATATGTGATTATGTAAAAATAAATTGGATTTAGATATAGAAAGAGATTTAAATTAAAGTACAGTTACATATTGGAGTTAAATAATGGACCTATGCTATTTTGCAATTTTTGAGTTGGTTAGTATATTGTGATTTGGAATTGTATAACGTGAGTGGAATGTTTATGAAATAGTCTAAGTTGTCAAGGGTTTATTCCAGAGGCTGTAACGCCCCGCATGAACACCTTAGAGAACAACACATCTACGCTAATTTAACAGAATAATTTTTTTTTTTAAAGAATAAAGTAATGTTTAACACATCATTGCACATCATAAAACTATCAACTTGTTACTCTAAGATAACATGGGAGAATTACTAAACAAATCAAACAACATAAACTACCAAGCATCATTTACTAACTTTAATAGATCATTCTAAACCTATTGCATTTAACCAACAACATCTACATCTCCATAACATCAGATAATTAATCATCAGGATCCAGTATAAAGATACAATTTCTTCTAACACAAACATTATAAATCAACTGATACATAGACAAGTACATGAATACAAATCACTTACTTCTTATCTGGTACAAGATCTGACGACTGATACACAAGATACAACATCCTTGCACATGAACAAAAGCAAGGAGAAAAAACCAATGGATTAAAGCTCTTCCACCCAACCATGTGGAACCCTAAGGTCCACCCCCGAGCTAGGAGTTAACATAAGGTTCCAAACAATGACAGTCAGACAGACAGAAGACAATAAACAACACAACACAACTTATCTTGACTTAACTGAACTTCCAGAGGCAACACATAACAAATGGGGAGAGTACAACTAGGGAATGCTAGGCTGCAGTAGGGAGAAGTGTTATCACATGGCTTGTCATGGGTTGTCCTGGTAAGCCTTCCTAGGCCCCGGCCCCCATCTTGGGTTGTCCTGGTAGCCTCTCCCGACTCCCGGCCCCCATACAACGCTCATGCGGAATCAACATACCTTTCGTGAAGACAAGGTAGTCGATCTTGCCATTCCAGGCCTTCTCATCTCATCTCAAGCCTAAACGAGCACTTGAGCCATGAGTGAGGCATTCACTTATCTTGTTAGTGTGATTAACTACCCAACCCCCTAATTCATTATTTAGGTTATCACTTGATTAATCTACTTCCAACGGGTTATCCTGACTGCCACTTTGGGCGCCGGCCCCACGTTGAAAGCCACTCCCCTACCTGCATCTAGAAGACCCTACTCAACAAACATAGCAAACATCATCATGACGACGATGATACATAAACCATGCAAGGCATTTACAATCTTGCATAACCATTATTCTGATATGAACATATACATGTAATAATGCAAGGCATTTACCCTCTTGCATATCATCTCAATTATAAGGACATACTCTTAATACATTTTCCATGGCTTCTAATGAAGTAACTCATAAGAAAAATACTTTTTCATGAATACCGACGTCTCCCCATTGTCTAATCCAACACAACATCCCAAACAAATAAATAAATCACAACATTCATGAAGAGCTTTTCTACACATCATGATGCATTTAGAATATTTACATTCTTTCACGACATCATAACCAGATTCTTTAAAACAAAAAGGCAACATAGCTTCATTAACCCAAGACACTTATCAACAAGTTACATGACGTCAGACAACCTTGGCCTCTGTAGTGCCCCTCACCTCGTCGTCCATCAGATTGATGTTTGCTTAGACTTTATGATAGTGTCTTAGACCGTAAATGATGGATCCCTTGTTATCTTGTTACTTCATTATGGACCTAATCAGTATAGTAATGATTGTTGATGTTGGATTAAGCCATAGCTGTTCTTAGTTTGGCCGCAGCTTTCATAGGAGTTAGCCGCTCCTTTATGAAAGTCACAACCTCTAAATATTAGGTGCAGCCATTCTTATTAGCCGCAGCACATTCTGAATGGTCGCAGCTTATATAAGAAGTCACAACAGAAATAAAAGAGTCAGCCACTTAATACAAGAAGTCGCCACCTTTAATCAAGGGTATCACACCTTTGGCACAAGGAAATAGAGTTTGAAGTGTGTCTGGCGCAGCATTGCATTGGTGATTCATTTCTGCGCAATCAAAACCTTACTAGTCTTGTTCCAAATAACAGATTTGATTGCTGAGTTACAACAGTATCCCACGGCGTATAAGAATACATCAAAAACTATTTAGAATTGTGTGCAAAATTGAAGGTCCTTGGGGGATCATGATAGCCATTAGGCAAAGATCATTCATTCGGTAGGTCACATACCTTTAGATACTCAATGAAAGGACTTGACTGACGACCTTTTTCCCTAGAAATGCCGAAGTAATTGTGCTGTGTGACAAAAAGTATTGTAAAATCTAATGAACTTAGAATTGAAATTTGTTTTATGAAATCGTATACTTAGTTATGATCTTTGTGTTTGTCATGGGAATATAGTCCATGGGAATGTAGTCCATTAGTAGAAGAAAATTATATAGATCTTTCAATGAAAGTAAAAGACCGTCTGCTAGCAATGCCTGTAAATTCATCGTGGATTTTTGGCATGTGGATGTATTGTCTCCTTATAGCTATATCAAGGATATTCCCTCCTATTGTCCCACAATATTTCTTTGGTTCAAACCAGAAGTCTGCAGAAACAGTCTTATTTATTTCAAATCGCGCAAAGGTTAGATTTGCACTAAATCAGTTAAGAAAAGATCTCTTACATCGTAGTTGAGTATTGATTTCGACGGTCAATCAGTCAATAGCAATTATGAAGGTGACTGCCATTAACCTCAGGACAGCAAATAGAGAGTCAACAAATCTTTGCAGTTAAGTTTTTAGAACAACAAGTCTTTCGCATGTAGCACAGTGTATTCTTCTACAATTATTGTTCTTCCTCAGCCCATTATATACACACAACAGTTGGAAATGTAATAAGGAAATAAACGATACAGTTATTTACTTATTCTCCGATGGAAGGTATTTGCTATCCCATGACTCATAGTATTCACTATTATTGTTTTGTCATTATAATTATTAGTATTTTATTATTATTATTATTAATATTATAAATAATGTCGGCTCAACAAATATATAAATATTTATATATATAAAAATTATAGTTAAATGTTCAACTAATTAATAAAACATTATTTTTGCAATTCTATAGTCGGGTTGGTTAAATTATACGACAGATTAAATAGAATAAATATTTATATCTTGGGTGAGGGTAACGTTTATGGTTAATTATGAATTCCTTATTATAGTAAGTTGTATGATTCTGGGTAAATGAGTTTATTTACTTAGTTATGTTTTAATTATATGTGATTATGTAAAAATAAATTGGATTTAGATATAGAAAGAGATTTAAATTAAAGTACAGTTACATATTGGAGTTAAATAATGGACCTATGCTATTTTGCGATTTTTGAGTTGGTTAGTATATTGTGATTTGGAATTGTATAACGTGAGTGGAATGTTTATGAAATAGTCTAAGTTGTCAAGGGTTTATTCCAGAGGCCAAGGTTATCTGACGTCATGTAACTTGTTGATAAGTGTCTTGGGTTAATGAAGCTATGTTGCCTTTTTGTTTTAAAGAATCTGGTTATGATGTCGTGAAAGAATGTAAATATTCTGAATGCATCATGATGTGTAGAAAAGCTCTTCATGAATGTTGTGATTTATTTATTTGTTTGGGATGTTGTGTTGGATTAGACAATGGGGAGACGTCGGTATTCATGAAAAAGTATTTTTCTTATGAGTTACTTCATTAGAAGCCACGGAAAATGTATTAAGAGTATGTCCTTGTAATTGAGATGATATGCAAGAGGGTAAATGCCTTGCATTATTACATGTATATGTTCATATCAGAATAATGGTTATGCAAGATGGTAAATGCCTTGCATGGTTTATGTATCATTGTCGTCATGATGATGTTTGCTATGTTTGTTGAGTAGGCTCTTCTAGATGCAGGTAGGGGAGTGGCTTTCAACGTGGGGCCGGCGCCCAAAGTGGCAGTCAGGATAACCCATTGGAAGTAGATTAATCAAGTGATAACCTAAATAATGAATTAGGGGGTTGGGTAGTTAATCACACTAACAAGATAAGTGAATGCCTCACTCATGGCTCAAGTGCTCGTTTAGGCTTGAGATGAGATGAGAAGGCCTGGAATGGCAAGATCGACTACCTTGTCTTCACGAAAGGTATGTTGATTCCGCATGAGCGTTGTATGGGGGCCGGGAGTCGGGAGAGGCTACCAGGACAACCCAAGATGGGGGCCGGGGCCTAGGAAGGCTTACCAGGACAACCCATGACAAGCCATGTGATGACACTTCTCCCTACTGCAGCCTAGCATTTCCTAGTTGTACTCTCCCCATTCGTTATGTGTTGCCTCTGGAAGTTCAGTTAAGTCAAGATAAGTTGTGTTGTGTTGTTTATTGTCTTCTGTCTGTCTGACTGTCATTGTTTGGAACCTTATGTTAACTCCTAGCTCGGGGGGTGGACCTTAGGGTTCCACATGGTCGGGTGGAAGAGCTTTAATCCATTAGTTTTTTCTCCTTGCTTTTGTTCATGTGCGAGGATGTTGTATCTTGTGTATCAGTCGTCAGATCTTGTACCAGATAAGAAGTAAGTGATTTGTATTCATGTACTTGTCTATGTATCAGTTGATTTATAATGTTTGTGTTAGAAGAAATTGTATCTTTATACTGGATCCTGATGATTAATTATCTGATGTTATGGAGATGTAGATGTTGTTGGTTAAATGCAATAGGTTTAGAATGATCTATTAAAGTTAGTAAATGATGCTTGGTAGTTTATGTTGTTTGATTTGTTTAGTAATGCTCCCATGTTATCTTAGAGTAACAAGTTCATAGTTTTATGATGTGCAATGATGTGTTAAACATTACTTTATTCTTAAAAAAAAAAAATTATTCTGTTAAATTAGCGTAGATGTGTTGTTCTCTAAGGTGTTCATGCGGGGCGTTACATCTGGTATCAGAGCCAAGTTTGCTAACACTGGGTACTCTGGGATTTAACTTAGCCCATCAAGCTATACTAGTTGTTTAAACTCTGAAGAATATATTCATTCGTAGTCCTCGCCTAGCAACCTAAAAATGTTAAGTGGCAAGTGGAATTAGTCTCTAGATCTAGAGTATTAGTAGACTCTCTGGTGTTGCGAGTTGAGGATAGGTCCCTTATCTACCATGGCGGATCTTCGCATTATACCACTAGGATCCTATGACTTAGTGTTGGGATGGATGGGTTGGAAGCCCAACGTGTAGTGAAGAGACTTCAGCTACCTGGAAGGATGCATCCCGAATGCGAGAGCTTCCTTATCCATTGGTTATCCTTTGTCAAGTTCATATGCAGAAAAGAGATTTATTCCAATTTTCAGACAATTGTACTTGTACCAGTTGATGGAGATGTATGTGTATAATCTTGTACCAGATTTGTGTAACAGAACATTCATTGTGTATGTGATCCTGATGTAGTCTGAAAATGGCAATGTAATGATGTCATGATGTACTCATGTGTAAGGAAAGCTTATCAGTTGTGTATTTGATCATGTAGATTACATTATTTGTCGACATGCAATGAATATGAATCAGTTGTTCAATTATGCATTGGATTTAGATCAGTTACTGATGAATGTTAAAATTATGTTAGTTGGTTTGTAAAGTAATGCAGCCTTGTATCCTTAGAGAATATGTTGTGGTTAGTTATGTTAACATTATTTGTTATCTTAAACATTAAAAAAAAAATGTTTCTATTTCATGTAGTATAAATGTGTATTTCTTTGAGGTGTACAAGGCGGGCGTTACATTACCTGATTAGTTAAATAAGAGCTAATCAATCCACAATGTATGATAATTAACAAATTAGTTGACTAGTTTAATGAGATGCACAACTAAAGCTAATGAAGTTCCAATGTATAATAATTGAATGTATTTGTATGTGTGGCTTCATTGAATTTTTACCTTATTATTAAATTAGTTACTTGATTGGTTCAAGACAGTGTGAAACCTGGACTAATAGATTGAATGGGGGTTCAAAAGAAAGCTAATATTGTCTAGTTGCAAAACTTTTATGATAAAAATAATATAGTTCACAAATTTTTCTCCACCCACAAATAGGTCACCCTTGTAAATTTTTACATGTATATTTTACACCGACTAACCCTATTTTTAATTGAGAATAATGAGAATCCTTTGGTCACACGTAATATTAGTTTTTTTTCAAACTATAACACCATGTCTCCATCCTAGTAATTATGGTAAGTGATCAAAACACTGCTAAATAGCAACCTCATCTCTTAATTCTATGCAATGATTTTAACATCGTTCCTAGCATATCAACATTTCTACACCTATGCTAACTAGAAACCTCCATTATACATCTATGACACCCCATCCCTCACAAAGGGAAGGATGACATGGATATTATAGGGTAATAAATTTATTTAATCCATATCTATACGAAACTCTAAATTGATCATTCTAACTATTCAACAACGAAATTTAATCTTGAAAAATAGCATTTTATATAGTGTCATATGTATTTCATATGAAATTACTTATTTTGACTAAATAGATTTTATTTGTGTAATTTAATTCATGTAATTGGGAATTAATTATCTTTGAATAATGTGATTCATATATTATTACGGGTTCTTGTACTCAAGGAAGGAAAAAAATACAAAAGTCAACATTGGAGGAAAAGGAAGTTCTACAATAGAAAGATAGAAAAATAATTAGTAAAATGACAATGAACTAGAGCTATACATGAAGGGAACTATTGACATAGTCATGGTAAGGGGGTCAATAAAATACTACCTAACTAGGCAACCTTAGCACAAACACTCATCATCATGCACAACAAAACTCAAATATAATAACAACAATATTAAAAATAATTCGATCAATATATTTTCTCCACAATCTCAAATTGCTTCAAAAACACTTGCCTCTAGAGCTTACAATAGGTCTAGACCTTAGCCTTAGATTTTAATATATAATATGCACTAAATAAGATTGTGAATATGAATATGAAAATCCTAATGCTAATTTAGCTTCAATAGCTCTACTCTCAACTATTGGACTTAAATTTTATTCTTTCTCTCTCTTGACTACTTCTACTCTCAATGACTTCGCCACCTTTTTATAGTGAGGATTGATCATGTAGTATGTTAGCATCAGTAAAAAAATATAGTATAGTCCCTCATGCACTTAGGACAAGCATCATTAGACAAATATTAAATAAATTGTTCATGAAGTTTGTCTTGAAATTGGATGCACATCTTTAAAATGTGTGAATGATTTCTTCTATTATACAAAAAGTGATATGAATCTAAACTTTATGCAACTCTAAACATGCATAACTCTAGGACCAAACATGCTACTAATGACATCAGCCATTAGTGCAAAGCACAAACACATGATGTACACCTAATAGACATTTGATAACTAATTTGGAAGGCCAAATCATAGAAAATAACATGAAATATGAAATGGACATGTGGACATGCTCTACCAATGCTTTAGTCAAAATCTCATGATAAACTGATACATATGCATTACTATACAACTTGGTGGTTCCCCAAACTATTACCCCACAATCCTAGAGGATAGAATAAGATAGACCCAATGACATATGTGGATCTAGATAATGATGAGACAATTAATTCATGATTAGATTGTAGGTAATTAATTCATGACTAGATTGTAGGTTGTTAGGGCCCAATAAATAGGAGTGCATAACTCCTCTATAATTTTGGTTATGCAAGGCAAAGGAAGGTAATACTAGAGTCAACAACATGATGATTGAAGAGAAAATAACATCCATGTTAGGCCTTTAGAAAGCCATGCCTTGTGTATAGAAAAGTCCCAAATATTTATCACTAAACTTTTAATATACTGGCTTACTGATAACAAGACCAAACAACCTTTGTTAAGAAAATAAAAATAGGTTATGTATGCAACCATAAATGTGTTCAAAGTTCCATCTCCAATACAATTTTAGTTACAAGATCATATTTCCTACATAACTATTGAGAATATAATAATGCATAATCCTCTAAAGATGATTAGAAAACATGGAATCTAATAAGATGTTATATGGTTTGATATTATTGGAGCATGCAATATTGATGAGATGCTACAAAATAAAACTTATGTAAGAGAGTGAATGGTGGAAAGATTAACCAATGAGAGATCAATTCCTTAATCTTATGGATGATAGGGTAAAACATTGTCTAATCTAGTGTAGAACACTCATGCAAGTTAGAGCCTCTTAGTAGGATGTGAATCAAAGTTAAACAATGAACTAGGTACATATTAGAACCCTACAATATTAGTTGCATTTTATCTGAATACATTCCTAAATCTAGCATAATAATAAAAAGGGCATATTTGAACAATACATAGATAAACCAAAAAACTCCATATATTATATTGAAAAGAGTTTTCAAAATAATTGGAGAAAGTTTTAGTATCCCTATGATGATCAACTAATCAATTATAGTAATTGGCTAGAAAATTTAGCCTTAGAGACATATCTATCCCATGAAATACCTCATAAAACTATGGCGACACTCAGGTCATGAAGAGGATTTCTACATGCAAGCACCTTCTCACAACCTAAAAAACATGAGAAACACAAGAAAATAAAGCTTGAAGGAGCATGATTGATACACTAGAATAGACTAGAGCAAAGGACTCACTAAGTTATTATAGTAGATACAAGTCTATGAAACCCTCACTTCATGAAATGAAGTTATATATACTCTACTAAGGCTACCCTAAGATCCTAAGTGGGTATGACATTTTGTATAAATCCTTCACACCTAATTGAATCACAATTCAATTACTATGTATCTTCAACAAACTTGTTGAAACAACCCTATTGTTTGAGCATTGAATTCTTAGTAGAGAAAAGTGCACACTATTGGTTCCCAATCTTACATTGACCTTTTCCTAACTTTTGATTTGCTTGGATCACTCATGGTAATAATCAATCAATGAAATTTAATAGGCCCCATTGAGTTTCTTTACCAAGATCTACATTGTGCCTCAATTGTCTTGATTGATGCCCTTGTGTATTAATCACAACCCTTTGTGTTATTTTTTCCCTTTACATGTCATGTTTGAGCTTCATGTTTTCTTTAGTGTTGGTTTCATTTGTTTTTTTGAGAACTTTATATTTCACTCATGCACTTTGTTATATTTGAAGGTTAACCCTATTATCATAGGTCACAAATCACTTAAGCAATTTATTTGTATTCATGCAACACTGGTTACTAGCTAGTAGGACTATGATCATGAGGTTAGGTGGTGTTCTAATGACATCCTATTTCCTTGATCAAATCGAAGTAAGTATTGGTCTTTTGTTGGCATGAGTAATGGTAGTTTAGGTATCAGTGTATTGATGTCATAGGTAGTGGTTAATTGAAGTTCGATATGATTGCATGGGGTGGTGAGCCAACTTTGTTTAATAAAAGCATCATGTAAATGATAAAGAAATAGGTGATGCATGGCAAGCATGTACTAGTGTTGTCTAACAAGAAATCTTATACTGCTATATTATATTAAGGACTAATTGTTTGATGTGAGTATACATCATCAATGGGTGGGCTGATATCAAATGATTGATAGGGGTGACATGATGATATCTAATTCATCATGGCCTAGTAGAAAGGAAAATGCATGCAATATGGACCTTGACTAATGTTCTAACACTATCAATTTTGCAAGGATGGATCTTATACCATTCAATTTCTATGTGGTTTATTGAGCTAGAGGCGATAGTAGTTTGGTTTAATGAGCTAGATGTATGTTTGACTCCTGTGGTATGATATTATTATTTCATGACTGATTATGTAGATGACCCCCAAGGGTCTATGTAAGGTTTACCAATGGTTGTGTGTTGCATGGTCCCAAGTGGCAAAATGGTTGGCCAAACAATGCTTAAAGTTTGTATTGGCCACATGAAATATTTAATGGCCCATGGTGGATAAGTTAAATGTTAAACACACACCAAAATACTAAGAGGGGGTGAATTAGTATTCAAACAAATCTTAAACTTTCCAGAGCAAACAGAAACTTAAACTTTATAGCATCAACAAGAACATGAAAGATCAACACAAAGCATAACACCACATAACACTATATTTACATGGAAAACCCAACAAGGGAAAAACCACAGTGAGGATTAACTCACAATATATAATGCTCACAACAATAAGAATTAAATTTTTTTTTAGGGATACAACCCAAGGAAGCTACTACTCCTTGAAAAGGTTTTAGGGTCACTCCTAAGGAACCTAGAACTCCTTGCTAACTTTGTTTTAGCGCTTCAACCCAAAGAAGCAAAGACTCCCTGAACTAAGAATAAATTCAGAGAAATTTATAGCATGGCATTCCTTCTACTACTTGAAACTGATAATGAAACTCACACCTTTTGATGATTGCACCTCTGCTTTGACAACCTCTGCAACTTCTTCAAATGTCTTCTATTCAGCTTATTGACTCATTGCTTTCAGCCTTCAAGAAGTATTTCCTTTGGCTTACTTCCTACAAAAAATAGTTAGGGTACACTCTTCACTTCTCTTCTATCACAAAAATATCCTTAAGATGAATCAGGACAATGTCTATCACTTCTACTCTTTCTCCTTCAGTCTACATCATAATGCATCCAATCTACTTCTTCACTTACTTGTGAACACCCACAATCACACTTTTCCTAGACCAACTAGGTTTACAATATATACATGATATTACATTGATTACATTGCTTGTTGGCCAGAGACAACATGAAAATTACATTTATAAGTTAGAAAAACATCAGGCTATATGAAACGTGTAGAGGGCAAGCCCTAAGCAAGACTACACGCCACATCAATAGAATAAACACGTCTTGCAGACAACACCACATTCTTAACCCAGTCCAAAACATCCTTCATGGCATCAAACTTCAAATAATCACATCCACACTCTTTGCACATTCAAAATAGGACGTCCTTAAGTATGAAAACATGAAACTAGAAGCACAATGACCACAATAGCTTGAAAATTTTGTGCCATACTAGAAACAAGAAAGATCTTCATGAAATTCTTCTAGATGAGTCTTCATAACCCATACAACATCTTTAAATTCTCCTTGAACTCTGCATAATAAAGAATTTGTGCTGCGCACCGTCAATCATGTACTTTGAGACCAATCAGCCATATGGAACACATTGTAACACACTGTCATTGAGAAACTGAACATGCGGATCACCAAAACACCTAAAAATCAAAGAAGCATGCATTGCACATCCAAAAACATGTCCACAAAACTACATAGGCAAATCTTCTCTTTTGAAGGAATGCGAAGCATTCCAACAAGCCTTCATCACCACTTTACTCTTCCAGAATATAGGCAGGAACTCTGTCATTTATAACTTTCATTGTAAAAGGTTTAATGACTTCAAACTTTGGAAATAGCACCTTCACATCACCCTAAACACAACTTCTAAGCTGCATGACCTTATCTTCAAATGTTCCTATCAACACCTTCATAGAAACAACACTATCTTCAAACTGTCATTTGTAAAACACCTTTCCTAAGATCCAACCAACATGAAACTTGGAACATACATGCCTTGAAAGTTCATATGAAACTATCTTCCAATCCACATGAGTACAATATCTTCAATGAAGAAATGAGAAGCATTTCTCAAAGATTCTGGCAACTAGATAGTTAGACTACCAACACTACTAGCCAAACTACAACCAACTCCAACATCATCAACACTTCAAAGCCTCTTTTTAGTGCTTCTAATTCCCATCTTAAAGCCCCATCAAGATATCATCTTTGCTAACAACAAACATACTCACTGTTGACTACAAACATCAACAACATCACTGCTATAAGGCATGACATCCAACCATGAACTTTAGCAACTACTTTAAGCAACCACATCAGCACCTCAAACAATCATATCAATGACAAACCAAACTATACGTGATGACATCAATGACAACCACACACTAGGTGTTGACATCAATGACAAACACAAGAACCATATGTGCAACAATCTCCCCCTTAGTCATTAATGGAAACACATACTTTCTCATTCTCCCCCTTAAGTGTACATTTCTCTCTCTCCTCCTTTGACATCAAGGACAAAGGGAAACTATTTTTCTTCTTTAGGACACAAAATCTCCTTGTCAACCAACTCCCCCTTTGATGCACATTCACTTCATCTTGAAACAACCAACATGCTCCCCCTATCAACAACAACCACTACCTGCTCCTCTTGAGAGGTAGCCACCATCACTCCAAGAAAGGATATAGCATAAATTACTCCCCATGGCTAAATGCATTAGATATGCATCTAGAAAGAAGGAGGGTAATAACCACTAACCTATGCTGAAGATACTCAAAAGTATCCTTTAAAAGAGCCTTTGTGAAGATAGATCTGCAATCTGATCTTTGGTAGGAACATGTACTCCAACTTCACTTCTTTTTTTGCAACTTTGTCTCTCAAAAAGTGATACCTGATTGATATATGCTTTGTTCTAGAATGCATCACTATATTCTTTGAAATGTTTGTTGCACTTGTATTATCACATAAAATAGGAATGGATTCATCATACACCACCTTTACATCCTTCAAAGTTTTTTTCATCCAAAGCACTTGGGTGCAACAAGATGTTGCAGCAATATACTCTACTTCTTCTATGGATAAGGATAATGAGCCCTACTTTTTACTGAAAAAAGAAACCATCTATTTCATAAGAAAAATGCACTTCCATTGGTGCTCCTTCGATCATCCACACATCTTGCCCAATCAACATCAATATAGGAACTCAAAGAGAAATAATCATCCTTCTTGTACCACAGACCATAATCTGGAGTCCCTCTCAAATATCTAAATATTCTTTTCACTTCCTTCTCATGTGTTTGCTAAGGATTAGCTTGAAATCTTGCAACCAAACATAATGCATGCATAATGTCAGGTCTAGAAGTAGTTAAGTACATTAATCCTCCAATCATAGACCTATAAAGTGTCTAATCAACATTCGAAGACTCATCTGCCTTGCTCAAGTGACAACCAGTAAAGATACCTCCATACCAAACTTCTTCAACATCTCTTTTACACACTTAGTCTGAGAGATAAAGATACCATCATCTAGCTAAAAAATTTGAAGCCCAAGGAAGAAAGACAACTCACCAATCATAGACATCTTAAACTCTTTCTACATCTCTTCTACAAACTTCTTAGACATATCATTATTTCCACCAAAGATAATGTCATCAATATACACAACAACTATCAATATCGTGTCTTCCTCTATCTTGGTGTAAAGATTACTATTTGTGGTACCTTTCTTGATACCTTTATGAAGTAAGTACTTATCCAACCTTTCATACCAAGATCTACGAGCTTACTTGAGCCCATATAATGCTTTCTTGAGTCTGCACACCATGTCTAGATCCTCTGATAACTAGAAACCATCTAGTTACTCAATGTATACCTCTTCCTCTAGATCACTATTCAAGATTGTTGACTTGTCATTCATATGATATACCTTAAAATTCTTGTGAGAAGTAAAGGCAAGAAACATCCTGATTGCCTCCATTCTAGCCACCAAAGCAAAAGTCTCCTCAAAATCAATACCTTCAACTTGTGAATAACCCTTACATACCAATCTTGCTTTGTTCCTCACAACTTCACCAGCTTCATTCAACTTATTGTGGAACACCCACTTAGTTCCTATCACATTCTTATTAGTTGGTCTGGGACCCAATTCCCATGTCTGATTCTTTTCAATTTGATTCAAATATTCTTCCATTGCCTTGATCTATCCTTCATCCTAGGTGGCATTAGTGAAAGTTTTGGGCTCTACCTTTGACAATAAACACAAATTCACTTGCTCACTTGCTTTTGAAAGTCTTCTCCTAGTCTGTACACCTTCATTTTTGTCCCCAATTATCTGATCTGCTAAATGATTTCTCTGGACATACTTTGCTAGAGTCTTAGGAGTCTTTCCTGGTTCTTGTTCCTCTTCTTCTTTCTCCTCTTCTGCTTCTTTCTCATTGTAGGGAAGTATATTAGATCCACAATTCTCTAATTCTAGTGAGCTCTGACACAAGTATTCATCTACCTTCACATTTGTGCTTTCAATCATCTTTCCCAGTCTCTTGTTATAACATCTATAGGCCTTACTTGAGGTTAAGTAACCAATAAAAATCCTTTCATTACTCCTTGAATCACATTTTCCAAGGTCTTGTTCATCTCTCTTGATATAGCATTTGCTGCCAAAGATCCTAAAATATTTGACAGTGGGAGGTCTTCCATACCAAAGCTCATAAGGAGTCTTAGTGCTATTGACCCTCAATTGTACTCTATTAAGTAGATAGACATTAGTGTGAATTACTTCCTTCCAATACATATCAGGCATATTTGCATCTTTCAACATTGCCCTAGCCATCTCTTACATAGTTCTATTCTTTCTTTCCACTACTCCATTTTGCTAAGGGGTCTTAGGAGCATACACCTGTCTCCTAATACCATGATCTTCACAGTACTTTTTAAACTCATTTGAAGTAAATTCACGTCCTTTATTAGACCTCAAGAATTTGATCTTAGCATCCATTTCATTCTCAACTTTTTCTTTGAATACCTTAGACTTATCAAAGGCTTCTGATTTTTCCCTGAAGAAAGTAACCCAAGTCATTCTAGAGTAATCATCAATAAGTAGCACGAAATACCTTTCACCTTGTTGACTCCTTGTCCTTGTAGGTCCACATAGGTCAACGTTAATTAGCTACAAAGGCATTGTAGAAGAGCATTACTTGCTTTTGAAATTTTTCCTTGTTTGCTTTCCCATTTGACACTCCTTGCATAAAGTATTTGTAGCCTTGATTATCTTAGGCATATCTCTAACTGCATAAATAGAGATGAGCTTCACCATATTATCAAAGTTGATGTGCCCCATCCTTTTGTGCCACATCCAACTCTCATCAGATTGAGCCAATAAAAAGTTCTTCCATTTGCCTCCTTTAGATGATAGACATTTCCATATGTCCTTATACCTTCTATAATGAGTCTTCTAGATCCTTCTTCCCTAATCTCACATCCTTTGGCGTGAAATGCAAGATTGTATCCTTTACTGCACACCTGACTGACACTAAGAAGATTGTGCTTCAACCCTTTGACATAGAGGACATCCTCAGTCATGTTCTTTCCATCAATAGTTATTGCACCCTTTCCACAAATTTGTGCTAACTCATCACCACCAAACTTGGCATCTCCTCCATTGCACTTCTTAAGACTGATGAACTTCCCCTTATCACCAGTCATGTGATTAGAGCAGCCACAAGAACTATCAATAACCCAAGAATTTGCTTCCTCTTTTGCATGAAAGGCAGTCCACACAACCATAGACTTTTCATTACTTTTGTCAGCCAGCAAGTTATTAGACTTCTTACATTTTCTAATATCATTATTTTCATCATCAACTTTCAAGGCCATGAAAAGTGTTTCATCATTTGAATCATCATGATCCTCATCTTCTAAAGAACAATTGTTCTCAATGGAATAAAGACTTCTTTTAAAATTATTCTTTTTTGTTGCTACTATCTGATTCTTTAAAAGGACACTTAGAAGCAAAATGACCAATCCTCCCACAATTGAAACATTTGAAAGGTAACTTACCTTTGTATTTGCTAGTACCTTTCTGTAATCTTCTCACAAAGTTAGGTTCTACCTCATAAATGTCATCATTGTAATCAGTTGATTCATCCTTTACCTTTTTACTAACTTTGAATGCTTCTTCTTTCTTTGGAACATCTTCACCAAACTCTCTCATTTCAAAAGTTGTGAGAGCACCATACATTTTATCTACTGAATAGTTATCCAAGTTATTATTTTCCTCAATAGAAAATACCTTATGACTGTAAGATTTAGGGAGGGATCTCAGAACCTTCTTCACAATTTCATCATCCTTCACTTCTCCACCAAGATCTCTGATGTCATTAATTGTTTCATCCACATGGAGCATATAACTAGTAATGTCTTCATCCTCTACCATCCTCAGGGTCTCAAATTTTCTCTTGAAGATTTGCATCTTAGCTTGCTTTACTTTCTTATCTCCTTCATAAATACTTTCAAGTTTATTCCAGACCTCCTGAGCAGATTTACAATTCATTATCTTCACAAGTACTAAATCAACTAGCCCACTCATGATTGTATACCTTGCCTTGCCATTGTTATCATACAACTTGATCTCACCTAGATCTATAGGAATAGAAGGGATAGTGTAACTAGCCTTCACAAATTGCCAAACACCACACTCTAGAGAGTTTAGACACCCTTCCATCCTTAGCTTCCAAAAGGTATAGTTTGTTCCATCAAATTTAGATGCCTTGTTGAATCCTTCATGTGCCATCTCGAACCTTCCTCAAGTGGTTAAGCTTCCTTTAGAGGAACTTGGCTATGATACCAACTAGAATACTATGAGGGGGGAGGGGTAAATCAGTATTCAAATAAATCTTAAACTTTTCAGAGCAAATAGAAACTTAAACTTTATAGTATCAACAAAAACATGAAAGATTAATACAAAGAATAACACCACATAACACAAAATTTGTGTGGAAAAACCAAGAAGGGAAAAACTATGGTGAGGATTAACTCACAATATATAATGCTCATTGCAATAAGAATTACAACTTTGTTTTAAGGCTACAACCTAAGGAAGCTACTACTCCCTGAAAAGGTTTTAGGGTCACTCCCAGGGAAGCTACAACTCCCTACTGACTTTGTTTTAGGGCTTCAACCCAAGGAAACAACCACTCCCTAAACTCAGAATCAACTTAGAGAAATTTGCAACATGACAATCCTTCTACTACCTGAAACTGATAATGAAGCTCAAAAATTTTGATGATTGCACCTCTGCTTTGACAACCTTTGCAACTTCTTCAAATGTCTTCTATTTAGCTTACTGACTCATTGCTTTCTTGACCTTCAAGAAGTATTTCTTTTGGCTCACTATCTCTAGCAAATAGTTAGGGCACACTCTTCACTTCTCTTCTATCATAAAAATATCTTCAAGATGAATCGGAACAACATCTATCACTTCTGCTCTTTCTCCTTCAATCACACATCATAATGCATTCATTCTACTTCTTCACTTGATTTCGAACACCCACAATCACATTGCAATGACACTCTGCTTAGACCAACTAGGTTTACAATATATAAATGATAATATATTGATTACATTGCTTGTCAGCCATAGGGAACATGAAATTTACATTTACAAGTTGGCCAAACATCAGACTATATGAAACGCATAGAGGGCAAGCCCTAAACAAGACTACACGCCACATCAATAGAAGAAACACGCCTTGCAGATATAACCACATGCTTAAACTGGTCCAAAAAATCCTTCATGACATCAACCTTGAAAGAATTACATCTGCACACTCTGCATATTCAAAATAGGATGGCCTTAAGCAAGAACAAATGAAACTACAAGTACTGTAGTGCCCCTCACCTTGTCGTCTATCAGATTGATGGTTGCTTAGTAGGATTCGACTTTATTACAGTATCTTAGATTATCTGATGATGGATCCCTTGTTGTTTTGTTAATTCCTTACGGAACTAATCATTATGATAGCAGTTGTTGATGTTGGATTCTGTTATTTTATGCTTTACAACTTGATAAATATATTAGATGTTATAGATGCTTTGATGTTATTTGTTGTATTTGATTGCAAAGATAATTGTTTGTTTTATGTTGTTGATTACAAATCAGAAATCTTGTTCAATATAGTTAATTGTTTATACACGAACGTGAATGGAACAGTGTCGTATTACTCGCTCTCGAGTACCCTACCCCACTGCGATTTCCATTCACTAAATGACTGCATCTGGATATATATCTTGTTATGTTTAACTGTGCGTTTGCTGCAGGATGTAGGTACTAGGCACCGACTCCACCTGATTTACCAGGTCTGAGCATGCCTTCACCAATGGAATAGTTGTTTGGAGTTAACGTGGGGTCCCCTGTCATTGTTGTCTAGTCGTCAGTTTACCTTGTGGTCAGTGTCTGTCGCTTGATCGTGACTTGCAAGTAGGTGATGTTACACCCTGATGTCTTACTAGGTCAGAAGGTGTTTTTGTGTGTAAGGGAGAATTGTGCATTAAATAGAATCATTTTATGGAAAAGGTTGCTAATTAAATATATTGTTTAATGTTGATAATCGTCAATAATTGTGTTAAATAAATTATAGTTGGTGGGAAAATAAAATTATTTATTTTTGAGTTGATAGTTGGGTAGTTGTAATGTTATGATTTAATTAATAAAAAGCCCTAAATATTGAATAACTAATTAACGGTTCCGAGAAGTAGAAAATCACTCGGCTTTGGGGAGAAGGGGGGCAGGAAGGACAAAATTACAGGTTTTGGAGTAGAGGAGGTGGACTGACTAATTTGGGAGCAATTTCCATCTGCATTCAGACAAGTGTGGGAATCCAGGTTCCACTAATTCTTTTAAACTATTTCTTTGATCTTTGAATCTGCCTCTGATGAAATTGGATGATTTGTTCTCTCCGTTGACTGATTTGCTGAGCCTCTGATGTATGATTAAATCCATTTCATATTTATTCTGCAATCATTGCATTTCAAAAGATCTCATCTCTGAGATGATTCAGCAAACAACCCATAGGCTTTGCTTTTATTTTTCCCACTTTGCATTCATGTCTACCAGTGCAGTTACCACGACCATATCTGCCGGATTCCCCTATCTTGTATGCCATGTTGGATGTCATACCTATTCCAATATGTGTTTGCTTTTAAATCTGCAATTGCCTTTGCCTGAACATTATCTGAAACCTTTTCTACAGATCCTTCTTTTGCAATTTCCACAAGTATTGCATTCCAAGAGTTTTCTGAGGCATCCCAATCAATATTTCCCTTCATCGTTATCCATATCGTGTATATTTTCCAAGATCTTCAATGAAATGTGGTAGACATCTCCCATATTCGGTCCAAAATCTCTCATTTAGTACGGGCAATGAAAGATATTGGGCAAGGGTTGTGGATTCCAGCCACTTATCTAACTGTTGCATTCGATTGAAAGTGTTTAAAGCCATTTCAACGAATTCACTTTACGTTGCTCCTACAATCCCTAAGACACATTTATTCTATGCTTCCACCCTTTTTCATTCATTTTCAACCAATATACTGGCTTTTCAATATCTGGCAAGAACCCCTATTGTATAATGCTATCGAGGGATGTTTTAAATTTACTCCAAAGCTCCCATCTTGGTGCGGATAGGAGTGTTTGCATAAATTGCGGAATTTTGGAATTCAAACTACAAATTGTATGTATAGCGCTCATTCAATTTTCGTTTATCTTTATTTTATTTATATTTCTGCAAATCGCACTTCTTGGAAGTTTCATTAGCCTTTTTAACAAATCCATTTATGTATGATTTCTGCTGTCAAGCCTATGCACCAGTTTGATGGTTCCTGCTGCCTCTCCTTGATCCCTTTTATAGTCTTTGAACAAATGAATCTTAGTTTAGCGAGTATGCCAATAACTTGGTTGAATAGAATCCGTCTCTCTCCCTTTTGTGTAGGTCTTCTGTATCAATAATCATTAACATGAATTAGTACTCTGGTTGATGAGATTCAATGCCTGAGGGATAAAAATATATATATATAGTTTATAGGTTAAAATTCAGAGTATTATATTGCTAACACAATTCAATCCAAGTATAGCAATGATAAATTTAGTTTTCTCTTTTTGTTATCCCATTAACATTGAATCTTTAAGTTAGAATTGAAGAAAAATAGCGCTGCTGTAATACTCCTACGCCCATATTCAGATGTGATCTACAGTCATAAGAAAACTTATTCTTTCAACCCTGCTCATATAATGAGTACTGCATTTCATTTAGGCGATTTATTTCAGGTTAAGTTAAAGCATAACAATGCCTGAGGAAATTATATTCCTATACCTAGAAGGCTTTAAAATCTAAAACTTAGTCAACTTTAATTTATATCGCCTTAGGTAGTAAGGCTGCTCCTAAATACCATCCATTTCAGCAGGCAAAGGTCAATTTTGGCCAGTAACAAAATAGACAAATATTTACCACTTGTTGTTGTGAATGAAGTGTAAAATTGCTATTAGTTGTTTGATCATTAAAGTGGATGTTATTTAAGTAAAGAACCACAGTAATGGATATAATGTAAAATATTCATGGATTATTATTCACTTTCAATTGAATAGCTCGGGTAAAATGTTTATAAAAAATAGATTTGTTAGTTAATAAAACTTCCAACTTTACTACAGAAAATAATTACAAAATTATTTACCATTCTATGATCTATGGTAATTATTATTATTATTAGAAGTATTAATAATATGATTACAATTCTTTTACCATTCAATTGAGTAGATAAATGTTTAAATAATGTTACCGATAAATTCATTAGGAAGTTAATTTACTAGGGTAAGGAGTTATAAAATATGTATTTTGTGTTGAATTAGGGTTTAAAAATAGTTATAAATCGGAATGGTAATTGTTCAGATCATTGACATATTTATATTTCGAAGAGTAATCAAATTAGATAATTAGTTGTATATTATTAGTATTATCATTATTTTTATTATTTCAAAAGTATAGTTGATTGTTTATAAGCTAAATAAAATTGGAAATTTATAATAATGTTGTCAATGTTAAATTGATTAAAAGATAATCATTGTGACTATACATTAATGGTTAATGAAATTTAATTTAAATTGTCATAGTTCTTAATATGTTTTCTTCATTTTGATAAGATAAAATAGAATAATGGGTTAAGGATTAGGTATACAAATAATGTATTGGGATTTTGATTTGAAGGTATTATACAACTAGTTTAGTGTGAATTGGAATTGTTTAATGTAAGTGGAATGTATATGAATGGTCAAGTGTTAGTTGTCGAGGGTTTATTCCAGAGGCCAAGGTGGTTTGACGTCATGTAACATGTCGATAAGTGTCTTGAGTCAATGAAGCTATGTCACCTTTTGTTGTGTATAAGGAAATTGGTTCTGGTGTTGTGAAAGAATGTAAAGATTCTGAATGTATCATGATGTGTAGAAAGGTTCTTCATGGATGTTATTATTTATTCATTTGTTTGAGATGTTGTGTTGGGTTAGACAATGGGAGACATCGAGCACATTAATGGAGTAATGTTTATGTATTGCTATGGACAATGTTTTGTTAGTTGTCCCTGTGATTAAGTTGACATGCAAGATGGTTAATTCCTTGCATTGTTATATACACATGTTGATATGAGGATAATTGTGTGCAAGATGGTTGATTCCTTGCATGGTTCCTATATCCTTGTTGTCCTGATGATGTTTTCTATGCTTGTTGAGTGGGGTCTTCTAGTTGCAGGTAGGGGAGTGGCTCTCAATGGGGGCCGGAGCCGAAAGTGGCGTCCAGGACAACCCATGTGGGAGTTGGATAACTCAGTGATAACCTAAATAATGAATTAGGGGTTTGGGTAGTTAATCACACTAAATAAAGATAAGTTGATGCCTCACTCATGGCTCAAGTGCTCGTTTAGGCTTGAGATGAGATGAGAAGGCCTGGAATGGCAAGATCAACTACCTTGTCCTCCTGAAAGGTATGTTGATTCCGCATGAGCGTTGTATGGGGACCGGGAGTCGGGAGAGGCTACCAGGACAACCCATGACAAGCCATGTGATGACACTCCTCCCTACTGCAGCCTAGCATTCCCTAGTTGTACTCTCCCTATTTGTTATGTGTTGCCTCTGAAAGTGATGTTGTCTTGTTTGTGATAGTGTCATGTTTTGTATTGGAGTCATGGATAATCCTTTGATCATGTTAGTCTTGTCTACCTGACTGTTTTGTTTGGGACCTCATGTTAACTCCTAGCTCAGGGGGTGGACCTTAGGGTTCCACATGGTCGGGTGGAAGATGTAATGCCCCTCGCCTTTTCGTTTGCGATAGATGTTGTTCTCATGATTCCTATGGCAATCCTAGTACCGATGATAGTCCTTTAGTGCATGTTTTCAGTTTTGAGACACTTTGATTTCTATGCTATGGTTGATGTTTTCTTTGATATTGCTAGACACTTGATTATCATACGAACTAGATATGGATTATGTTAGATGATGCTTGATCTCTTGTACCTTGTGCATTCTTAGTTGATGGACATATTATGGTTTGATGTTAATTTTAGTTTAATATGATCATGATTTCATATTAGTGTTACTTTATGTTTAAGGTATTGTTTGATCATGATTATGATGTATGTCTAGGATTGGATGCAGTTATTTATTTGATGAGTTACTGAACGGAACAGTGTGGCATTACTTGTGTCCAAGTACCCTGCCACGCTGCGACTTCCGTTCATTATGTTTATGATAACATGTATATATGTACAACCCTATTGTTTCGATGCAGTATGCAGGTACCGGGCATCGACTCCACCTGGACTAGCAGGTCTGAGCGTGCCCTAGCCGAAGGATTCGTGGAACGGAGTTAACATGGGGTTCCTGGTCTTTTGTGTCGGTTGTCTGTTTGCCTCCGTCATTGTGGTCTTGTTTTGTCTTCCAATCTTGCTTGTCAGTCAAGTTTAGTGCCACCACGAGGTTTAACAAGGTCAGAGTTGCCTGTGTTACGTCAGTGTTTTGATGCATTCGAATATAATTACTTGACTAGGAATATAATTATGTTAAATAAATATTAATGGTTTTAATAAGAATTAAATAATGTAGAAAATATAATTATTTAATACTATGTGAATTAATAAATAAATTATATTGCCTAATTTGTGAGTGTTGTAAATGTTTAAACGGTATATGGCAATTTCATTAATGCATAGATTGATATAATGTAAATTGTGTTTATTGAAATGCATATTAATATTAGATTTATAAGATAATAATTTTGCCGTGGGTTATTGGTCTATTCTAAGGTTTTTTAATATATATATATATATATATTTTGGGGAGGAGTTTCCAACTGGTTTTTTGGTTAGGGTTTGTGCTTTAGATTTCATATCAGCACCTACAGGTTTCAAATCAGTTAGGGTTTCAATGAAGCTTTCATGTTCAACTAGGGTTTGAAGATATCTTGCATATTTGAAGGCATACATATTCGGATTTGAAGGATCATAGCGCTTCAATTTGACATCAGTTGGCTAGGGTTTGGAGGAGATCTGCCTTGAAGATCACTGGAGGGAGTGCAGACGGAAATCAAAAGAATCACCTTCAAAGGATTATGTAAAACAGTTCACGTGCCTTGTCTATGTTCCCACATTTTGTTACCCGTCCAGGAGAGCACTTGGTGTCTTGGGTCGAGGCCTGAGAATTTGGTCTTCGGTCAGTCTGGAGCAGGTAACAACTAGGCCAAGGGCCATTGCACTGAGGGGGCTGAGCTCATCGACTCTGTGCTCGATGTGGCCAGGAAGAGTGCAGAATATCGGCAGTAGGCATTCCATACTATTTTTTCTCTTACAGTGATAATCCCCTCGATACAAGTTCTCTGTAATTTGTAAAGCTTTTTATCGAAGGACAAGTTTAATTTTAGATTGTAAAGGAGGAGGAAAGAAAAACAAAAATGCAGGGAGCTCATTTATTGCTCGAGGAGCCTATTCGCATGGCTTCGATCCTCGAACCTTCCAAGACTAATTTTCTTTCCGGCAATGACGAAGATTGTTGGCACTCTTGGACCAAATTCACGATCTGTTGAAGTGATTGAGGGATGTCTCAGGGCTGGAATGTCTGTTGCTCGTTCTGATTTCTCAGATGGAGACTATGACTATCATCAAGAAACTCTTGAAAATCTGAAGACTGCTGTGAAGAAAGTTAGAAAGCTCTGTGCTGTCATGTTGGATACAGTTGGTGCAGAATTGCAAGTTGTCAACAAGAGTCAGCAGGCCATTGTGTTGGAGATGAATGCTTTTGTGACTTTAACACCTAATCAGAGCAAAGAGGCATCATCTAAAGTCTTGCCAATAAACTTTGGAGGAAATCGTCCTTCAAATGGAAAAGGTATTTGCATCGCTTCTTTGTCTTTCTAGCACAAAAGCTAAAATTTGTTTTCTACCATTTCTTTATGTCTGCAAAAGAAAATTGAACCCTATTGCACTCGCCTACTTCCCACTGGCACCTTGTATGATGCTTCCTGCTCTATGCTGTCCCATGCGGATTTGCGTTATCTCCTGGTTCTGCACTAATTGACAGAGATAGGAGCATAGCCACAGAGTGACAAAGCCCTGACCACAGAACCTTATGAATCTCACAGAAAACTAAATGCTCAGTAAGAAACGTCAAATTCAAACCATTGCTTCAACTAAACCTCACAGGCCTTAGAGGAATGCGACCCACCTCTCAGCTGTTTGTCTTGACTTGCTGCACCAAAAGAGTTCACCTGGCATCTATAAACTCGCCCAACTCAGTAAAATCACCCATGGCTCTGGAGTTCCCTCTTGCAGAGGTGATCGCTGCCCTCATACCACGTCTTCCTTGCTGGGCGCTTTGAAATTTGCTACGTGGTTCTAGTTTTGGTTTTGGACTTGGAAGTTCCTGTTTTGTCTCTGCCAGTGCGCTGCCCTCCCTCATGCTGTCCTTAGAATGTTGCCTTTGTAGATTTAGAAGTGGCTGTGTGAGTTTCACCTTGGAAACTGACAGGGATAGTAAGTCAGTAAGAAGCTCCAGTTTTGGACACCTTGCTACAGAAGAATGATGTAGTAGTGGTTCCTTGATAACCTGCCAGTGGATTGTCAGGGAGAAACTACACTTGCAACGTTTAAACAAATCCTTTGTGCTCAGCTTAATTCTGTCCACGTCAGCTATTGATCATAAAACTAAATCCATGCTTGGGCAGGTTGATCAACGTGTTTAGATAATGGGAGTTGCTGCTTTTGCTATCGACTAGACAAATCATTTGGTGCTCAACCTAAAAACTTGTCCTGGTCATGCCATGAAATTGTAGTATATGCAGATTTATGATGCCTTGTAGTCCCACGTCGTAGATGTATCACGAGATGCAGGGATGCGACATTTTCCCGGGGAACATTATTGGCCGTGTCTTCACTATTTTCAGTTACTTTTATCCCTTAAATAAGAAACTTTCTGTTTAGTTGAAATACTGGTAAAGTAGACAGCCGGCTGTGGGAACAAGCGTATTGTTTGCCTCTCTTTAACCACGATAACGCTTAATTATCCAGCATGTTATCCACCTTCTAAAATGGAGAGAAATCGACATCGCACTCAATCTCAAACTCATATCTCACCTACATCTCATTGTGGCAACTTACCATTAGATATGTCAATTCATATGGATCTACATCAATGTTTCATGATCGTAACGTTCTAGTGTTATAAACCTTTTAATACGATGTTTTCTTTAATTGAAATCCTTTAAAGTTAAATGGGATTATTGTATTCTAGTGGTTTATTATGGTTTCTTTATATAGAAAACTCCGCGAGAACGAATTTAGAATCCTATCGCATTTATTGAGTTACTCCATCTTCATCCCGAACAGTAACAAGTTGCCTTAGGATTATGACATTCGTGTCTCGCAAATCAACTAGATTATTGTGTAATTATAGTTTCGTGTTGCTATTTAATGTTATTGTAAATCCCTTCGCAACAAGTTTACAATCATGCTTTAATTTTAATTGGTCTTCCTTGCTATTAGGGTAGAGTAACGTTTTTATAAAGTTTTTGATGGGAATTGAATGGCAAGTAGTTATTTAATCAGTTTACGCGATTGAGATTATAGTTTTTACAAATTGATAAGCAATTATAATTCTATCCTCGTTTCCTAATTAATCTACAACAATATTAAGGAATCGTAATGTAATTTTGGGATTGGTTCTTCCTTGTTTTCAAGGATATAATCGAGAATGCACTATGTTAAATAAATATATTATTATTATGTTAAAGTCTTCCTTGTGAATAAATATAGAATTTTGTTATTATTATTATTATTTTATTATTATTATTAGTATTATTTATCTCTCATACGGAAAAATTTGCATATCGTTATGTGTCTTTTAATTACCTTGATGCAGTTATTTAAACCTTGTATGAGGTTATTAAATAGATATTTATTATGTAGTGAAGATTTCCATTTCAAGTCAGTTTTGGTCGAATGTTAATTATATTAATCCGTTAGTGAATTTGTTATGTTCTCCTTGTAAAATTTATTAATTAGGTTGATATTAAGAGTTGCTAAGATAATGGGTGTATGTGAACTCAGTTGCATCAAGAAAACAAGTTTGGTCATATGTTTGATTGTTGGTCTTAATGAGACTCCTTGTGCAAGTTAATAGAGTGTTTTGGTTCTAGAGGCCTAGGTTGTAATTTTGTGTTCATATGCATGGTATCTTGTGAATGCATATTGGGGTAGTGATTAAGTCCTTCATGAATGTTGCAATCCTTACTGGTCTAAGTTTATTGAACTATTGTTATGGTCAAGACAATGGAGACATGTCGTCATCGGTATGGAAGAGATCTCCCAAGTATTACTCCATTTGGAAACCTTGAATTATGTATTGGGACTTTGCCTTATGTGTTGCCATAATTGCAAGAAGGTCAATGCCTTGCAATGTGTTTACCTAGACCTGTTGTTTGGTCTTGAACCCATACTGTCGAGCTCTTCTTGTAAGTTGTGGTCCCCTATTGTGTTGAGCTTGTTTTAATTCCTTGTTATGGTTGAGATATTGGAGCAAGAGGACCTATGCCTTGCTCGAGTGATTCATTGTATTGTGATTGGTTGCAAGATGGTTGATGCCTTGCACCGTTATGCATATTTTCGGTTATGAAGACAGTTGTCATGTGTTGCCTCTAGAAGTAATGTTGTGTTGTTGGGAGATTGGCTAGTGATGTTGGAGTCTTGTGACGTTCTTAGTCCATTGCCTACCCGATTGTTGTTCTTGTGGGGGCCTCATGTTAACTCCTAGCTCGGAGGGGTGGGCCTTAGGGTCCCACATGGTTGGGTGGAAAGAGCTAGATCCATTGGTTTTCTCCCTTGTTGTTGTTCATGAGCGAGGAGGATTCACCTTGTGTGCCTGACATCAGACCTTGTACCTATTTGGTGAAGACAGTTTTTTGTGCTCCTGCATTAGCCTTGTGTATTTATTGTATCTCATTGTTTATATTCAGTTGTAATCCGGATGTCAATAATGTAAATCTCATGTTGATGTACTCAATTGTATAAACTTGGTAAAAGTGCATGTATTCTTATCCAAATTGATTACCTAGGTTATGGCATGGAATGTAGACGTATTTTACTAATCATTATTGTTATAGAATTGTATGATTTACCGATGCTAGTTAGCAATGCATGTAATGATGTTGTTTATTGTTAAGTAGTGCATCCTTGATGCCTTGGGAGACAAGTTGTTAACTATTGATGTGTTTTATCTGCTAAACCTCATTTGTTGTCCTATTTATAAGAGAAATTATTTCCGCTTTTCTTGCTGATAAGTGTTGTCGATCAAGGTGTTCATGGACAGGGTACTGCTAATCTATTCTGCTTTATTGGAAGTTAATTGTATCTATTTTAGCAGTATAATGGTTATGGCTTCTGTAGTTTTATTTCCTATTATTAATGCAGTTATGTTGCCCTAGAGTGGTTAGAAGAGTAATTTCATGCAATGTGTTATGTCTGGTTTCTACTTTACACTATCTTGCTTTCAAAAAAAAAAATAGTTCTGTAACTTTTGCACTTTTAATCTAGCACTCTGGGGTTACATGACGGGGCATTACAGAAGAGCTTTTATCCATTGGTTTTTCCCTTGCTATTGTTCATGTGCGAGGATGATGTATCTTGTGTATCAGTCGTCAGATCCTGTACCTATTGAGGAGATAGATATTGTATTCATGTACTTGCATGTGTATCAGATGATTTATAATGTGTGTATTCCGAAGGAGATAATGTAACAATGTATTGTTGTACTCACATGTGAGGAGAAATTGTAACTATGTACTAGATCCTGATGATTACTTATTTGATGTCATGGAGATGTAAATGTTTATCGATTTAATGCAATAAGTTTAGAATGATCTACTGATGTTAACTTATGATGTGTGTTAGATTATGTTAATTTTTTTGGTCAAGTAATGCAACCATAAGATCTTAGAGGACAAGTCATTAGTTCAAATGATGTGTTTGGATATGTTAACTTTGTTATTTCTATCTTTTAAAAAAAAAAAAATTATTCTGTTTTGCATAGCATAGATGTGTTGTTCTCTAAGGTGCTCGTGGCGGGGCATTACAAGTACAACGGCCATAACAACTTGAAAACTATATGCTGTACTAGAAACAAGAAAGATTTTCATGAAATTCTTCCAGATGAGTCTTCATGACCCATACAACATCTTCAAATACTCCTTGAACTCTACACAACAAAGAATTTGTACTGCACACCTTCAATCATGTACTTTGAGACCAATCAACCATCTAGAACACACTGTAACACATTGTCATTAAGAAACTGAACTTGCTGATCACCAAAACATCTAAAATTGCAAAGAAGCATGCATTGAACATCTCAAAACATGTCCACAAAACTGCATAGCCAAATCTTCTCTTCCAAAGGAATGTGAAGCATTCCAACAAACCTTCATCACCACTTTACTCTGCCAAAATATAGACTGGAACTCTGTCACCTATAACTTTCACTATGGAAGGTTTAATGACTTGAAACTTTGGAAATAGCACCTTCACATCACCCTAAACATAACTTCCAAACCACATGACCTTATCTTCAAACACAAAGGAATGTGGAGCATTCCTTTGCACCACTATGAACACCTTCACAGAAACAACATTATCTTCAAACTATCATTTACAAAATACCTTTCCTAAGATCAAGCAAACATGAAACTTGGAACATACATGCCTTGACAACATATGGAACTATCTTCCAATCTGCAAGAGTACAACATCATTAGCAAAGAAATGCAGAGCATTTCTCAAAGACTCTGGCAACCAGAGAGTTAGACTACCAACACTCCTAGCCAAACTGCAACCAACTCCAACATCAGGAACACTTCAAAGCCTCTTCTTAGTGATTCTAATTCCTATCTTAAAGCCTCATCAAGGTATCATCTCTACTGACAACAAACATACTCACTGTTGACTATGAACATCATCAACATCTCTGCTACAAGGCATGACTTCCAACCATGAACTTCAGCAACTACTTCAGACAACCACATTAGCACCTCAAACAACCATATCAATGACAAACCAAACTCTAAGTGATGACATCAATGACAACCAAACACTAGGTGTTGACATCAATGATAACCACAAGAACCATATGTGCAATATTAAATAGTTATCATAGTGAAGGAAAATGAGATATTGCCATGTAGTAGGATGGTAGGGCCTGCATTTGTTCCTTATCTTCACAATAATATCAAATGGGGTAGAGGTGACAAGCACATAAGAATTACTTATTAGTCTAAGGGACCAAATGAGTGATATGCGTTGGGATCTACATGGTCTTGACGAATAGGGATGTGCCACATGGGTTTAGCTAGCAAGGTTGGTGGGATGTTTGGTAGGATCACTACATTTTGTGGAAGATTTAGCTACCTTTTCAAAGGCTCTACATTATGAAGTGGGTTATGCAACATCTTCACATTAGTCTTGGAACACTATCCAAATACAAAGATAGCACTTTTAATGCCCCACTGGTGGCATAGGCTTATTGAAATTCAAAGAGGAAAAAGATGTGAATGGTTGACTATGACATGATGTTTAAAGGCATTAACCAAATAAGGTGATAATATAGGTTTCCAAAGTCTTAAGTACCATGTTTAAAGGATATTTTTACGACACTAAAATAATTTAAAAGTAGAAGTGTTGTGTAGGTAGATGAGAGTATTATGGATAAGGAGATAAGATATCTTCATGGTGTATCTAGTTACAAGGTGACCTTTTGTCAAGATAAATCAAATCTATCAATGCCATTTTCCATGTGTCATGTGTTGTGGTAGAGCTAGTATAACACCCCAATGATCTTACCAAAGAAATCTAGAACATTTTTTTGTAAGAGCTTAGCTTCTATCATATTATCTATAATAAAGAAATGTAGTCAAATAACAAAAATAATTTCCTTTAGTAAGTCATTCTAAGCTTCTCTAGACATGTTGGTTTCTTTAGGTCTAAATGGATTCCTTGACTTAGCCTATCATAAAGGAGTGAGAAGAGCATAGCTACATGAACTACTCCTCCCTCCACCTTTCAAAAGATAGATATGACGCTAGATCTTCAATCCTAATCTCAACCTAAAGGCCAATGATCTTAAAACCATCCAATTTTTAAGTCCTCCCACCCCTTGATCTAATAGTTGGTTCTTGAAGAGCCATAGTTACTTATTGACCAGGTTGAAGAACCATCATTGACCATGGGATGAGCTTTATCTTGAGTTTAGATAGAAAATGAGGTATGAAATTTTATCAAGAATATGTATCATGTGCTAGTCCTTGTCATAGATTTTGGTCATTGGAACATTTAAGACACAACATGTGGCTTCCAATGATTGACTTAGATGACATAGACTTTTGGTTTATATATCTAAATGTGAGGGTTTAATTAACATAATTTTATTTGGGACTTTGGTCTGTAAGATCAAGATTTTATGTTCAAGACATCAACATATGTGAGAGTTCAAGTAAATCATGACTTAATCACAAGTCGGTTCTTGACTCTTAATATAATAGTTTAAATTATTTCAAAGGGGGAAACATGTCAGCTTAAGGTTAACTTTGAAGAACTAATGGCATCCCTGAAGTGTTATGTCCTCTAAATGAGTCATCTATCATACTTGCCCAAAAGATGACAATTGTAGTAAGGATGGATGACAATTCTTAGATTTTGTTATTACAACTAGCCAATTTTAAACATAAATTATACTAGTACTAGAGTCTCAATTATTAGGCACTTTTCCATCTATGCCAAATTTATTAGAACGTCAAAAAGTGAAGTGGTTTTTGGATTGGGGTAGGCAACCAACTATTTTGTAGACAATTAGCCAATGATTAAGAAAGTAATGTAATTACTCAAGGTTGATGCCTTCTCATCTCTATATTCTATTGATTGTACCTAATGGATCCTTGATAAATGATTGGGTTTCAATGAGGCTCTGAATGGTCTTCCAAATAATGGTTGGCCTTTGATGGGAAATGATGGAGTAGAGGGTGTAACTATTGTTATTAATTCATCTCCTAGAAGGCTTTTTGGATCTTAAGTTAATTCTTCCAATGGACTTAGGGCTTCGGGTGGAGGCATCTTGTGCATGAAGGTAGATTTAGTCTTACATGTTCTATACTTAAGTTTTATGATTGATGAATTGCTATTACAATTTTATATGCTAATTATTATGCTCGTGGTTTAGTTGATGGATAATTTTACAAGTACTTAGAAATCTCAAATATCTACCCATGGGATTCATTTTATTAAGGGGTATCAATTTTGATTTGTAAAATTTGCCTCTAGCATTATAGGTTTTCTTCTTACATGAACATAGATAAGAGTGGGTAGATTGCAATATGGATGCCTATTCAATAGTTGCATTGAAGGAAGACCCTTATGGTATTCTAGGATCAAGGGCAGGAGGGTTCTTATGGATTCAAGTGATCTTTCTCTTGACACATTCTATGAAACATAAGTAGGTATAAGACCATTGAGATGGTTTCTTTTGAATTTCACTACAAGAATGCAAATATATCTTCTTTTTCGCTATTTTACTAGACACTCAATTCAAGATAGATATGGCTCTATCTATTTTCAAAATATTTAGTCCTAGCAAGATTGCTAATGTAGTTTTTGGAGGTTATCAAATTGGAAATTCATGGGCTTATAGTGCAAGAAGAAGTTGTGTTGTCTAGAGATATGTTTATCTTATAGGTAGTCAATGGGAAAATTATAATTTTGAATCCATTAACATCCTATAATGGAATATGTTGAAATAATGAATGTTAATCCCAAATAGAAAGATTAATGTGATAATTATTTTTGTTTTTCACTTAGAAAAGGCATCTACAATGAACTTTAGAAATTAGATTTTGGTTAAGCTTCTTGGCATTCTAATGCTTCTTTTCTGGTGCTTCGTAGTAGTTGGAGGTGTGCTTGGTTTGAAGTGTAATCTTGGGGATTTCCACATTATGGTTTTGGTAGAATTGCTAAATATTTACATTTACTAGTAGAGTTTTGACGGTTTGAAGTTTTATTGTGTGCTAGTTGTGTGAAATATACTCCAAATTCTAAAAACTTGGAGTGCAAATTTACATTTATTGTGACTTGTTTGAATATTAAAATATTTTTCATTTATAGTCAAACTTGAGGGTAATTTATTGAGCAACTAAAAATAACCCACTCTCTATTTTAGAAATTTAATATTCATCCCTAATAGTCATTGCAGTTGAAAAATGTGTTTATTTTTCCATTATTTTTTTGCCTTTTTTTTTGCTAATGTCGATTCTCCTTTGTACTAATATTATCATATCTTGATTTCATAATAAACAGTACATCTCTAATTACTATTGTAGTCAAAGAATGCTTTTTTTTTCCAACATTATCATATCTTGATCTCATAATAAAATGTATATTGAAACCCCTATGCTTCTTTGTAAAAAGAGATAATTGGATATGCAATGTTGTATAACATGTTTGTCTTATGATTGCTTAAGTACTTTGATTTAGTATAGAATCCTTAGCTACTATCATAAAATATTTGTCTTTTTATCCATTACACATATCACTAAACTTTACATTTAATGAATTATTCTAATTTATATTATATAACATAAAAACAAATACCTTAGCATTGTTTGTAAGTCCATTCAAGTTTAGAAAATCCATATCAATCACTTCAAAATGTTGTGGCATTGCTTCAAACCCTCAAAATTCTACCACAAAATGTAAATATTTATCAGTTTTATTAGAACCATATTGTAGGTAGGCCCAAAACAAAGCATTAGAATACCAACAAACCACTATACAATATAGAGGAATTTCATTAGATATTGTGCTCTCCATTTCCCTAGTAGAGATGCATGCAAAATTTAGCGGCACGCATAAGGCACAAAAGAGTTTTGATTGCTAGTTTATTTAAAAACTATACATACTGGCATTTTTGGACCACCCTTTCATAATTCCTAGTAACTATTACATTGTAAAATGTCCCCCTAGGACTTTTACCTCCTAAGTTTAGCTCACAGGTCCCTTGTTTTTCATCATGCATGTTAGAATTGACTTCTAGAATAAGATGGCCTAAAACTCATGTCAAATGGAGCTTGAGAGACATTACAGAGCCTAAACCCTAACCCAAAATAGGTCCTAGGACAAGGGCGCTCGTACCCTTGTCCTATCTTATTTTGGTGGGGTCCCAAATTTGTATGTTGGTAAAGTGATTGTTATAGGTGTTCCTTGCTGACATCTTAAGTTTGAATTATGAAATTAAAGTGGGAATGTAGATATAAGCATGTTTAAGGTTTCATTTGCAAACTAGAAGATGATTATGATATTTTGGCAAACTTATGATTTTAGAGCATTTAAGGCATTCATTGTGGTAGCACAGACTTGTGTTGTTATTGTGTTTGTTATTAGAGATTTGGCTTTATCTTCTTATGTTGTGAAAGATCTTCATCTACATGCAAGCTAGACCTCTGAGGTGATATCTATTTATGTTTCAATCAAACATTTATCAATTTGTTTTTGCCTCTATCCTACGAGGACACAAACTCTCTATTTAAAAATAGTGTTGGAAGGCTTGAATACCATTCCGGGGTTTGACTGAGGCAATCTCCTAAACACCACAACCCCCAACCCCTCTCTTGTGATTGTAGGTGACAGGTGTCGGATCGCGAAGAGTGGAGTTGCAAAGGAGTGTTACAAAACATAAGGATCTCAGATCTAACATAAAAGTCTAGAAAAGAGCACTATCAGGGCTTGGGTGCTATTCCCTTTACCCTCTGGGTTTTCAAAGCCTAAAATCTCCAAAACAGTGATAATTAGTAGCAAAAAAGGTCTGGAAACCCTTAATAAAAATCCTACCTTGGGCTTGGGAATGAGTCCCTTTGCCCTTACTGTTTAGGATCTTGAACTTCAAAATCTAGTATGTGTTTGATCTTCATTTAGTATCTCTCTGTGTGAGCATTTGTCAGAATTCGTCTGTTTGTTCACGATTTTACATAATTAAGGTTTTGAGTATGATTGGGCTTAAATTAACACAAATCATCAATTTCCAAATTTCCCTATTACTGCAAGTGACAACCAACCTATAGGTGAATCCTCTTGTAGAATTTGTGATTCAACTCGGTTAAATGTCCTTGAGTGTGTGTAGTGAAAGGATGATCTCGTTAAGCTATCTATCAATCCCATCTTCCTCCCCTTTTTTCTACATAACATTTTGGTGAACCTATGTTTTTTATTGAAATTTGTACCTTGTTGAGTGTTTTACTTCATATCTTCATTCATTCATTTCATTTTCATCATATTGCATTTGAAAGTTTACAAAAAATTGAAAAAATAAAGTATCCTAGGCTTGCATTTTGACATAGTTTACATTATTTTCATTGTATTTTATGTAAATCATTTAAATATCTGATATTTACATTGGATCCAATATAAATTACAGCAATACATCATTCTATAATCATTCATCTTGCATTTTCATGCTTCATTTGTTACAATTTGCTTGAAATTGTGCATTTTTCATATAACCTAGTCTTTGCAATAGCTAGGGTTTGTGGTTAAAATCTTGTTTCAGATTTTATTTCTCTTTTAAACACTCTTTCAAATCTGATTTTAGAGTGTAGTGTTGTTGCATTGTATGTATTTGCATCTTACTTTTGCATTTTAGAACATTCACATTGAAAAAATTGAAAAAATTAAGCATTTTAGGTCATAAATAAGCATAATTTTGCATCTACTTCCTTGCATAGGTGTTGAAAATCTTTTAAAATATGATCTTGAATTCATACATACATTTCTCATTTAAAAATTGCACATCATTTTGCACTTTTTTCTTGAAAAATTGCATACTTTACATTACATGGCTTCTCATTGCAACAATAATGCTAGGGTTCCTCCTAGGCCTTATTTGAAAAGAAAGAAGTTCCTAAACTTGAAATAACATTTACACCTCATGATAGGACAATGGGAGATATTGAAGGACCTCTCTACATTACAGTGAATGTAATGGAGGTTCTTGTGCATAGAACATTTATAGATCCTAATTGCATGACAAATGTAGCAATAGAAGAGTTTCTTTTCTCACATGAGTTGATACAAGAATCTTATGAACCTATGGATGTAATGATTAAGACACATACTGGAGCCTTTATTCCTACTTTTGGGAAGATATCCTTATTGGTTACAGTATATGATAAAGCTGTGGAACAATTATTTGATGTCATCCCTTCATTTGACTTCTTCTGCATAAAATTGGAACATCCATGGCTCAAAGATATGAAGGTTGTCCCCTCAAAAATTCACAAATGCATAAAATTTCCTTTACATGGACAAGTGTGTACTATTCATTGTAATACATGGCAATCCATGTTTATGAAAAAGAACTTTACTCTTGATTACTTTTGGTCATGACCTGAAAGAGAACCTGAGCCATGAAGAGATCAACTTTTCTTAGCATACAAATGATACAAAGAAAAACTACTATCTAGAGTGGTTGGGCCTTCTATTCAAATAAGAGAAGAACAATCTGCATTGGAAGAACTTCCTAGATCAAAAGGTAAGATAATCTATGCTGAGGTTCCTCCTCTATCATCCTTACAAGGATTGAGAGTTACACATGGAAAATAAAACACTTAATCAAAGCAAATTAGATTTGAACAAGATTCCTCCTCTGAGATACAAAAACCTATGGAAAACATGAGACTAGATAGGCAAGAGAAAGGAGGAAGAGAAGACAACCTTTTGTCCAACGAAATGCATCTCAACAAGAAAACATTCCACCTAACATTGAACAAAACAAAGAAACACGTAAAGAAAAAGAGATTAAGGATAATGAGAAACGATGGGATATTGTACCTTATGTACCTCTTTCATCTCAAATTTGAGATTGGGAAGGTGATGATTTTCTTGTCGACAATCAGTCGTTCAGTTGTGCAATAGGTAAGTATTTCTAACCCTCGTGGTCACCTATGTCATAGCATTATTTTCTCACTTATGTGACCTCCCCTCTTGTGTTGTGTTCTCTTGTGATGTGTTATGTGTTGTTTAGGCCTCCTAGGATGACCCTTGATACTCTTGTAAGGTCAGGGATACCGGGAGACCACCTCTATCATGACCATTCTTCTATTTGTTTCATCATTCTTCTATCTTACTTCACCTCTATTTTATTGTTCCGTGTTGTGTCTTAGGTGCATAGCATTGTAGTTGATGACCTAGGGGCATCCTCCTATGTGATTGTTCTTAAGGCACTTGTTCTCCTCTCTCATTTTATTGTTTACCTTCTTCTAGTGATTCTATCTAGTTGACAGATGACGAAAACAAACATATACTGATACGGACCATGTGTCCCTTCAGCAAGCAAAATAAAAATGGACCTAGTCCATATATGAAGACATGGTTGATTTATATATCCAATGCTTGGCTAGTAGAATCACTATAATGCCTTGCCATGTAACCCTAAAGATAAGTTTAACTAAGCAATAAAAAGCGCAATATATATATATATATTTTTCTTTAGAAGTGGTAATAACAAAACATAACATGGTCTAATAGAAACAAGTTAAACTAACATCTCTAGGGATTACATAGCTGTATTATTGAAATATAACAACAACCAACAACATACATAGTTTAATCAAATGCATCAACTAGCATCTTTCATTATGAAATCCAAATACATCAAGAAGTTTGCACTAAGATTACAAGTACAAATAGTTTATCTTACAAGAGGAATTACATAGTTTCATTGTTACAAAAGCTCTTTTTCTAAATACATCAAATTACATAATGAATCCCACTCATACATAAATCTAGATGTAAAAAGTACAAATAACTATCTTCATATACATGTGCAACTGGAATCTGCTACGAGAGATACATCCACGAACCATGGCACTAGATAAACTAATGGAATAAAGAACAACCACCCGACCATGTGGAACCTTGAGGTCCAACCCCCATGCTAGGAGATAACAATGAGGTCTCACAAAGACAACAGTCAAGAAGATAATATGCTAACAGATGCAAGGACTACATATGACTCCAATAGAACACAGATCAATAAGAGCAACACAAGTAACTCAAATCAACACTTACACACTTAATTGAACTTCTAGAGGCACTCACACAACTGAAGGAGGAATTACAACTAGGGAGTACTAGACTATAATAAGTAGGAGTATCATTACATAGCTTCTCATGGGTTATCCTAGCAGGTCTTCCTAGGCATCGGTCCCCATCCTGGGTAATCCTAGTAGCCTCTCCCGACCACTGGCCCCCATACAAACTCATGCAGAACCAACATGCCTTTTATGAGGCCTTCTCATCTCATCTCATGCCTAAACGAGCACTTGAGCCATGAGTGAGGCATACATTATCTTACTTAATGTGATTAACTACCCAACCCCTTAATTCATTAATTTGGTTATCACTTGATTACCAACTTCCAATGGGTTATCCTGACTAGCTACTTTGGGCCCTAGCCCCACATTGAAAGCCACTACCCTACTTGCATCTAGAAACCCTATCCATCAAGCAAAACATTACCATCTTAACCACAAGTGCTCAAATACAATGCAAGACATTTACCTTCTTGCATAGGCAATATAATCACATGTATAGGTACACTAAGCAAGGCATAAACCATCTTACACATGTATTAAACCAACATGAAACATGTAGTGCCCCTCTATTCTCACCTTGGATGTACAGGTGAACTGACCAAGGCGCATGAAGATGAAGGTAAAATAACAGGAATAATTAAGGTAAGGTAAACAATTGATGTTGTATAATATAGATAGATGTTTCATCCATGTGTGGTTTCATATGATAGTTAATGTGTTTTATTGATAATCTCCATTGCGACACTGATAATGCAGGCTTTGACATTGTTTTTTATTCTAATGATTAAGATGTCGATCTTACTACAATTGTTATATGTTAGAATGGATCTCATGGACTGATTCTGTCAGATTTATTTGTTATGATGGTACTTCTGAGACTTATTCAATTTCATGCACCTATATGTTCAGTGTATGGTTTTGTTCAGATAATGAGGTAGATTCGATTTGGTTATGATTATGTGTTATCTAATCTAGATTGATATGATGTGGAAAGGACGATGTCGCATCACTTGCTTGCAAGTGCCTGCGATGTTGTAATTCCTTTTTCACCTAGTGTCAGCTTTTGTGCATCTATACATGCTTGATCGTGACATTTGTTGCAGGATGCAGGTATCAGGCATCGACTCCACCTGAATTAACAGGTCTGAGCGTGCCCTAAACCCAATGGATAAGTTGTTTCAGAGATAACTTAAGGTCCCACACCCCAAGTCATCATCCTCGATGAGGATGCGTGTTATGTTCAATTCAACCTATCAGTTTTGTCATGGTTAGGCAGTGTTGGTTGAAGCCTTGCTTTTCGAGCCGGGTTAGTGGTCAGGTAATTGATTGACATTTGACTTTGTTTAATTGAGTTGTTGGTCAAGTGTGTTTTGGCTCTGGCTAATGATCAAGGTTGATTTTGCATTCGAGATCTTTCTTGCTCAGTGGGTTAATTATGTATGCCTAGATTTTGTTGTGGCAAAATAGAAATTATTATAGTATATAGTATACTATTATTTAACCCACTATAATATTTAACATGGTTATATCATCATATTATTATTGTTATTATTATTACTATAATTTAATAAGTTATTTACGAATCAATAAATATAATGGATATATATTTTGGGCTATATATTGTACTAACACTTCTTGTTGAGTGTACATGTAGAATTATTATGTCAATGGATGATGGTGGTCATTTAGCCACTTTAAGTCTTTTTGTGTGATGTCAGACCTAGGCATGGAGCCCCAAGGTCTATTGGCCATGGTGTAGAGAAATATTATTTTTAGTTTTATGTGATAAAATATTTATGTTCTTGTGTGGGATTTAACCTTGTAATTTTTAAAATGATTTTTAAGTGTTTTTAAGAGGTCTAAGTTGTATTTTATGTTTGGGAAATTGTCTTATGTCTAAGGTACAGAGGTTAGAGGTTTATTTTTGTCATTTATAATATTTTAAAAGGTTTTTTGACCCTCCTTTAAGCCCCACTTACAAAAGTGACGAAAATGGGAAGGTAGTTGGGTGGTTGAATTAGTTGGGTGGTTGAGTTAGTTGGGTGGTTGAGTTAGTTTTGGGTAGGAAGTTACTCTTTCCTTCTCTTTAAAAACTCTTCATGGAGTGGGGGTGACTTGCTCATTTTTATGACTTTCATTCAAGGATTCTACCATTAGTGGGATATTGCGATCGAGGTATCATCTTTTCTTTATTGATTAAATATAAATATTATATGTTTTTCTTTCTTGATTAAATGTAAATTTTATATGTTTCTTTTCTTTTAAATATAAATATTATATGTTTTTCTTTATTGGTTAAATGTAAATATTGTATATTCTAAATATTATATGTATCCTTTATTTATTAAATGTATATGTTGTTTTTCTAAGGGTTGTTGCTTATGAAATTGGAAAAGCAAACATTTCATTGTAAATCTTGGAAGAAGCATATTTGTTGCCTTATTTGCATGTCATAAACCTAGATCATCCTAGCATGAATTATATTTCTGATTTTTACATTAGATCTGATTTGAATAACAACAATTAGTCATTTAATAATTATATATTGCATTTAAAATATCTTCATTGGCAGATTTTACAAAAAAAGAAAAAGAAAATGTTCATTTTATAGAAGACATAGTTATTATTGAAATTTAGGATTTGCAATTAATATCTTGTTTCAGATTTGCTGCTGTCATTTACATTCTTAAATATGATTTTAATTTGTTGTACCTCATGCCATATGTCATCCTCCATTGAAAATTGAAAGAAGGAACATGTTTTTATAACAGTTTTGTTGTGGTGATTGGCTTTACGCCTGCCAATTGCATTTGCTTGAAAGTTTTTAAAGTTTGTTCAACAAATCCCTTTTCGTGCATATCCTACACTCAACGCATTCCATGAGATCATATCTTCCTAAGATCTCCAGTCAAAACTATTTCTATGGCTCGTTTATGCTTCCACATTTTGCCTCTTTGAAGTATTCTGTCAAACAGTCACACGCATTGTCTATGCTTCCAAATTTCGCATGCATGTCTACTAGGGTAGTTGCAGCTAGACATCTGACAAAATACCTCTATCATTTATCCTCTTTGGACATTGATACGTTGTTCCAAAGCTCCATTTGTGCATAGGTACATAGGATGCTAGCAAATGTTACGAAGTTTGGTCATACACTTTCCAAAAGCTTTTGCTTGAAAGTTCTTAAAGCCCTTTCCACGTACCAATTTTGAGTGTATCCTACAAGCATTGTATTTCATGATAACAACTTGATAGCTTCATATATGTTCATTCCTTACAAAGTTGTTTAATAGGTAGAGATGAGTTACGGGATTAGGTCTTGAATCTAATGCAAAATATAGTATATCTCTTATGTGTTATCTTCCTATCTCTATTTATTTTTACACTTGTTGTTGATGAAAAGATGTAGTTTAAACTTTAAGGCATAAGTAAATTTCATGTTTTACCCTATGAAGAAAGAGCTCTTATATGTTCTTAGGTCCTTAATAATAATTCTAGTATGATTCATGTTGAGGATTTAAGAAGACAACTTTCTTTAGGTATTTTATTTAAGAATAGTTAACCAAGGTTAAAGATAGAACTTTTCTCTTGATTAGTGGATTAATATTATGCCATAATGGTAAAGATCACCATTGGATGATTTATCATTACTCATTGCATAAGCAAGGAAAATATTAAATATGTCAAAATACTTACGTTAAACTTAGATGGAAACTTGTTCTTTTAGGCTTGCATCTTATGGGAATTGTAGTAAACCCTTATATGTATTATGATCTTATATCCTTCTTATAAGTAGTTATTGGTGGAATAAGTTAAACTAAAGTGATTTGATTATTTCAAATAGATATGTAATTCTTATAGTCATTATATTACACTTTTAGCTCGACGTTGTTATATATATATATATATATATATATATTGATAATTAGTTTTATAAATTAATTAATTAATTATATACCTTTATGTGCTTTGTGACTACATAAAGAATGTGTCTCATTGGATAATAACATATATATATTATATTAGGGTTTTAGTATAAGAAATGCTTTAATTGGAATTAAATATATTATGTTTTCTTTTGTCAATAACATGAATGCATTATATATGATGTATCCTCCTTAATGATCTAAGTTGTTAATTCACTATGTATGTAAGTTAATGGAATAGAGTCTTATCAGATAAATTATTACATAGGAAAACTAGTGAAATGAGGTAATGTTTTACTTGATTTTGGGTTAGCAGTGAACCTATCATTTGTATGGAAAATGTGTTTTAATTGGATTGATAGTTGGCCTTATGTTTTAATGCATTAGTAAGGTGACAATAAGGGTTTATGTGTGTGTGTTAAAGATAAAATGCATATTGTGGAATATCTTACTAACAACTATCAATTGGGCTTTTGGTTAAGATAGGCATGTTTATAAATTATGCATTTATTGGTTATTGAATGATGGTTTCTTAAACATAATTATAATGGTTTTGTTAGTAGAAATATGATATATGGGTTTGGATTACAAATGTTGTAATTAGCATTTAATTTATAAGTAATTGTAATTAATATTATCTATGCATTGTTTAGCTTGACGCTTATATGTAATTGATGATTGATTAATATAATAGATAGAATTAATATTAATTAACTAGACCTAGGTTTTATGAAATTCTTGGTGGAGATATAACTTGAATCCAGTTGCTAATTTGATTAAATAGAATTTCTCTAGTAAGAAGAATTTATGTTGTCAATGAGTTGATTAGTTGAAATTGCTTATTGCGAGAAAATTTTTCATGTGAGTTGGTCTATGTGTAAATTGTCAAGTTTAGGTTCCAGAGGCATAAGGTAATATGATTCGATGGCATGTATCCTGTTCATAGGTGTCTTGAAATGAAGATGTTGTAAGAACATGATGTCTTTTGTCTATGTATGTGGGTCTTGGTAAACAATAATGTGAGATGATGTGCATACTGTGTTGCGAATATATTATGATGGGATTAAATCTCCTTCACGTATGTGTTGATATCGAGCTTGTGTTTAGTATTGTAATGGGGAGATCTTGGAAGTCGTAATGACAAACTATTTTATTCATGGTTGAGATTTGCGAGCAAGATGACCCATACCTTGCTCTGGATATGTGTTGTTATGGTTATTGCGATTGATCAACTGAAAGTTTGGGACAATGAAGTAAAGGTTGGTCGTTGTAATTATGTTTAGTAAGCAAGAAGGTAATGTCTTGCATTGTTATGTATACTTATCAGTATGATAGTGATTGTCTTGCTTGATGGTTAGGGTTTCTAGATGCAGGTAGGGGAGTGGCTTTCAATGTGGGGCCGGCGCCCAAAGTGGCTGTCAGGATAACCCATTGAAAGTTGTTAATTAAGTGAAAACCTAAAATGAACTGGGGGGAAAGAGTAAATTACACATTAACAAGATAATTGGATTTCCTCTCCCATGCCTGTAGTGCTCGTTTAGACTAAGGATGGGTAGAGAAGGCCTGGTTGGCAAGATCAACTTCCTTGTCCTCACGAAAGGAAGGTTGATTCCGCATGAGTCACCCTATGGGGCCAGCGCCTAGCGAGAGGCTATTAGGATAACTATAGATGGGGGCCAGCGCCTAGTGAGAGGCTGTCAGGATAACCCATCTTAGGACCGTGCGATGACACTCTCCCTACTGCAGCCTAGCATTCCCTAGTTGTACTCTCCCCATTTGTTAAGTGTTTGCCTCTAGAAGTGATGTTGAGTTGTTTGTGATATTGGCTTGTGTGGTTGGAAGTCATGTGTTGTCTTTGTTCTTATAGTCCTTTATCTACCTGACTGTCTGTTGTTTTGGGACCTTATGTTATCTCCTAGCTCGGGGGGTGGACCTCAGGGTTCCACATGGTCGGGTGGAAGAGCTTTATCCATTGGTTTTTCCCTTGCTGTTGTTCGTGAGCGAGGACTTATCTTGTGTATCAGACATCAGATCTTGTCCTTGATATGAAGACAATTATTTATGCTCATGTACTATCCTGTGTATCAGATTATTCATAATGTTTGTAATCCAATGTATTCAAAAATAGATGATGTAAACACTGTAATTTTGTATCCTCATGTGTATGAAAATTGTAGTTGTACTTGATATGGATGATTACTTATCTGATGTCATGGAAATGTATATGGTTATTCATTTAATGCAATAGTTACAGAATGAATCATTGTTGACAGAGAACATGATAGTAGTTGTCAGTAATGCAGCCATGGAACCCTGAGAGAACTTTACTTAGTATAGAATGTTAAATGTTACTTTATTATCTCTTTCAATTAAAAAAAAAATGTCCTGTTTGTATAGTGTAATTGTGTTGTTCTCTAGAGTTCCTTGGCGAGGCATTACAAAACAGGAGACAATATTACAAGAGTGCATTACATTCATCTCACATTCACACCCTCCTAGACCTTTGGAAATAACTTCTACAACACTTGACAATATAAAAATATAATGGTCACACATCACATTCACTTTCCAAGGTACACCCTAAACCAAGATCAATAATTCAATAACAAAACCACAAATGTGTCATAAGATTTGATGCACTAATAATGGTCTTAAAGAATGTAACATTATTCCAAGCATGATAAATCATCTAACAACATAAGATAACTCTATGCCAATAATGTAGAACAATAATAACTTGAAAGGGTTACCAATTATTCTATAATAGAAAATTCAGTCAAACAAGATACTACCCATTATTAGACTAAACCTCTTTCAACACTAATGTGGATCTTATTAGAATTGTAAACAACTTTGTGATTTCTATTCAAAATAATTGTATAAGAAAAACATAGAGGATCATAAAGTAGATTAAAACTGATCATCCATCTAAATCTTTAGAAAGTATATGAGTTAAATGCTAAACATTTTATATCATATCAAACCTAACCTCCACTTACTCACCTAATTTCATAACTAAGCACATTCTTTAATATAAGTCATAAATAAGATTAGAGTTCATTATATGACCACAAAGTTCCTTAAGGTGAAGAGGAAGTAAGATATTTATAAAAAGACTTGACAAGTCTTACTAAATCTGAACTAAATGTTATCTTCCACCAAAAAAATATCAAAGATATCTAGACATATAACAATCATAAATTAAATTAAAGACTAACTCTATGTACACTACTTAATTATTCTAATTCATACTAAAATTAAAGACTTTAACTAAGGTCATCATACACACCTTATAACTAGATCTAAAATAACAATTCAACATTTATAATATGATAATTTACATCAATTTGACTAAGACAAAAAATATATTAAGAAGCCTTATTTATTATCCATATTCTACTCTCTTATAATAGATAAAACTACTAATATTCTTAAATATACAAGATAAAATAATAAATCAATAAATTATTTTAAAAGGGTTTGACTTTTTATTTATAAAGCAATGCTTAAATATAACATATCGCTAACTTACATGGATGAAATAAAATACTACTTAAATATAACACATCCCTCAATAATAGGGATTTGATTTCTCATAAATGAAATAAAATAATACTTAAATATAACACATCCCTCAATAATAGGGATTTGATTTCTCATAAATGAAATAATACTTAAATATAACACATCCCTAAATAATAGGGTTTTGATTTTACTTTAAAAAAATACTTAAAAATAAAACACATGCATAAAACTATTTTTCCCTATTAAATAGGCAATTGACATCACACCTTCAAAATAATAAATAAAACTGAAATTAAAACAATAATTTATTAAAGGACAATTTTAAAGATAGTTAAACTTTATAATTAACATTATGCAACATCAAATACTTAATATTTAGCTAAAAAGGTTTAATTATTTAAATTCTTAAATTAAAATTAAAATAAGTTATTATATGCAAGAATTAATCAAATCAAATTCAAAAGAATAAGATTTTATGGTTTCATAATATATATTTTGATTTTACAAATAAGAATACTTTCTAAACTCTAACAAAATTTTTAATTCTAATATGGTAATACAAAAGGCAGATTTTTATGTTACCAAAACTTACCATTCCTATTTCCTATGAAGGTTAAAAAATTATTTAAGCACAAAGAGATTTATTTATTCACTTCTATTCATTTATTCATTTAAAAGTATTCACACAAACCATAATTAAATTTCATATAATGAAAAGAATTTATGTGAGAGCTTGGTTGAGCCAAGCCATACGACAGCCATGGACAAGAAGAGGGATTCTGAAGAATTTAATTCAGGTAAAATTTCATTGTTTTACATACTAAAATTCATTGTTTCAATTGCATAAACTATAGACCAAATGTCATTTGCAATATTTTTTCTTTCAGGCAACATTAGAGAGTACTCCCAGCACTGTACAACCGTACAACAATGCTCGAGGGAAAAAAGTTTCATAAATTTTTAAGTGTAAAAGCTAATAAAATCTAAAATCTCCTATACCTCTAGTTTGAGATAACAATTGGTTTGCAAATACTAAGTTTTAAATGCTCTTTCAGGCATGGTTCTATGCATATGGAGGTCGTACAATCAAGCAGGCTAGAGGAATAGAACATATGGAAGTTTTTTTAGAATGGAATTTATCTCTATTGGTATTATTATTGCAAGTCATCAAATGGTATGATATTTCAAACAAAAAAAATTTGTTTGATTGATTATATAGATTGATGGATGGAAAGAAAGAAATAGGTTTGCCTGGCAATAAATTTTGATCTCTACAGGTAAGGGCGACACTATAGAAGTTGAGATTTCTTTTGATAAAAGAAATTGACATAGACACATGAATGCAACAAAAGAGAAGGATTTAATTTCTTCCAGTAGCAAAAGATTTCATTAGCTAAGGTATCTACTATTAATATGAAAATATGATGATGTTGTCATAGAAAGATAGGTAGGTGTGAAGAAAGATAAATATGTGTGAAGATTAACACTATTTAAAATTGCTACAATTGCAGGATATATACAGCTAGATTGTTGAAGAGAACATCCAAGTAAATGCAGATGACATGATTAAATATAATGGGGCTTATAGAAAAGAATATATACTCATCAAGCATACAGAGAGAATAGGTTGCAGAGCTTGATCGATCATTTCAATTGACGGAAGAAACTTGCATTTGATTGCAGATGGACACTGATTTCAAAAGGGTTTACTATTGTTCAAAATAATTCACAGAGGATCACACTTCAACCGGAATTTGACAAATCATAAAATTGAATAGACTACTCACATACAAGATTTTTCTTCATATACAGACAAGCAGAAAAAAATTTGTTTAATAAATACTCAAAAATTCTTCAAATCTCGCTTGTGCCCTTCTCCTCTTCCTCTGCTAATTCCTCTTCTTTTCCCCAATTTTTTGTGTATCTTTTCTAAGAACCCTCCCCTTAAATAGTCTTCCCAAAACCCAAAATAGACAAAACAATTGATACCCACTATCACCATTCTCTCCATTACAGATATCCACAACCCAAAATTAATTGCATTCATAACACCACTAATAGAAATAATTTTTAAATTTTTGACAACCCACTCCAACAATAAATTAATGGAAAAATAAAATAAAATCTCACATGTCAGACAAAATCAATAAAGTACTAAATATTAACAATATTATTATTATTGCTATCTTCCAAAGCTACTAATTTAATTTAATATAAAAATCAACTAATTAATATTCTTAATTTTCTACATTAATTAAATGACTAATATTGATGTACATAAATAAACTTATTATTATTATTACTATAACAATTAAAAAATCTCCAACAAATACACATTGACTATATAACCAAAATGATCAAACATCAACACATCTATACACATAGATCACTTATTCTATAAAATGAACCAAACGACTATAATCAACAACTTAATACCTTGGTCACTAAGTTCAATATAATGAACCTTAAACTACAATAAACAAACAATAACAACCACATACCAAAGGATGACCAACACCCAAGGACAAGTACCAACTGAGCAACAACTACAACCATGACTAGAAATACATAAATGATGACAAACAGAAGACATTGGCTGACAGAGGGAACCCCATGTTATTCCCCATCCACATTATCCACTGGTGTAAAGGCACGCTCAAACCTGCTAATTCAGGTGGAGTTGGTGCCTAGTACCTACAACATGCATCAAACCAAGGGGTTGTGTACAAACACACACACACACACACATATAAAATCAAACACACTGTGACAGGGAATCATAGCATAGTAGGATGCTCATTATGAGTAATACTACACTGTCCCTTCACAAAACACATCATAAATATCCACATTAAACAAGTTTATTAGTAACTAAACAACCAGATAACACATAGTCAGATAGTCACATAATTCACATAGTAAAACAAATCTACATAATCAATTAATCCATAATTGATCACAACATAAGCATAATGTACTAATCATAAAGTATCAACAATGTCATCATAATAAACATCAATGAGTGTCATCAACTGTATCAAAATGGTAAACTTGCCATCAACATGTCAACATACCCCAAGTATTCCGAGTATCTTACCTTCATCTTCATGCTCGTTAGCCCGACCACCTGCTCATCCAAGGTGAGAATGGAGGGGCACAGCATCCTCCCCCCCAAAACTTGACATCCTCCTAGAAGTCACAGACTAGGGTGGAAACATAACATATTAGTATTGCAACTTTCTATTGCCTAAATACACATCCATATTAAGCAATTGTTCATAAAATAGGCACAATCATTCCATAACAATAAGACGAACATTAATTCTTTACCTTTAAGGCATATCATGTGTCTACTTATATCTAATCACACATATTTTGAAAGTTTCATACGATTTAGAGAATTACATTCACAAATAATCAAGGAAACATACATCTCATATCTTATTTCCACTATGCTTTTGACTATTTACCAACATACACAGTACAATTCTCTGGGGAGTCCTCCATTGAACATACTATCAAAGGTTTGACATGAACATGATAGAAACAACACTTAACACAAAACAGGGCCAACAAAAACAAACATTCGAAATAGCCACCATAGAGATTTTAAAAATAAATGCAAACCCAAGTGGGACAATAATCAAGTCCAACTTTAAGTCACAGAGTGATGACAATTTTTAACAATAAATCAAGTATAAAGGAAAGAGTTTTGATGACCACTCCTGTCATAAGAAAGCTCAAAGAAAGAAAATTCACTGCTAACCCCCAACAACACATGAAACAACCATTAAAATTTTCAAAACAACCAAATTACACAACAAATTCACATCACGATGTGAGTAATTTTAGCCACAAAAAGGGAGTATCTGCTACACAACATGTTGATGCATAAATTTGTGGGTCTAATCCAGTAGTAACATGGGAAACTTCTAAGATGTGGGAATGCTTCTCAGAGTGACCTCCAGATTTTAGGGAAGCTGGCTCTTTTGTTCTTTCAGTGGGGTTTTGGGGAAAAGGTTAGAAAGAAACCTAGATTTGTAGAAATAAATGCCTAATCTATGGCAATTCATTGGATTTGAAAAAAATAGTTTGCACAATGATTAAACCTTGAAAGATTTACTGAGAACCAAAAGAACTGATGTATAGTTAATACCTAATTTGTGAGCAAATTTAATAGAGGCAAAAGAAATAAAGAAATTAAAAGCAAGAAACAGAGATATCCCAAAGATGCACAGAACACCATCTCATTATTTGAATAGTAACAAGTTACAGAGGCAAAAGTTATTGCACAAAAAATAATTGTTACATTCTCATAAAGAATGAATTGCTAAGGCAAGAAGAAACTCTATCTACTCGCTGTATAAAATCTTTGATCTAGTAAACTGTATGTAGAACTCTCTTGAAATTGACCTGGATCTTGCCTTTATAGCCTAAAAAATGAAAGAAAATATCTTCACCGTTCACAAAATCTTCAACTGCCCACAAAATTTGGCCAAAAATTGGCAAAATAACTGTCATTGAAACTGAACTGTGGCTGCAACTGAGACTCATATATCACTGGCCATATCTATGGCTGAAAAATTCATCTCTATGTGAGAGAGAAGGTCTCCCGCTACTGTCCATTTTACTTGCCATGAAAAGCACCTAGCTGTGTAAACTTTAGGGTTTCATATCTTTATTCACAGTGAGGAGAGAGTCACTAAAATATAATAAAACTTCTACTTTGTCATTTTGAGGGACCCACCGTGTCTCTTCATAGACCTTATTATATTTTAAAACTATTTCTTAAAACTCCCGTAGCTTGCTGAAAATAAGATAAGACTTATATTACTTAGTAAAGTATTTAGCTTTACTAGACGGGCCCAACGTGTCTAACGTAATATCAAAAATGAAGCCACAGCCTCTTCTGTGACATATTTGATGCATTTTATTGAAATGAAATAAAAAATTTTATGTTTTCCTTCGCTGCCCCCCATGTGGCCTTCTCCACTGCTTGTTTCTTAGCTGCATCTACTTAAGCCACTTGGCACCCTTCGAATCAAACTTTTCTTTCTCTGTAGTGTAGCTTCCACGTGGTGCTCTCCACATCATTCTAAGTTTCTCTCTATCTCCTTGGGTTCCTCCACGTGTCAGCCTCCATTTAATTCTTTGCTTCTATTACTCTAGCCATTGATTCTCCTATATCGATGGTTATGATTTGAGTTGCACATTAAAACCAAACTGTGCGTAGATTTGAAAAGCCCTCCATTATTGAATGCTTCACACCATATTTGATAGGGTCATGTCATTATACATATTTAGCAACATTGTTGTCTATGATGTCACCTTTATGGATTGGACATATTCACACATCCTTTAGATTTAAAACTGAAATGATTAAGACATCTCTTGAGACCACGCTTCAGCTAATCCTACACCATTAGATGAGCATCTCAAACCCTTGATATGACTACATCCAGTTTGTTTCATCAGCCAAGAACCTTCCTCTATAGCATGCATCTTCACTTCATGGCTAAAAGTAACACCATTTTATGAGCTTGAGCCTCTTAGAAGGGTCACGCTTTCTCCCTATTGTAACTAGTGGTTGGGCGTAGTCTCTATCCTGCAATCATTCTTCTCTAAAAGACCAAACACCATCATTAAAACCTACCTCAAACTTCCTTGTGCTGCCTCTAGTTAATGCTCCAAACTTTGAACATTTGCAACATGCCTTCTTATTGCATCTGTTTATTTGATGCTCATCATCTTTTCATTAGCACTGTATCTATTTGTGACTAGTCTCTATATGCATCAAGGATGACTCATCACCTTATACACCTTTTTTAATCATGGCAGTGTACATTTGAGGGGAGCTTCTGAGACATAGCCTATGCCCTTTCAAATGCAATCTGCACGTTAGATGATGTTTGGCTTCATTTCTTTAGACTATGTTTTCTTAAGATTGTGTTCTCACTTCGATTGGGCCTCATCTGTGCTCCTTAGTCTCTATTTGGAATGACCACTATTCTAACAAAAGTGGTGTCCTCCTTCATTAGACAACACCATCTTTCATATAACTACTTGGTGATTGCAACTAGGAAACATACGACTACCTTGTTTCTCGAATTATGCCTTTGATATGCCTGAGGCTTTGATTCAATTTGTTTTGAATCTACGTCATGCCTCCATATGCAACATGATGTTGGAGATTACAATGCTTGAGCCCCTCCTTCATATGATTGTGTTATGTTATAATTTGTATGCTAGAAGCACTTTCATTTACAAGCTTATACTTGTATCTAAGCCTTAATGCTGCAGGGCCCGTCCAAATAGACGTGTCTTGCAATAGACATGCTATTCCCTAAAATGACTATATCACATTGGGTCATCTCACAGTCTAGAAATCATTACTTCACTGTATGGACAACACCATGATCTCCAACGTGATATTTATATATTTTGTGCCCTTAATGTCATAGCTATGTTGAATCCTTAGGCCATCATAACAATTGGAGTTGCCCCCAAATGCTTAATATGAAACTGCAACACCTAAGTCTCCTTTAGAGAATGAATCTCTAAATATTTATTATGACACATTTGTATTATATTGCACCCTTAATGGGTACACCATCACTTGCTATATACCACTTTTCAGAGGCCAATCCTCTGTAGCTTGTCTGATGACTTTATAGATGATGATGGTTTGCTTCAAATGGACACTTTTGATACTATGACGCCCTTATACAATATCTTTTGGTTTGAACATGAAAGTGGCACACTGCTCCTGATTACAAACATAAAAGTTTTGAAATGGTGAGAAAATTTTATCACCAGTTCTTGGCAACCTTGCTGGGAAAGTGGGCCTACTCACTTGAACCCATAGTCTCTGGCTTGAGATTAGAAGCCTATGTATTGGGCAATAGAGTCAGAATATGTAACACAAAAACAACCAAGCACCTGAAAATGGAGCTACAACCAATATGTGTATCCAAAACAAATGCAACTACCCTAAAGATGCATGAAACTGAACTGAAACACTACTGACCTAGATACATCCCACCACTAAAACTGGCTGCACCACTTGGATTTTCCCTCAAACTCTATTACAGAAACTGACATTTACTAAAACAAACAAACTTAACTGAAAACTAGTGTTGCTAATATAGCTTATTCTAAATTTCTAAAACTAATTACTGACAAATTAACACATGGGAATATGCCCATTCACCAGGATGGAAAAGTAACTACCGGATTAGATTATGCTTCTCCAATAAATCCACATTGCACTGATAACTAACCATATAAAATACATGAAAAAGTATAATAGAAACTTGTACCTCTTTGGCTCTCTGCACTCTGGAGGTTCCTCGTTTGCAGAAAAATACTAGTTAGGCTTATTTGCATGCTGTTCATACTCTAGTTGAGGGTGAGGAAGAAAAATTAGGCATTGGAGCTCATCTCTCTATTTGTATATGAAAGATTTAAAAACTTCTGTTGACAAAATTTCATCAGAAACCTCTTTTGCAAGGTTTCTCATAGGTTCACAACATATCATAGTATCAAAACTAGGTGTGTAGGTAATAGAGCTGCCAAGAATAGTCTTGAACCTGATTAGGGTTCCTTTGTGCAAGAAGAAAGGTATAGAAGATGACTCAGTATATGACACTTTGTTCTTGCAGATATCTTTGCAGATCATATCACCATGAATCTTCTCTTGCATCAATGGGTCTTCATCAGGGAGAAGATAATAACTATCTTCAAAAATTGAAAACAAATCAGATCTTGCATCATCTTTTGTTTTAGGACTTTCTCCATGATCACCCTCAATAGGCTTTGTGAATGAACCATGCATTTGCTGAATTGTAGGCTCTTCTGTATCAAGAAGCTGGTATCCTTGTTGCAAGATCAAGAATAAATCCTCATCATGCTCCAAATGTTTCTCATGTATCTCCATGGTTTCTACCTCAAAATGTGAAGCCTTGTGACTGAAATAAAGACATTCATTCTTTGTAGACTCTGGTATAATATCATTTGCAACCTCTTCCTCAAAATGAGATATAGATGCAGTGTCAGTCTGGACCCAATACTTTTCATCTTCAAAGCCCTTCCTGAAGTACTTTTCAGCTTCTAGAAATGTCACCTCATCAGCATCTTTTGAAGGCTTTGCAAAACATGACTGAAATTTTGAATCACATGTTGCCACATATGCTTGATGGTTAAGATCATAAGAACACATTGAAAAAATAGGAGCCACTACCTTGCTTGTATCTTGATCTTTGAAACTCAAATTTTCTTCAATGTCAAAATGACAAAGAACTTGATCTAAACTTTCTATGGAATGACTAGAAACTTCAGAAATTTGTAATGCATAAATGTGAAGATATGAAGGTTTCTTTGGTGCCTGAGGGAGGGTTTCTTCTACAAACTGACCACATTGGTATTGTTATTCATAAGGGTCTTGAGGCATTAAACATGGATCATCATGGTATAGGTTTTGATATTTTAACTCATTCAGCTCATGGGTGATGGTTTTTATAAGTTCTTTTACCTCCATCATCTCCTCATGATTTGGCAAATCAGCAGGGAGGGTAAGTGGATCAGAATAGGTATACATTTTACTACAAGAAAAAACTAGAGATAGGCTATTTGCATGAGGCATCAATGGTTCTAAGGGTAGAGGAGACAACTTACCAGCTATTATGAGGTTACTTTCAGCCTTAATACCAAGGTCATATGACTGGGCTAAAGTTTCACCTCCTAAAGATTGTATCATGATAGAGATCTCAGGATCTAAAGATTTTAAATAGTAAAGAAATGCAAAGACTAGAGATGACCTGATATCAATAGGGAATTTCTTCCATACCTTGTCAAATCTTGAATTGAAATCATGTATGGGCTCTACAGGATGCCTCTTGATGGTGATGAGGTTCTGGATAAGAGTGCTAACATATGTCCTCTCCTGAACTGGTTGTAGATGAGTCCTCCAAGTTGATCCCATCTAGTGATTGAACCGAGCTGCAAGCTTCTTTAGCATTCTTTTGCTTTGCCTTTTAGGAAGGATGCAAGTAACAGAGGAGCATGATTCTTAGTAGTGACATTGTGAACATAACATAGATTGGCTACATCTTGGATGTGATCTATAAGGAAAACTGATCCATCTCCAAAAAAGTGAGGTAGTGCCTTCCAAGCTGTGTTAGGAACTTGACCTTACTACTAAAAAATAAGAGGACTTGAATCCAAGTCACAAAAAGTAAATCTCTTTGAATATTTAGATGCACATATATACTAGGGGCTGCCATGGTCTGTAGGTGCAAAGATTTGAAAAAGATTCACCAATAGAGTTGCCAGATGGAAGATTCATGCTCCTATCAGCAGATATTTCTATGATTTTCCATCAAAATCACAAAATATAGGGCAAAGATTCATAGAAAACAAAGACCCGAGTCTTCAAATTCAGTCCCATTGGGCATTCCAAAAACTATTGATGCCTAAATCTGTGGGTCTAATCCAGCAGCAACAAGGGAAACTTCTGAGATGTGGGAATGCTTCTTAGAGTGACCTCTAGATTTTAGGGAAGCTGGCTCTTCTGTTCTTTCAGTGGGGTTTTGGGGAAAAGGTTAGAGAGAAAACTAGATTTGCCGAAATAAATGCCTAATCTATGGTGATCCATCAGATTTAAAATGAATAGTTTGCACAATGATTAAACCTTGAAAGATTTATTGAGAACCAAAAACACTGATGCATAGTTAATACCTAATTTGTGAGTAGATTTAATAGAGGCAAAAGAAATAGGGAAATTAAAAGAAAGAAATAGAGATATCCCAAAGATGCACAGAACACCATCTCATTATTTGAATAGTAAAAAGTTACAGAAGCAAAAGTTGTTGCACAAAAAATAACTGTTACATTCTCATAAAGAATGAATTGCTAAGGCAAGAAGAAACTCTATCTGTTGGCTGCATAAAATCTTTGATCTAGTAAACTATATGTAGAACTCTCTTGAAACTGACCCAAATCTTTCCTTTATAACCTGAAAAATGAAAGAAAATATCTTCACCGTTCACAAAATCTTCAACTGCCCATAAATTCTAGCCAAAATCTGGCAAAATAACTGTCATTGAAACTGAACTGTGGCTGCAATTGAGACTCATATATTATTGGCCATATCTGTGGCTAAAAAATGCATCTTTGTGTGAGAGAGAAGGTCTCCCGCTGCTCTCCATTTTACTTTCCATGAAAAGCACCTGACTGTGTAAACATTAGGGTTTCATATCTTTATTCACGGTGAGGAGAGAGTCACTAAAATATAATAAAACTTCTACTTTATCCTTTTGAGGGACTCATTGTGTCTCTTCATAGACCTTATTATATTTTAAAACTATTTCTTGAAACTCTCGTGGCTTGCTGAAAATAAGATAAGACTTATATTACTTAGTAAAGTATTTAGCTTTACTAGAGGGGCCCACTGTGTTTGACTTAATATCTAAAATGAAGCCTTAGCCTCTCCCATGACATATTTGATGCATTTAATTGAAATGAAATGAAATATTTATTTTTTCCTTTGCTGCCCCCGACATGGCCTTCTCTGCTACTTATTTCTCAGTTGCATCTACTTAAGCCACTTGGCATCCTCTGAATCAAACTTTTCTTTCTCTATAGTGTAGCTTCCATGTGGTGCTCTCCACATCATTTTGAGTTGCTCTCTATCTTGTCAGGTTACTCCACGTGTCAGGCTCCATTTAATTCTTTACTTCTATTACTATAGCCATTGATTCTCCTATATCAATTTATGATTTGAGTTGTACATTAAAACCCTAACTCTATGTAGACATGAAAAGCCCGCCATTATTGAATGCTTCACACTATATTTGACAGGGTCACGCCTTTATACATATTTAGCAACATTGTTGTCTATGATGTTGCCTTTATGGATTAGGCATATTCACACATCCTTTAGATTTAAAACTAAATTGATTAAGACATCTCTTGCGACCACGCTTTAGCTAATCCTGCACCATTAGATGAACATCTCAAACCCTTGATATGACTACATTTGGTTTGTTTCATCAGCCAAGAACCTTCCTCTGTAACATGCATCTTCATTTCATGGCTAAAAGTAACACCATTTTATAAGCTTGAGCCTCTTAGAAGGGTCACACTTTCTCCCTATTGTAACTAGTGGTTGGGCGCCGTCTCTATCCCATGGTCATTCTTCTCTAAAAGACCAAACGCCATGATTAAAACCTACCTCAAACTTCCTTGTGCTGCCTCTAGTTAATGCTCCAAACTTCAAACATCTGTAGCGTACCTTCTTGTTGCATCTTTATATTTGATGCGCATCATCTTTTCATTAGCATTGTATCTATTTGTGACTGGTCTCTACATGCACCAAAGATGACTTCATCACCGTATACACCTCCTTTTTTAATCACGGTAGTGTACATTTGAGGGGAGCTTCTGAGACATAGTCTATGCCCTTTCAAACTAAATTTGCACCTTCGATGATGTTTGGCTTCATTTCTTTAGACCACGACTTCTTAAGACTGTGTTCTCACTTCAATTGGGCCTCACTCGTGCTCCTCAATCTCCATTTGGAATGACCACTATTCTAACAAAAGTGGCGTCCTCCTTCATTAGACAACACCATCTTTCATATAACTGCTTGGTGATTGCAACTAAGAAATAGACGACTACCTTGTTTCTCAAATTGTGCCTTTGATATGCCTAAGGCTTTGATTCAATTTGTTTTGAAGCTACATCATGCCTCCATATGCAACGTGATGTCAGAGATTACAATGTTTGAACCCCTCCTTCATATGACTCTGTTGTGTTATAATTTGTATGCTGGAAGCACTTTCATTTACAAGCTCATACTCGGATCTAAGCCTTAACACTATAGACCTCATCCAAATAGACGCGTCTTGCAATAGACATGCTATTCCCTAAAATGACTATATCGCATTGGGTCATGTCACAGTCTAGAAATCATTACTTCACTGTATGGATAGCACCATGATCTCTAGCATGATGTTTATATATATTGTGCCCTTAATGTCATAGCTATGTTGAATCCTTAGGCCATCGTAGCAATTAGAGTTGCCTCTAAATGTTTAGTATGAAACTGCCACACCTTAGTCTCCTTTAGAGAATGAAGCTCTAAATGTTTATTATGACACATTTGTATTAGATTACACCCTTAATGGGTACACCATCACTTGCTATATACCACTTTTCAGCTCGGCCAATCCTCTGTAGCTTGTTTGATGACTTTATAGATGATAATGGTTTGCTTCATATGGACACTTTTGATACTATGACGACCTTATACAATATCTTTTGCTTTGAACATGAAAGTGGCACACTACTCCTGATTACAAACATAAAAGTTTTGAAATGGTGAGAAAATTTTATCACCACAACACTCAAGGACATAAGGTCCAGAATGCATTAGAGAATGTACACCAACAATCAAAGAATTAAGTTAACTACATCCTGTTATATAAACAACTTTTATACAAGGATTTAAGGCAACACAATCGCTACTTATTTACTTGAACAACTTCTATCTTGAATATAATACAATTTCCTTTTACTAAACTATGGAAATATGCAATTGCTTCCTTATGCAAGAAGATATAAAGGAAATGTATGATGTCACACACATGAATAATTAAAAATTATAATTGACTTACATTATCACATTCATGATCCCATGGGCCCAACACAAGCTCCTATTTGATCTCCTGCACATAGTTCTTACACAGGCATATACAATGATAACTTTCATAAACCAGAATAGATCTTCCACATGTAGTCATGACCAACTAGGAAATAGATATTAGATTATCAAGCAACCATGCAAAGATACCCTTCACATGACAACATTGCATAACTAGATAACTCATGATGCAAGATACCACAAAATGATTAAATCATTCCAATACTTAGTTGCATGCACTCACATTCAGGAAACTTGTACTGGAAGATATATCATCACATTTTTAGAAAACAAGAAGAAAGAATACATTATAAACATATAAGTAAAATAGGACATAAAGAATTCATTTCTTAAAGAGTGAGTTTGCAAACTTATTAACCTTCTAATGTCATACTAATGCACACAGGTGGGAAGTACTATTAACAACTCACCACAAAGAGAAAATCATTTAACCTAGAGCAACAACAACAATCCAGAGATCTCAATGTTACAACCTAGGCTTTTATACCGAGTATAATGCCTTGCCATGCAACCCTAAAGATAAGTTTAACTAAGTAATAAAAAGGGTGAAACACACACACACACACACACATATTTTCTTTAGAAGTGGCAATAACAAAACATAACATGGTTTAATAGCAACAAGTTAAACTAACATCTCTAGGGATTACATAGCTACATTATTGAAATATAACAACAACCAACAACATACATAGTTTAATCAAATACATCAAGAAGTTTGCAGTACAAATTGTTTATCTTACAAGAGGAATTACATAGTTTCATTGTTACAAAAGCTCTTGTTTTGAATACATCAAATTACATAATAAATCCCACTGATACATAAATCTAGATGCAAAATGTATAAATAACTATCTTCATAAATAGGTTCAATTGGAATCCGCTACGAGAGATACATCCATGAACCACGACACTAGATAAACCAATGGAATAAAGTACAACCCCCTGACCATGTGGAAACTCGAGGTCCACCCCCCGTGCTAGGAGATAACAATGAGGTCCCACAAAGACAACAATCAAGAAGACAATATGCTAATAGATGCAAGGACTACATATGACTCCAATAGAACACAGATCAATAAGAACAACATAAGTAACTCAAATCAACACTTACACAGTTAATTGAACTTCTAGAGGCACTCACACAACTGAAGGAGGAAATACAACTAAGGAGTACTAGACTACAATAAGGAGAAGTATCATCACATAGCTTGTCATGGGTTATCTTGGCAGGTCCTCCTAGGCACCGGCCCCCATACAAACTCATGCAGAACCAACATAACTTTCATGAGGACAAGACAGTTGATTTGCCATTCCAGGCTTTCTCATCTTATCTCAAGCCTAAACGAGCACTTGAGCCATGAGTGAGGCATACATTATCTTTCTTAATGTGATTAACTACCCAACCTCTTAGTTCATTAATTAGGTTATCACTTGATTACCAACTTCCAATGGGTTATCCTGGCTAGCCACTTTGGGCCCCAGCCCCACATTGAAAGCCACTCCCCTACCTGCATCTAGAAAACCCTATCCATCAAGAAAAACATTACCATCTTAACAACAAGTGCTCAAATACAATGCAAGGTATTTACCTTCTTGCATAGTCAATATAATCACATGTATAGGTACACTGAGCAAGGCATAAACTATTTTGCACATGTATTATACCAACATGAAATAGGAGACAATATTACAAGTGCATTCCATTCATCTCATATTCACACCCTCCTAGGCCTCTGGAAACAACTTCTACAACACTTGACAACATAAAAACATAATGGTCACACGTCACATTCACTTTCCAAGGCACACCCTAAACCAAGGTCAATAATTCAATAACAAAACCACAAATGTGACATAAGATCTGATGCACTAATAATGGTCTTAAAGAATGTAACATTATTCCAAGCATGATAAATCATCTAACAACATAAGATAACTCTATCCCAACAATGCAGAGCAATAATAACTTGAAAAGGTTACCAATTATTCTATAATAGAAAACTCAGTCAAACAAGATACTACCCATTATTAGACTAAACCTCTTTCTACACTAATGTGGATCTTATTAAAATTCTAGACAACTTTGTGATTTCTATTCAAAATAATTGTATAAGCATAACATAGTGGATCATAAAGTAGATTCAAACTAATCATGTTGATAACTGAGAGGGGGGGTGAATCAGTTATCTTAATTACTTAAACTCTCTGTCCTTCTTTAACAGTTAGTGCAACATCAAATCATATCAGCAAACATAACCATGAAATTAGAAATAACATCAATACATATAACACAATGATTTTGATGTGGAAAACCCTGATAAGGGAAAAACTAGGGGGTGACTAACCCAAGATTTTATTCTTTGTTAAAAAAATAAGATAGTACAAAATGATACTTGCCAATTAGGGCTCACTACCCGAGCACACTGCTCACAAGAGGCTCATTGCCTACAAGAGACTCACTATCTACAAGGTATAAAGAAAGTAACCAGGTGATTGAACTGATGAGAAGCATCCATATACATTGAGGTTCAATTCCAGTTAGGCTCAATACACTGATCTACTGCACTTCATTCTTCCTCTTCTTTGGTGCTACTGTCTTTTCACATTCTAGATCTGTAAAGCTACTTCCACACCACTCTCTGCTTTTCTTCGCACACCACAACACTCAACACACACCTTTACATCAAAATCCATTTGGTATATATATCCACACCAAGAATTTCATCATCTTTCTAGTCAGCATCTAGAATACTCAATATTTTCCCAAACTCTGATCTGTCGGCTGAATCCTTGCATACTAAGTGATGCAGATCAAAGAGATACTTATATAAGTCATCAATCATGTTAGCTAACCATGAATGATTTCTCAAGAAACTTGATTACCATCAATTTCTCATCCGGATTAAGGTCTGATGCTTTGCCGGTCAGTTCTTCCTTAGTCTACTCTGTCAAACAGGAACCCAACACTTAGGTACTCATATCCCTTCACTCTTTCGTCACCAGAGGCTCAATTTCTGGAATGTATCAGTCATGGTACTCCTCTTGACTTCCCCAAGTCCACACTTTTCTGAGATACTTCCTCTGAGAGATCTAGACCTGATTGTCGGACCTTGCTGCATGCTCTGTTCTTTCTCACCGAACCAAAGTATTTTTCAATCTAACTTCCGGTATAGACATACCATGTACTGCGAATGTGTGGGATGGACTTTGATGCCATCAATGACAACATTCATGAAGCCACACAGTGTCTCTTTCCAACAATCTCCCCCTTTGGCATTGATGGCAACACTTAGTGAAAAATGACTAACTGTTATAGCTTACTCCCCCTTGGCTGATGCTTTGTTCTTATGTACATTTTTCTAGAGCTCCCCCTTAGCTAGATTCCACATTTTTCACTGGTCCTCACTCCCCCTTTGACATCAATGGCAAAGGGTAGAATTCGCACACCAAAATTTCCAACAATCAACCTATACATATCCACATAAGTATATATACAAGTTATACTTACATATACTTAAGTATATCTGCAAAAGTATTTTTCAACTATACAACTTATGTCGCCCAACTCTGCTTCATCTTGTCCAAAATTGAGATGTGAGCACTCAAGAGGAATGCAAAAGCTTCTGCCCTCTTTAGATCTATCAGATCATTGGTTCGCGCTGTGGTCTGAGCATTAGTTAGGGCCTCATGCATGGCCTCATGCATGGCCTCTAACTTAGGGATAATTATCCCTCTAATTTCACCCATCCTACTTATTATATTCTACCTTTCCTTTTAAAGTTTCTTTAGTTCATTTAGAATGGCAATGGTCTGACATTCTTAGTTTATTATGGATGTGGTGAGAGGATGAAAATTCTAAGATATACTTGAAAGTTTTCCCTCTTGTTCTTTCACTTTCTTCTCAATATCCATTGTCACTTTAGACCAGGATAAACAAAATTTATATATATCTCTGCCATCTTTAAGAGCATTTTCTAAGCTCTTTATCCCAATATCCATATTTCTCCTATCATTTGTTATTAGCCCTTGTACCTCAGAGAATCTCTTTACCAAAAACTCCTTTCGGACCTTTTCTTCTGCCGACTTCTCTAAGGAATCAAAATGTGTGCTAATAGTATTAATAAGATATTTGAGATTACCAGATGAAGAGGCTGAAGGATCCTTCTAGAAGGATGGCATGATCTTCTCCAATACACCGGATGCAATTTCTATCAGCTCACAGTCTTCCATGTGAGACTTCAAAAGTTTTTCTTTTCCCTTTGCTTGGGCAAAGGATGCTATCTTCATTGTTTGAACCGGGGAGAGGGAATCAAAATTGAATGGTCCTTGGAGTAGCTCTAGTTCATCTAATTCCATCATTTCTTTTGTCAGGAAGTCTTTGACTACTTCTGTAGTGTCTCTTGCTGGAGATAGAGTTTTCTTCCCTCCTGTGGCCTCAGAGTTGTCATCTGGGGTTTTCTCTATTTGATCTTTTTCTCCTTCCTTGTCTTCTTCTTCTTGATCAGTTTTCTCATCTTTTCTTTCTTCTCCTTCAATTCTGGAGTTAGCAGGGGGATCCGGAAGAGAGATGTTTACTTCTTCAGGGACTTCCTCTTCTAAAGTAGAAAAATCCAAGTCCCGAGTCCTTTCCTCACCTATGTCCTTTGGCTCTTCTCCATTTTTCATAGTAGATTCTTCTTCGTCATCCATGGTAGAGGGTTCATCACCTAAGTCCTCTATAACAGGAAGATTGAATCTTTTAAAAGCATTTTGGAGGATATCTTCTGTTTCTTTTGCCACTTTGTTACTTTCTCCAAGCATAAGCTGATTCATTCTAGCCTTGCTCTATAACTCATCCTTGTAATCTTTGAAGATCATATTCATTTTTTTCAGAGTGATTGAAGGATAGAGATGAATAGATATCTGTTCCCAGATCTCAAGGTCCTTTGCCTTAGCATTGTTTTTCCTTATTTCTAGTTCCTTCTCTAGGCTTTTGGGAATTAGAGATATGATTTCAATAAATGCCTTATTATAGATATTTAGATACCTGACTATAGCTTCTTGCAAGATCTTCTGGTCAGCTTCATTATATTCATCATAGACCTCAGTCATTGGTTTTAGGTTCCCATCCACAGTGACTAATTTGATGATATCATCAATGCAGAGAGTAGGTTTTTCAACAAATTCTTTTGTCTTTTCTTGCTTGCCTTGACTAGTAGAGGATTCACTGGATGTTTTCTTCTTCTTCTTCATTTTCTTAACTTCCTCATCTGTCTCTATCTCTTCATCATCCTTGAGACTTGTATAGGACCTTGTTACCTTTTTCTTTGTTCTTTTCTCTCCCTTTCCGGATGTTTGGGCTTCTAATTTTGATGCCTTTTAGCTCTTAGAGGTGGCAGGTGCAGAGATTTTGGAGGATCTGGTTTGGGAGGGGGTTGCACTAGGGCACTTTCTTTTTCTATCTCTTGCCTTTCTTTCTCTGCCCTTTCCATCTTTTCTCTATTGGCATCAAGTACCTCCTTTGATATTCCACGCCTCTTGGCGAATTCTTCTACTTCCCTTCTCACTTTTCTCTTGATCTTAGGCTGTCTTAGTTCAACATGAATTTTCACACTTAATTATTGAAAGGTTGCAAACCTTTCTACCTTAGGATCCTTGGGTTGACTTAGCATGTGTTGAACATGTAGCTCTACAATTTTCTCATCTACTTCATACCCCATTAGCACGATCCAGACTATCCTTGGCTCCACTGCCTCCATTAGGCATTGATCAGTGTCTACAATAAAGCACACTGTATCCTTGTATTTCTCAACCAATGATTGGGGGATTCTTTCTCTAGCATGCATCAAGCTTTGGAAGTTTTTGAAGTAACCCCATAGTGCTATATTTTGTGCCTTGGCATCACCAAGTCCATACAAATAATCCCTGATTTGTATGGCAATAGGTCTGTCATTTTGCCATACCCAGCCACTAGATCTGGGTAGCTCATTCATGTAATAGAAGAATAGATAGAGTATCAAACCACCATATTTGAAAGAATTCTTCTTATCCTTCTTTATCTTCTGCAGATTCTCCAAAAGTTGGTTTAGAACGAGCTCACAAAGATCATAGTCAACATTCTTTCTTAACATTTCATAAGCGGTGTAAATTGATGTTCTAGATACATAATTCTCTCTGCTGGAGTGATATATCTTATAGCCAATTATCATGGCAGCAAACTTGATATCCAGATCTATGATATCCTCAATTGTCATTGCTCTTTTATCAAATTTAGATCTAGTAGCCTCACTCATAGTTTAGTTTTTTATTGATTTGAGAGTAGGTAACCCACCGAATGAGTGCAATCCAGTCACCGCCCTAATGGCATCCTTTGTGATCTTAAATGGCCTCATCAACCATATGAAGTTATCATGCACTCTGCTCAGAATATACCAGACCCATTCATCTTCTGCAAAATAGGGGAAATGAATGCACTATCTAAAATTCTTGTCCCGGATGGCTTTGTACTAAGGTTTGAGTTCAAATGATTCATCTATTAGTTGCTTAGGATATATCTCCATCAGCTTGGATTCCTTGAATTCCTCAATATTTGCATGAATGTATGTCCTAATGTCTTCAACATGTAAAACCCCATGCAGAATGCTAGAGAATGCGCCTAAAGGATCTACTTCTAGATATTTATAAGGGTGTTTCTTAAATTTAGGGCATGGCCTATCAGTGATTTTGACAACATTCGGAGTAGCCATCTTTCAACTGATTTAGAGGGAGATTTACAAGAGTGAAAAAGACCTTTTATGCTTCTAGGGTTCACAATACGAACTGGATCAGATTGCTGGAAGAATCAAATTCTACGGTTGATCTTTGAGAGGCTTTGATGTAGAGTGGCACAAGGGAAGCAACACACAAAGGTTTACTCTATTGTCCTTTGCCCACTCACCCACTTCAACTAGCCTTCAACTAACCAACCAACCAAAGGCACATACAAGGCATATGAAGGATTTGATGTCCAGACTATTGTCCAACCCCTAAGGCTTCTCCAACACCTTAAGAAAGATCAACAAACACCTTCTATGCAGTTGGTTTGATCTCCAACTTCCCAAAACTCTTCAACCTATACCTTGACTAGTAAGGCTACTAGCCCTCCAAACTAGGTTTTCTCAACAAAACTTGACAAAATCCCAAAGGTCTAGGCAAACAAATGATGGAATTGAACACCCTTCAGGATACCTTAACAAACCTCCAAATCTCCTGCTCCAACTCTACTCCAGCAATCCAGAACGCCTACTAGGTCTCTAGGCCTAATTGATCAATTTAGGCTAGGTTACAAAGCAAGTGCTCAAAATTGGGTGCATAGGTCAGGGGCAGGAATTTGGAATGCTTCTACCATGTCCCTACAACACAAATCCATCATTTATTTGCTCACCCTAACAGGATTCTATCATCTACAACCTCAAATAGCATGAAATTGGCCAAATACAATGAAATACTTGACCTAGGGCATCACCTTAAAAATAGAAGACTGCATTTTCTGACAAAAATCTTTTGGAATCTTATAGTACATACCCCTAGCCTGCATTTCACCAGTTTTTGCAAATTTTCAACAGTGGGAATGCATTCTAGGGCCGGATTTCTATGGCTGCCCTAGAAAATAGGGTTTCTAGACCTGTTTTGAAAGAAAAATCTATAACTTTTGATCCCGACCACTTCAGGACCTCAAACTAGTTGCATTGGAACCCTGACTCCAAGCGCTTTCAGAAAAATGTCATTTACACACGTGAAAAGTCCGTACAATCCATACACAATGAGAAAAATAGGAAAATTTACTATTTTCTGTAGTTTCAAAGCCCCAAAACTCCGTACTAGACCTCCTCTGCCATACAAGAGTGAATTACAATTGTTTTTCACCTATCCAAGTTGGTTTCTAACTTCCAAAAGTAGATTCAACTGCCCAAACTAAGTTTTGAACCGGCCAATGTGTCATTGGCAACATTGGCAACTTGTTACACTATGGAGTTTTTGCATTTTTAAGAGGATGGCGATTAGGTTTGCTTGTTAAATGGAATCAAACTACCATCACACTCCTTAGACCATGCTAAAACACTAAGACAACTCAAACAAACTCAAAAAGCCAATATTAGACCTTCTAGGCCTAAGTGGCACAACTAGGTCCAAGTGGACTAAGAAGGATATGGGGTTTATAAAGTTACCCCAGACCTCTTGACCACACAAGAATAGACCTTCCAACATGGCTATGAAAAGCCTTATTACAAAACACATTAAACAAAAATCACAACCTTTCAAAAAAAATGCAACCAAAGTGACTTTAGGAACCAAGGTGCTCCTAGGTGCCCTGCACCAGGCTTGAGACAATTTTGTTGCAGAGCTCCTTTTCTCTTCTTCTTGAATGCAAATGTACAAATGATGAATAAAAGAACCCTTTTATTTCTATGCAAACCCTAATTCCATTTTGTAATAAATGCACAACTTATGTTATTCCAGTTGCTTTGTTTTCTTTGTTTTTGAGAGAGATCTTTTTAGATCACTGAGATGTATTTAGAATGATTCTTGGTGGTAAATGACAATCTATCTCCCTTTCTCCAATCATCCCATCTAGCTGCAAATCCAAATATTTTAACTTTGAATTACACCAGATCTAACTGTGAAAGTCCTACTTTTGCTAGATGACTATTAGACCGGATTAATCTTGGATGCTTAACCTTTTCCAACTCCTTGCGGATCTTTCATATCTTTACCAAGAGTTATTTAGATGTTTCTCTGAGAGTCCTTTCAATCCACAACTTTTGATGTGCCAATTTCAGATACCAATTGACTGGCTTGGGGAAATTGTTTTCTTTTGTGACTCCCCTCAAGCTAGAGCTCATCTATTTAGTTTCTGGAAGGAATATCAGCACCAGATTCTGGTGCAGATCCATCCCCAACATTTTATGTACTTCTCTTTACCCAAATCTTGTTTGTCTCCCTTTGAATCTCATCCGCATTTACTTTTCCTTTTCCTTTGTCTTGGTTTTGATTATGATGCACCAGACCTTTTTTGTCCTGACTCTTACTTTTGTAGAATTTGGCAATATGTCTGGATCTATCACAATTGTAGAAAACAACATTTATTTGCATATTTGACTGATATACTCTTGATCTACATTGATTATCCTTATGTCCTATTCTATTGCATGCAAAGCATCTACCATTGAATGAATTGTTTATTTTCAAATTTCTACATTCATGAGATTTGTGACCATACCTTTTGCAGTTGAAGCACTATCTGGAAAAGGATGAAATAGTCTGATTCATTCTTCTTCTGCACTAATTTGCTTTATGACCAAAGTTATTGCAATTAAAGCAGTATTCACAATTCTTCTGACCAGATCTAGAGCTTTCACCTTTCTCATACCCCAATCCTTGCTTGTCATCTACTCTCTTTTGGCTTTCAAGAAGAACTTCAAGTTGAGCAGAGCTTATCTTGAATTTCTCTTTGTATTCATTTGTTGTTTGAAGATCCCTTTTAAGAGTGTCAATCTGATTCTCAAGTTGTTCTTCATTATCTCTAGCTTCTTCAAGATCAGATTCTAGATGCTTGATTATTCTATCCATTTTGTGGCAGTCTTCTGACTTCTCCTTGAAAGATTGTCTTAGATCATCTTCAATTTTTCTTTTCTCTTCAATTTCTTGGGTGAATTTCATAACCCCTGATTCCATTTCATGTCTTACCATAATGAGCTCTTTTGATAGCTTCTCACATAACTTGTTCTTCTCATTTAGATCTTCGTCAGTATTATTGGCTTCGCTTTGACTTGCTAATTGTTGAAGGAGTTCCTTTCTCTTTTTTATAGAGATAATCAGTTTCTCTTTTAGTTCATTTATGAAATCATCAGCTTGTTTGAGTCTTTCTTTTAAGTCACAGACTTTAGAGTGAGACTACTCAAGATCATTTAAGGTAGACTGAAGTTGTTCCCTCATACCATACATATCCATTGAGATTCCCAGATCTTCCTCAAGCTGTTAAGCTCTGTTTGGAGGAACCTAGCTGTGATACCAATTGTTGATAACTGAGGGGGGGTGAATCAGTTATCTTAATTAATTCAACTTTCTATCCTTCTTTAACAGTTAGTACAACATCAAATCATATAAGCAAACATAACCATGAAAGAAGAAATAACATCAATACAAATAAAACAATGATTTTGACGTGGAAAACCCTGTTAAAGGAAAAACCATGAGGTGACTAACCCAAGATTGTATTCTCTGTTAAAAGAATAATATAGTACAAAATGGCACTTACCGATTAGGGCTCACTGCCCAAGCACGTTGCTCACAAGAGGCTCACTGCCTACAAGAGACTCACTATCTACAAGGTATAAAGAAAGTAACCAAGTGATTGAACTGATGAGAAGCATCCACATATGCTCAGGTTCATCTACTGCACTTCATTCTTCCTCTTCTTTGGTGTTGCTTTCATGTCACATTCTAGACCTGTAAAGCTACTTCCACACCACTCTCTACTTTTCTTTGCACACCACAACACTCAACATACACCTTTACATCAAAATCCATTTGGTATATATATCCGCACCAAGAATTTCATCATCTTTCTAGTCAGCATCCGGAATACTCAATATTTTCCCAAACTCTGATCTGTCAGCTAAATCCCTGCATACTAAGTGATGCGGATCAAAGAGATACTTATAAAACTCATCAATCATGTCGGCTAACCATGAATGATCTCTCAAGAAACTTGATCACCATCAATTTCTCATCCAGATTAAGGTTTGATGCTCTGTTGGTCAGTTCTTCCTCAGTCTACTCTGTCAAATAGGAACCCAACACTTAGGTACTCATATCCCTTCACTCTTTCATCACAGGAGGCTCAATCTCTAGAATGTATCAGTCATGGTATTCCTCTTGACTTCCCCAAGTCCACACTTTTCTGAGATACTTCCTCTAAGAGATCCGGACCTAATTGTCAGACCTTGCTGCATGCTCTGTTCTTGCTCACTAGACCAAAGTATTCTTCAATTTGACTTCCGGTATAGACATACCATGTCCTGCAGATGTGTGGGATGGACTTTTTTGCCATCAATGACAACATTCATGAAGCAACATAGTGTCTCTTACCAACAGATCATCCATTTAAATCTTTAGAAAGTATATGAGTTAAATGCTAAACGTTTATATCATATCAAACCTAACCTCCACTTACTCACCCAATTTCATAACTAAGCACAATCTTTAATATAAGTCATAAATAAGATTAGACTCTATTATATGACCACAAAGTTCCTTAAGGTGAAGAGGAAGCAAGATATATATAAAAATACTTGACAAGTCCTACTAAATCTAAACTAAATGTTATCTTCCACCCAAAAAAATATCAAAGATATCTAGACATATAACAATCATAAATTAAATTCATAGACTAACTCTATGCACACTACTTAATTATTCTAATTCATACTAAAATTAAAGACTTAACTAAGGTCATCATACACACCATATAACTATATCTAAAATATCAATTCAACATTTATAACATGATAATTTACATCAATTTGACTAAGACAAAAAATATATTAAGAAGCCTTATTTATTATCCATATCCTACTCTCTTATAATAGATAAAACTACTAATATTCTTAAATATACAAGATAAAATAATAAATCAATAAATTATTTTAAAAGTGTTTGACTTTTTATTTATAAAGTAATGCTTAAATACAACATATCCCTAAATAACAGGGATGAAATAAAATAATACTTAAATATAACACATCCTTCAATAATAGGGATTTTATTTCTCATAAATGAAATAAAATAATACTTAAATATAACACATCCCTTAATAATAGGGATTTGATTTCTCATAAATGAAATAATACTTAAATATAACACATCCCTGAATAATAGGGATTTGATTTCTCATAAATGAAATAATACTTAAATATAACACATCCCTAAATAATAGGGATTTGATTTCACTTTAAAAAAATACTTAAAAATAAAGCACATCCGTAAAACTATTCTTCCCTATTAAATAGGGAATTGACATCACACCTTCAAAATAATAAATAAAACTCAAATTAAAACAATAATTTATTAAAGGACAATTTTCAAGATAGTTAAACTTTGTAATGCCCCTGCCAAGGAACCCTAGAGGACAACACTAAACTAGGTCAAATTAATGGAACAACTTTTTTCTTTTTTGTAACAAATAACAATCGAATGCATAACATAACATAATTGACTAAACCTAGGTCCTCTAAGATTCCTCAACTATGCTACTGACAAAGCTAACATAAAGGTTACTAGAAAATATCATAAAGGATAACATAATTGATTTAACATTTCAAATCACTTTCTAGCTAAACATCATATGAAAGATACATCACTTTACAATACTCTTTACAAGACAAAATCATCAATCGTTATTACATCATTACAATATTTACAACATTGCTTTCCCCAGTGCATGGGAAAAATTACATCATATTACAATAATTGATAAAACAGACACACAATCCAATATGCAATTACATGCTAGGAAGCCTTCTCAAATAGGAAAAAGGACTGGAGTCCACAGCGCAGTGACCAATTGCCATGCACACGAACATGCAACAAGAATACCCAATGGAGAAAAGCACCAACCACTCGACCATGTGGAATGCTGAGGTCCACCCCCTGTGCCAGGAGATAACACAAGGTCCCACATCTAGCAGATAGTCAGGAAAGCAACATGCTAACATAAACAAGAGGTATAGATGACTCCATCACAACACTGCTAACACACCAACATCACTTACAACACTTACTTCAGTTCCAGAGGCACTCATACATCAAGAGGAAATACAACTAGAGAGTGCTAGACTACAATAAGGAGGAGTGTCATCACATAGTCCTAGCATGGGTTGTCCTGCCACTCTCTCACTAGACCCCAGCCCCCATCTATGGTTGTCTTGGTAACCTCTCACTACGTCCCGGCCCCATAGAGTGACACATGTAGAACCAACACACTACACACATCTCCCAAAGGCATAGAGCCTTACATAAACTTTACACAGATGATACCTAACTTTCAACAAATACATAGGCACTTAACCCAATAATTGATACACATTCTTTAATACCAAAATTAATCATTATATTATAACCATGAAAACATTCATTTAATAAAACATTATTCACTACAAGTAATTATAATTAAGAATAAATAAAATCATCATCTCTATTGAACTAATTTCTATAAAACCCTAATTTTAAGTTGTAACTTTAATTAATATTAAAATAACAAGATTCTAATTAACTGATTCACTTGGCAATTTGCAAACTAAAAAATTAGTAGGCTATGGGCAAATTTTAGGGTTACAACACTTAAAATTATAATGAAAAAAAAAGAGAGGAAAAAAAAGATTTATCAGATGAGATTTATGCATGTAAAATAAGGCAACACTGAAAATTATATGCTTGAAGGAATTCTATGGCCACAACAACTCATCAACCCTTTCATTTTCATATCTTCCTCATCATACTATGGAGGCTGACTAATCTCACTACTCTACTGTCTAATAACTCTCTTCTATATGTATAACCTATGTTTATGCTATACCTAACTTTTAAAATGAACTATAACAATCATCATAAAGAAGGTAAAATTTGATGGGAAGTCATCTACATAACTAACACTATAGATTGCTCAAGATGATAACAACCATCAATAATTATTAACTTATGCTAAGATCAAATTAAAATACATTCTTAACCTGAATATCTAAAATATTTACCTTAAAGTTGAAATATACCAATCCAATTTTTTTCACTTTTCCAATTACAACAAGCAGAGCAATACACAATCGTTGAAGTTACCAATTAAACCAAACGATGCGGAATTCAACTCTAACCAAGAATGTACACCAGGATGGCGTGATCATATGGTCAGAGGATCTCTATGCAATGCTGATAAAGGAACTCTAACCAAGAATGCGCCTGATGATGACGAGCATATGGTCAGAGGGTCTTGATGCAATGCTGATATAAAGAACTCTAACCAAGAATGCGCCTGATGATGACGAGCATATGGTCAGAGGGTCTTGATGCAATGCTAATATAAAGAACTCTAACCAAGAATGCGCCGGATGTCGACGAGCATGTGGTCAGAGGATCCCTACCAACTATTATGCTGAAATAACTCGACGTCAAGAATGTGCTTTCCAACCCGAAGTGGAATTGGAGCTACCATATGATGGAGATGCAAAGTATTATAAAGCAAATATGAGAAGAAGTAAGAAGTGCTGACAGTACTACTGTTCAGCTTACAATAATTAGAGACTTCCAACCCAACTCAAATGATAGAAGTTAGCAAACTAAAATGACGGATAAGCAACTTTGAAAAACCAAACCAGCAACATAAAACCATACAAAAATGCTCACACCTCACTCATTTCTCAACCAAATGACCTCAAATCTAATGCAATGCACTCTTATGACATTGGCGACCAAGCTACACACCAGAGACCACTCTTAAACCCAAGTATTTATTTAGCATGCTTTCTAATGCACTCCAAAGAGGGCAGCCTGGCAAGAAGGGCGATTCCCTTCTAGAAAAATCAGATTCTTCATAATAAAATCTACAAATTGGCACAATGGGGCACCTAGCATAGACAAAGGGAAATATGAAATACCCAGAACAAATGTATTTTTATTTTCAGATTTATGAATGAAACTACAGATTCAGCCCTGTGATCAGCAACTCCAAAAATGACATAAAATGCAAATAACTGAACTACAAACAAAACTCAAGCTACAATGCAAACCTCACTACAAAAATCACTACTATCAGCAAACCTCTCCCTAGGTGCTATCTCTCAAGCACGAAGTGAGCCCAGGCTAGGAGGCATTCATTCCTCGAAGCAGTCCCAGAACCATTACGGTAGCATAACATTATCAAGATTTCTGATACCCAAATGAGAGCACTCTTCCTCGTTTTATACTTTTCCAACTGGGAGTCTCTAAAATCCTCTTGCATATGGGATAAACATGAGAGGGAAAATAATATAATTCTCTTCAATTCTTTTTCAACTTCACCCTTAAAGTCCCCTCTTTTAAAACAACATTAATATTAAATAATAATGTTTAATTTACGGACTTTAAAACAGAGGCCAAGATGATGTCAGAAATCAATGATCTATAGCTCGTTGGAAATTTCTTGACAAGACGAATCCAACCCCACTCTCAAAATCCCATTCTGGTGCCAATCCTGAACTTACTAAAAATAGCCGTAACCAACAGGGACTAAGGAGAACAACCCCGGAAAGAAACCGCCAACCCAACCACAATCCACGAACAAAAGCAACCACCAAAACATGAAACCCCAATTTCAACCTCTGAGTAGCCTACAGGTCTCTGAAATAGGCCAACAGTCAACTGTAAAAGATCAAGGTAGAAAATGGGACATTACAGTCTGCCCTTCCCAAGATTGCTTGTCCTCAAGCAATTGTAAGCCTGGATGCTGCAAAATCTCATCATTCTCCCAAGTAGCATCCTCCATAGGCAAGTTCTTCCACTTCACCAAATACTCTCTGATAGTTCTTTTCCTCAAGGAACGCTCCCTGGAATCAAGAATCTCTTCTGGAATCAAAACTAACTATCCTTCTTCATCCAAGGGTGGCATCTGTGATGAAGCAACAACATTGTGTCCAAGTGCCTTCTTGAGGTGAGACACGTGGAATACATTGTACACTTTGCTATCGAAAGGTAGCTCCAACTCATAAGCTACTGCCCCCACCTTCCTAGTGACCTTGAACGGCCCATAAAAACGTGGTTTGAGCTTCTCAGCTCCACTTTTCTTGAGAGTGGACTATCTATAAGGTTGTAGTTGAAGATAAACCATATCTCCAACTTCAAAAGAACGCTCAACACGCCGCTGATCAGCGTACATCTTCTGCTGATTCTGTGCAATCTAAAGATTGTTCTTCAATGAGTTCAAGATATCTTGACTCTGCTGCAACAAATCTTTGGCCTGAGGGGCTTTGCTATCACCAAACACCAAATCAGCAAAGCTAAGAGCCTCATAACCATAAAGAGCCATGAAAGGTGACATCCTTATTGACATGTGAAAAGTAGAATTATAACAATACTCGCCCATGTGAAGCCACTTCACCCAAGCTCTTTGCTACTCTGAAACATAGTTTCTCAGGTAACCTTCCAACCATTTGTTCACTATCTCTGTCTGTCCATCGGTTTGAGGGTGATAACTAGTGCTTGGAGTAAGCACTGTACCACTCATTCTGAAAACCTCTTGCCAAAAAGTGCTTAGGAACTTGCTGTCCCTATCACTCACAATGTTTTTTGGCAACCCATGTAATCTAAACACCTCATGAAAAAACAAATCTGCAACTTGGGCTACTGAAAAAGAGCTGGCAATGGCGAAGAAGTGAGCAAATTTTGTTAATCTGTCCACTACAACATAGATACAGTCTTTACGTTGAACCTTGGGCAACCCTATGATGAAGTCCATTGATATGCTTTCCCATTTTTGATTGGGAATGGGAAGAGGTTGCAGAAGACTAGCTGGTAAAGTATGCTCATTTTTGTTCATCTGACAAGTGGGACACTCCTTAATGTAATGTTGAACCTCCCCTTTCAGCCCTTTCCAAGAAAATATTTCCCTGATCTGCCTATATGTCTTGAAGAACCCTTGATGACCAGCAAGTGGAATGTCATGAAAGGTCAACAAAATCTTTTTTTTGAGCTTAGAATCAGCCACCACAAAGATTCTACCCTTGTAGTGTATCAGCCCTTCGACCACTTTATACCTTTCGTCAAGAAAAGTACCCTCAATGATGCTGGTTGCAAACTAATTTTTGGCATAATTAGCAAGCAACATGTCCCTCCAATCAGTTGTAAGCTCACACAATGAGCTCAAATGAGGTCTCCTAGATAGAGCATCAGCCACAATATTGTTTTTTCCTTTGACATATTCGATGTCAAAATCGTAAGCTTGAAGCTTACTCACCCACTTTTGTTGCCTCTCGTTCAAATCTTTTTGATGCATGAAGTGCTTGAGGCTATTGTGATCAGTCTTTACCACAAACTTGCTCCCCACCAAGTACTGTCTGAACTTAGCTAATGCATGCATAATGGCAAGCATCTCCTTGTCGTAGATGGAGTAGGTCCTTTCAACACCTCTTAGTTTTCTGCTTTCAAACACAATGGGATGTTTGTCTTGCATCAAAACAGCCCCAACACCTTCACCGGATGCATCACACTGTAGCTCGAATGGCTTGGAGAAGTCTGGGGTAGCTAAAACCAGACAAGAGCTCATGATCCCCTTAAATTTATCAAAAGTAGTTTGAGCCTTTTCTGACCAACAAAAGGCACCCTTTTTCATGAGGTCAGTAAGAGGAGCAGCATTATGAGAGTAGCCCTTCACAAATCTTCTGTAAAATCCACAAAGACCCAAAAATCCTTTCAGATGAGTCAAATTCTTAGGAGGTGGCCAATCAACAATTGCCTTGATCTTTTCAGGATCAACCTTCAGCACTGATTATATGGCCAAGGTAAAGTAACTCCATTCCAAATTCACATTTGGATTTTTGGCAAACAAACTCTTTGATTCCAGGATGCTAAGCACTTCCTCCAAGTGCTTGAGATGTTCTTCCCATGTCTTGCTGTAGATCAGGATGTCATCAAAAAATATCAATACAAACTTCCTCAACTGCTTCTGAAAGATTTTGTTCATACATGACTGGAAGGTAGCAGGAGCATTAGTCAACCCAAATGGCATGACTAGAAACTCGAAGTGGCCATAGTGACATCTAAATGCTGTCTTCTCAACATCGGATCCTCTCATCCGAATCTGGTAATAACCTGATCTCAAATCGATCTTTGAAAAGAACTTGGCTCCATGTAGCTCATCAATGAGCTCATCTATCCTCGGGATGGGATATCAATTTTTGATGGTACTTTGATTCAAAGCACGATAGTCCACACACATGCGGATGGTACCATCCTTCTTCTTCACCAGGACAACTGCCGAAGCAAAGGGGCTCTTGCTTGGACAAATGAAGCCCATCTCTAAGAGTTCCCGAATGTTTTTCTCAATCTCGTCCTTTTGCTTCTTAGGATACCGATAAGGAGTTATAATAACTGGTTTAGTTCCTTCCTTGAGCTCTATGACATGCTCCAAACCTCGATCAGGAGGTGGTCCAGGAGGTAAATCAGCAAACACCTTGCTCTTCTTTTTGAGTAAAGACTGAATATCAGGAGGGTAGTCTCTCTTTGTTTCAACCGGACTAGCAGGAAGAATCATACACTTTGTAGCCCACTCAACTTGATCATGACGAATCAACCTCGCCATCCTCTTGAATGACACAATCCGAGGACCACCATTGGAGATTCCTCTTATCACTACATTCTTCCCTTCGGATTGAAACTTGAGCTCCATGGTTTGCAGATTTAGAGTGATCTCCCTGAGTGAGCGCAGCCATTGAATGCCTAGGATGACATCCGTATATCTAATTTTGACTACATAGAATTCATCCTTGACCTCATAGTTTCCCACTTGCATGGTCATGTTTGAGATCTTCTTGGTGCAGGTGATGTGAAAACCATCAGCAACCATAACCTTGAAGCCTTCAAACTCTTCTGTTTGCAGCCCCTTCTTTGCCACCACAACTTCGTCAATGAAGTTATGCGTTGCTCCAGTGTCAATCAAAGCAACCATACATTGCCCCTTAATCATCCCTCAAACTTTGAAGGATTCATTCCTTTGGAAGCTCGAAAGTCGAGCCAAAGTGCCTCCACTTCCCTTTTCATCTTCGGATTCCTCTGGGACTTTTTCCACTTCACTGTCTTCAGAATCAGACTGCTGGTCTGACAAATCAGAATTACTTACTTCAGTTGAATAGTATTCAATTTGATGAAATTTGCCTCCTTTTAGGCAAACATGATCTTGGGACCATTTTTCTCTACACCGGAAACATAATCCTTTTCTTCTGAGTTCATTAAGTGTCTCAGGATCCAACCTTGTGACATGAGGTTGATGCTGTTTGAACTCCTTATGCTGAGGTCTTTTTCCTTTATCTCTTTTGTGAAATGATGGCTTGGGTTGAAACTTTGCTTTAGGAGCAGCCCACTCCATGTTTCTTGCCTTCTTCATTGCCTCTTGTAGAGAGGGTGGATCAAAAGCTTTAATCCAACCCTTGAGTGGCTCCGTCAATCCTTCACTGAATAGGATCACCAAGCGCCTCTCAATGACTCCTGTGACCATAACTGAAAGCCTTTGAAACTTATCTATGTAGGCATCAACTGTACCATATTGCTTAAGTTGTGCCAATTCTCTGAAATGCACTTCTGGATCTTTTTTCTCAAATCTCTCTATGAGCTTATTGGTAAACTCATCATAGGTAGTGATAGACCGATGACCCAAGGTGACTAGACCATGGTACCACCACTCGTGCGCCACCCCATCTAGGTGTAGTGTAGCGAACTTAATCGCCTCCTCCTCCTCCATGGGTCTGAGAGCTAGATAGTTGTCTAACTTCTGTATCCAGGCTCTGGCTGAACTAGTGTCACTCCCATCAAAATGTGGAAGCATAACCTTGTTGATAGCTTGATGCAAATCCCCATGAACTATTGTCCTCCTTTGTTCATAATGTCTTCCTTGTCCTCTATCCCTTCCTTTTATGATCCATAAAATCATTACAAGACATATCTACCTTAATTTCATCAGGTAGAGAATCATACTCAGCGCGGCTGAGTCTCAACTGTTCAACAAAGGACACATTTTCTTCTAGATCAAGATGAGGTTTTACTGGTGCCAAGAAAGTGGGTTTGAATGGCCTGGAAGAAATGTATGTACTATTTGAAGCAGGCTGAGCAGCATGTCCATTATGTTGGTTGGTGGCACTGTGTTCTCCACTATGTCCTGAATTGTTTAGTGGAGATTGGTTCTGACCCATTCTCCCCATCATGAGAGATATCATATCCATTAAGGTATCCATCTTCCTCTCGAACCTCTTTGCCGGACTTAATGATCTTTCTCTTCCTTTCCCACTATCATCTCTGTTACTTTCTGACGTCCTCTCATTATCCCCCATTTCTCCTTCAGGAGAAGACTCACAATTGGCTCTTAATACCTCTGAAACTGTCTGACCTTCTGGGGCCTGATGCCAATGAAACTAATTGGTAGCCTTCTTGTATTCTCTTGCTAAGTACCTCTATTCTCTGTCACTCATAGAAGGTTTGCTTTCACAGGATGGCAGGAAACCTGGCTCTGATACCACTGAAATATACCAAGCCAATTTTTTTCACTTTTCCAATTACAACAAGCAGAGCAATACACAATCATTGAAGTTAGCAATTAAACCAAACGATGCGGAATTCAACTCTAACCAAGAATGTACACCAGGATGGCGTGATCATAGGGTCAGAGGATCTCTATGCAATGCTGATAAAGGAACTCTAACCAAGAATGCGCCTGATGATGACGAGCATATGGTCAGAGGGTCTTGATGCAATGCTGATATAAAGAACTCTAACCAAGAATGCGCCTGATGATGACGAGCATATGGTCAGAGGGTCTTGATGCAATACTGATATAAAGAACTCTAACCAAGAATGCGTCGGATGTCAACGAGCATGTGGTCAGAGGATCCCTACCAACTATTATGCTGAAATAACTCGACGTCAAGAATATGCTTTCCAACCTGAAGTGGAATTGGAGCTACCATATGACAGAGATGAAAATTATTATAAAGCAAATATGAGAAGAAGTAAGAAGTGCTGACAGTACTACTGTTCAGCTTACAATAATTAGAGACTTCCAACCCAACTCAAATGATAGAAGTTAGCAAACTGAAATGACGGATCAACAACTTTGAAAAACCAAACCAGCAACATAAAACCATACAAAAATGCTCACACCTCACTCATTTCTCAACCAAATGACCTCAAATCTGATGCAATGCACTCTTATGACATTGGCGACCAAGCTACACACCAGAGACCACTCTTAAACCCAAGTATTTATTTAGCACGCTTTCCAATGCACTCTAAAGAGGGTGGCCTGGCAAGAAGGGTGATTCCCTTTTAGAAAAATCAGATTCTTCATAATAAAATCTGCAAATTGGCACAATGGGGCACCCAGCATAGACAAAGGGAAATATGAAATACCCAGAACAAATGTATTTTTATTTTCAGATTTATGAATGAAACTACAGATTCAGCCCTATGATCAACAACTCCAAAAATGACATAAAATGCAAATAACTGAACTACAAACAAAACTCAAGCTACAATGCAAACCTCACTACAAAAATCACTACTATCAGCAAACCTCTCCCTAGGTGCTATCTCTCAAGCACGAAGTGAGCCCAGGCTAGGAGGCATTCATTCCTCGAAGCAGTCCTAGAACCATTATGGCAGCATAACATTATCAAGATTTCCGATACCCAAATGAGAGCACTCTTCCTCCTTTTATACTTTTCCAACTGGGAGTCTCTAAAATCCTCTTGCATATGGGATAAAACATGAGAGGGAAAATAATATAATCCTCTTCAATTCTTTTTCAACTTCACCCTTAAAGTCCCCTCTTTTAAAACAACATTAATATTAAATAATAATGTTTAATTTACGGACTTTAAAACGGAGGCCAAGATGATGTCAGAAATCAATGATCTATAGCTCGTTGGAAAGGTCTTGACAAGACGAATCCAACCCCACTCTCAAAATCCCGTTCTGGTGCCAATCTTGAACTTACTAAAAATAGCCGTAACCAACAGGGACTAAGGAGAACAACCCCGGAAAGAAATCGCCAACCCAACCACAATCCACGAACAAAAGCAACCACCAAAACATGAAACCCCAATTTCAATCTCCAAGTAGCCTACGGGTCTCCGAAATAGGCCAACGGTCAACTGTAAAAGATCAAGCTAGAAAACGGGACATTACAAAAGTCTAAATAACGTGCATGATTAAAAAAATTACCAAGCTCTTCAAGAATGTTATATAAACATGTGATATGATAATAAAAGTTTCCCATAAGAAGAATATTGTTCTACTCACTAATAATTGAATCTTGTCACTATCTATGTTAAATAAATACTGGGTTTGTACTAACAAAATTAACCTAACCTTGCAACTGGAAGAGATAAGTTGCATCTGTGAATAAAATAAGTGGTCTTATCAAGGACATAAGTCTAATCACGATAATTATAAGGTTGATAGAGTTATTGATAGACTTAACTATAATTAGGTTATCCAAGCCATATGAGACTAAAGTGAATAAGGAATAAATTATTTAAATGATTATGGATTCATGTTCTTTGCTAAAACACAAAAGGTTTGGTTAAGAAAAGAGGAATATCGATGGCTTCATCATTCTGTAGCTCTTCACATAAGGCAGAGGTTTATAATTCAATTATTTTTAAGAAAGTTTGTCGCTTTTTAGAATATGATTATTCTAAAACCCTAAATGTTCAATTATTCAAAAAGTTTTGTTCAAATAGAGAGTCAAATCCCTTTTTTTGTTTTTACGTAAATATTTGAAATATTCAGAAGGCATATCTATTATCTTTTCACATTATACACATGAGGAGGAGATAAATATAGTAGAACAATGTTGGAGTAAACCACATTTAATATTAACAATTAAACTCTATCTTTTAAAAGAAAAAAAATCTATATAAGAAAGCTCGAGAGATATCACTAAATGAAATATAGCGCCTTTCCAAATTTATGTATTGAACTATTACTTTATGGATTAGAAAGAAAGATTTGTAAAATAATTAAATAAAATAACTCAATTTCATTCCCACCAAAATAATAGAATATAAAATCTATAAATTATTATTTTTTATAATGTGCTTACCACGCTTCTCTAAAAATAAAATATAGTACTGGAAATAACTCTAACAAAATAGTATATTTTATACCATCTTTATAGTAAATAAAATGTAGTGTTGGAAATAACCCTTATAGAATATAAAATATTATACCACACTTATAAATTAAATAGAGTGATGTAAATTTATAGGATAATATAAAAAATTATTTTATAGCACTATATATATATATATATATTTTAAAAAGTGGTAAAAACCACTAAAATATATTAGTAAAAAAGAGATCACAAAATGCCAGATTCGGAAAGGCATACTGGTAGGAAAGAATCTGGCCAAGAAAACCTCCTGTTATAGCCTGAATGTGAACAGATACAACAAAAATCAACTCAAAAAGAGTCGAACCAGTATCATTATCTGTAGTTTAATTCAGAACAAAGTTCATACAGTATTAAATACAAAACATCTGACTAAGTCACCCAATAGTTAGGGCAAAAAACTAAGAACTAAATACAAATCAAAAAAGGACTCAATGCCCAATCAGTCAGCAATCTCAATGATCTATAAAGCATGACCCGCTTTAGGACCATCCACATCTGCTTGCTGGGGAGGAGGAGGAGGCAGTGGGGGAGGAACATAGTTAAGTAAAAAATGTAATGCATTAAAGACTTCTGTAGCTTTAGCTACGATTTGATTCCCCAGTTCCCTCCGGTGACAATGGATAGCATTTTGAAAGGAAACCATACAATTGTTTTGAAGTCCATGCATGAAAGCGTTGAAAAGGCAGTGAAGTGTAGGCGTTCGAAACAATAACCTACAGTCAAATAAACCTCCAACAAGAGCAGATCCCTCATGCAAGTCATAGTCTTCTAATGTAGAATTATAAGAGTCAACAGAAAAATGTACATTCTATATAAACATAACACCCAAAGCCCTTACCCTTTCACCATTTTGCAAGAGATCCATCACATTAGAAAGAAAATGCGATGCAGCTTGAGAAGGATAAATAGCCACTGGAGAAAATAGGAAAGTTGAATCACAAACCTGAACAATCACTCTGCCCACAGAAGCCTCATAAACCTTAAAGACTTCCTGCAAAGAGTTTAGATTAGAAAGACCAAGGAGGGGCCGCTCCGAATTCCTAATTGGCCAAGTAATTCTAGAATTCCGCTGAACAGAGCCCATGGTAAACCTACAGAAACTTGAAGAATACCAATTGCAGAAAAATAAAACATTTGGAGCTAGCGCAGAGCTTAATCATCGTAAAACAAAGAGTAGGTGAGTAAATAACAATCATAACACAGGAATTAAAGAAAAGAATTGAAATGCCAGCTCCCTCATGCAAACTCTACCATCTGCACTTGTATCACATATCAAGGTACAGCATAACCACCGAAAGGATAAGCGAAAATAAATAAATGACGTCAGGTAATACGCACAGAAAACCGGAAGAGAAAGAATAGAAAAATGATATATATCTAATAAAATTAGCCAAAATTGCTAAAGCTAAGTCGAAAACTCCTCCAAAATAGTGCTAACTCCAGGAATCCTAGCAATAGATTCAAAATCCCATTCAATAATGTCAACATTAGAACTAAAAGCAAGGTTAGCCAAAAAATCTGCTAAAATGTTACCTTCACGATAAATATGCATAATTTGAAAAGAATGAAAACATTTCAAAAGATCCCTTCCAAAATTTAAAATGTAACCAATTTTCCAACTTGGAGAGAAGTCATTAGAAAAAGCTCTAACAATATTTAGGGAGTCGCCTTCCACGATAAGGTTTGTGAATCCACATTTGAAAGCTAAATTCAACCCTAATAAAATATAATTATAAAACAACAATGGAAAGATAATAATTTAAATTTCATTGTGTAGAAACCATAAGTAAAATTTGGGGACAAAATCTAAAAAATATAATGCACTTGCCATTCAATTAACTTCTGTTCTTCGGATCTAAAATATTTCATCCACCATAAAAAAAATAAACTTCTCCTCTAGAATTTATAATGCACAACTGCTACCAATAAAATAATTCCTGAAAAGATAAAAAGCCCCCCCTCCAAAAGGAATTTTCCTCTTTAATAAATAATGAAGGGAGTGAAGTTATTTTCCCACTCCCGTAAAGAATAAATTTACAGCCACCCCAATTAACTACCTAACTAACCCTTATTAAAAAAATAAAATATATGCAACCAACATAATTTAAACATACACACAGTAAATAATTTTATAGTGATTAAAAGTATTTCATTTAAAATCATAACAATATAATATAATAAATATTCAATTTTACACAAACAGGTAAAACCATTTACCCACACTCACTTACATAATATAATTAATTATATAACCAACTTTATAATATTCTATTATTTACTATATTATTATTATTTTTTAATTATAATATTATAGTATAAATTTATTTTATTATCAACTAGGATTATATATTTATTTATAAATTTATTTTAATGCATAAGATAACAAAGGCATATTATCAGACAAATTAAACCAAACGCCAAAACAATTACCTGACCACTAACCAGGGTCAAAAAGCAAAACTTCAAACAACACTGACTGACCAGAAAACTTCAAGCAACCCTGACTGACCACTGATAGTACTTGACAAGATATCAAATTGGGTATGGATAGGGTAGGGGACCAAGTACTATATCTGGTCAACTACTTCCATTGGGTGCAAGGCATGCCCAAACCTACCAATTTAGGTGGAGTCGATGCCTGGTACATGTTCACTCAAACATACAAGTTAGAGCACATGTGTATAATAGACAAAGAACTAGGGAAGGGACTCTAGCAATCATATCTCATACCCTTATGTCCCCCCATATGTTCAATGGTATGATGCTACCCTTTCCACCTGTCCTAACAACATACTACTGCATCACCTTATCCAAATAAATCTCTGCATAGTAATAATAACATAACAATATGCATCATGCTCCCAAAAGTAGAAGTTCTTGTTCCATCCTCATCATTAGGTTCCATAACCAGACTACCTGCACATCCAAGGTGAGAATGGAGGGGCACTACATCCTCCACCCTAAAACTTGACTTACTCCTAGAAGTCGCAAACTAGGGTGGAAACATAACACATTAGTACCAACATCAAAATTGATTCATTACATCAAAATAATATACACTATTTTTCCTATGAAAATAATTCAGCTCACAAGAACATATACTTATATAGTCCATTTCAAGCATGACCTATCATTTTAGCCTTCAATGTTACAATAATAACACAATCAAGACTTGTATTTGAAAAATGATTCCATAGTACATAAACCACTCAAAATCCTTACATATTAGCATTGACACCCATCAGTTTCTTTGAGGGCAAAGAAAACATTGCACCTTGTTAATCCTAACTAGCAGAATTTCTCATATCAGAAACATATAAAGTATTCAATTTCAAATGCATTACCATATCATTTTCTTTACCCTTATATTACAATTCTTTTTCCAATACATTGTTAAGCAATCAATACATCAGAATGCTACATTTCCATAAATTACAACATAATTATACCCACAAATCACACTAAATATCCATCATTTACAAACAAGACGTTTCACTTTATTCATTTTACAACACTAAATCTCATGACATATTCAACCAAGATCATGATTTTACACCTTTTCAAAGCATGGAAACACAATTCATCATTTCATAAGTACTATATTCATGATTTCACATACATTCTTCACATACACACAAATTTGTGTCACAAGGCTACACAAGGGTCCATCTGGACACCAGGAAGCAACATACTAATCCATGATACATAATCCATGAGACAAGAGCCAATATTCATCTCACATAATCCATACCTCACACTTAGTGGCTTGATGGTGTTAGGCCACACACACATGGTGACACCATCAAACAAGACCACAATGACCTATCTCTTGTTGTATAAGGTCGTTAGCCTCCAAGAGATAGTCATCACACATGGGTAGTGGGTCCTAGTTGTGTAACAGCCTCGCATACCCCCATCCTCAAGGTTCCCTATGTCTACTTCCTCGTATACACTCACCAAGTCTACCTCATATGTCCTTGGGGAGGAATCACAATACGACACATGGCCGACATCGAAATCAATAAGGATAAACTAGTTTAGCCACCAAAGTCATAAAGAAAGATCAAATAAAAATTCAATTTCAACAAAAAAGCAAGAAATGCACGCAATTTCAACACTAAATCAAATATAACCATGAGGGCTACATGCAAATAAGATCACAAGGTGTGGCTAAACCATCACAATCAAATATAAACAAAGTGCTAGCCTTCACAATCAATAGAAAATCATCAACAACCATAAAGAAAGTCCACAATCTTCAAAATTGTATTATACAACACTGCTTGACTAGATACTAGGCACTAAACGAGGATGGAGGGAACAATGTCAGACTCTAGCAGTAGCCCTCATGTGGTGTGGAGTGAGCACACCATCCACATGGCTCAAAGTGTACTCCTCGGCTACACTATGCATCATGTCATCACGCGACATGGACTAGCCAAGTGGCTCATGCACTCCTTGGCTTCCCATATGGTATGTGCACCTCAGCCATATCCCACATTGCGTCTCAGCATGGCATGGTCATATGCCAGCAAGAGAAGGCATGTACTGGTTGTATGCCACATGGAAGTGTGTCTGTGGCTCTATAGAAGTAGGCACATGTAAAACACACCCTGCATAGCGATACCTCATGGAGAAGGTACATGCAGGTACTCGTTGTAGCTAGAGGTATACATGGCTAGGACATACCCATATGCTAACCGACCAAAACACTGTCGAAAGAAAACATGAGTATCCCTCTACAAGTGTACGAGGCCCCATTATGCTCATCACACAAGTAGGCTATCAAATACAATCTCATAGTGTATCTTCACATGTTTATGCACATGGCATCATGTCCTCGAGCCTAGCTCGCTACCATTAACAACATGACATCATCACTAGCACTATGTCAGAACGTTAGTGGGGTGTGGCATCATACCTATTGCATCATGTCAGAACATGCACAGATACGTAATCCATCTCAGTATGGGTAACAAACCTCCCTCCAAATGGTGGACCTCAAAATATATGTGGGACACATTGTCTCACTTGGGTTGTCCATGCTAGTCCCTTTCACCCTAGACCCCGGCCCCCAAGTGGTGACACATGTCATCACATAATTCCAGTTGGGTTGTCCATGCAGGTCCCTCTCACCTTAGACCCCAGCCCCCAATTGACAACTCATGTGGCATATCCTACCTTTCATGAAGACAAGGTCGATGATCATCCAAGAAATACCATCAATATGCTCAAGAACTATGGATATTAGGCTAGCACATATGGATCAAGTACCTTTTTCCACCATAAGGGGAAGTCGTGAGTACTTTCCTTGGGATCGGTTGAGCTAAGAACACTCTGCGCTGCAGTATGCGTGAGCTACACACCCCGCCCAAGGAACTTTGTGGCTGCTACTACCCCTTCACAGATTGAGGGACTAGAGAACCAAAAGAAAAGAATATGTGAAACTATCTTTTGGCTACTCTTATATATAAATTTTAACCACATGTGGGTTGGCCCTCAATTAGCTAACAAACATACACACACACATAATGGTATGGTTAATCCCACACCTAAAATACAACATATTCCCCTTGGATAGGTACCCAGTATCACCATGCCATGGGCACACAAAGCAAGTACGGAGTATTCACATCACTCAACCAATGCACATTTACTGGTTTCTCACATTTACAGGGGGGTTACATTTACATACTCAATTCCATTACTTTCAGAAGATCAAAAATCATAAGTACATTTATTTCCATAACCAATATGATTTCTTTTTTCCAAAATCATATCGTTACCTATTAGGTACCACCCAAAAGGAGAGGACTAAATCACCCTCCTTGAAAACATTGCTAAAACTACTTTCATTTTAAACACCAAATTCAAATATTCCTAACACCCATTTCCACTTATAAACATCAAGACATAATCATCATATATTCACTTGCATTGCTTTCAACATAATACTATAGTGCATGAACATGTATAGCATCATCACTACCATCTTTACATTAGTGCATAAACATAAGTAACATCTTCACAATCATCATCATGTTCAGTTCTTTTTTCACATAATGATATACATCTCATTTTATACCCATTACACTCTCATCTCATAATAACACATAATGCGACATCATATCACAAGTGACAATAATACCATTCATTCACAAGAAAATGAAAACTAGCAACACAATTAGATGAGTTTGGTTGAGGACCCCTAGTCATTTCTTAACATTCACATCCATACATATAAGCATAAGTAATCTTGGCTATGTCAATGGCATTCAATTTCTCACTCAAAGCAAGATATGCAACATTCTTATTCACTATTTTTAGTTTACATTAGAGTACAAGTGTTCACCTATATGATCTCATTAAAATCACAATGTAATAGAGGAGATCAAATCTCATCAACAAGATTTATCCACTAAGCAATTACCATCCTCATTCAAGCTCATTAAACAAGGAGGCACTAATTAACATATAGTCACATTCAACACATAACCATAACAAGCATAAGGTCTTCTTCACTCCTATCTCACTAACTCTTTTACTTTTGGAATTTTAACATACTAATTAAATCAATATGCCATTATTCTAAGACCTTTTCAACTATTGACAACTAAGAAGAGGAGAGAAAGATAGATTTCATCTCTAGTCAAGACATTACATGCCATCCAATATTCATCATACAATAGGAAAATTCTACTAAGGGGAAGTTTAAGGCACCATTAATGCACCAATTACTTCAATTTTTAACTAAAGAATGATAAATACAGTAATCTAGCACATCAAGAGGTTACAAACAAAATTTGGTCACATCACACTAATTGCAGCAACCATAAATCACTTACAAGAAAGCATGCAACATTCATTCTAATCTATCCACATCTGCGAACATCTACACACTTTCCTCCTTTGCGTCTATAATACAAGAAAGAATTACAAGAGCAATTCATGAACAATTAGGGTCATCTCAATCACTACAAACATAAGGGAAGACACAAGAAGAGCATGTCCAAGCAAGGGTAATTAGGCAACCCAAGTTACCTTCAACCCACAAACATACAAGGCAGAATATTCCTACCCCCATCTTATAACATGGGAGAGTGATCACTTTTAACCATGGGAGACTCTCAACCAAGGTCAACACTCTAGTTCCATTGACTAAGGTAAGGCCAAGGATGCTATTTCCTCAATGATTTCTAAGCATGGGGTTGTAACTTAACCCACTAATTCCATGCTAAGGCATGAAAGCAATCAAGACTATAAAAACAAGATAACAAGTTCACGCCACACATGCAAAACACAATGAAACATAGAAGGCTCAAGTACGCCAGATCTCCCAGTGTGTGAACTTGGTTCTGATACTAGGTGTAATGCCCCTGCCAAGGAACCCTAGAGGACAACACTAAACCAGGTCAAATTAATGGAACATTTTTTTTTGGTAACAAATAACAATTGAATGCATAACATAACATAATCAACTAAACCTAGGTCCTCTGAGATTCCTTGACTGCGCTAATGACAAAGCTAACATCAAGGTTACTAGAAAATATCATAAAAGATAACATGATCGATTTAACATTTCAAATCACTTTCTAGCTAAACATCATATGAAAGATGCATCACTTTACAATACTTTTTACAAGACAAAATCATCAATCGTTGTTACATCATTACAATATTTATAACATTACTTCCCCTAGTGCATGGGAAATATTACATCATATTACAATAATTGATAAAACAGACGCACAATCCAATATGCAATTACATGCTAGGAATCCTTCTCAAGCAGGAACAAGGATTGGAGCCCACTACGCAGTGACCAATCAACATGCACACAAACATGTAGCAAGAATATCCAATGGAGAAAAGCACTAACCACCCAACCATGTGGAACACTCTCATCCACCCCCCGTACCAGGAGATAACACAATGTCCCACATCCAGCAGATAGTCAGGAAAGCAATAGGCTAACATAAACAAGAGGTATACATGACTCCATCACAACACTGCTAACACACTAACATCACTTACAACATTTACTTCACTTCCAGAGGCACTCATACATCAAGAGGAAATACAACTAGGGATTGTTAGACTGCAATAAGGAGGAGTGTCATTGCATGGTCCTAGTATGGGTTGTCCTGGTAGTCTCTCACTAGACCCCAACCCCCATCTATGGTTGTCTTGGTCACCTCTCACTAGGTCCCAGCCCCATAGAGTGACACATGCAGAACCAACACACTACACACATCTCCCAAAGGCACAAAGCCTTACACAAACTTTACATAGATGACACCCAACTTTCAACAAATACATAGGCACTTAACCCAATAATCGAGACACATTCTTTAATACAACAATTAATCATTATATTATAACCATGGAAACATTCCTTTAATAAAACATTATTCACAAGTAATTATAATTAACAATAAATAAAATCATCATCTCTATTGAACTAATTTGTATAAAACCCTAATTTTAAGTTGCAACTTTAATTAATATTAAAATAACAAGATTCTAATTAACTGATTCACCTAGCGATTTGTAAACTTAAAAATTAGTAGGCTATGGGCAAATTTTAGGGTTACAACACTTAAAATCATAATGAAAAAAAAGAGAAAAAATAAGAAGATTTATCAGATGAGATTTATGCATGTAAAATAAGGAAACACTGAAAATTATATGCTTGAAGGAATTCTACGGCCACAACAACCCATCAACCCTTTCGTTTTCATATCTTCCTCATCATACTATGGAGGTTGACTAATCTCACTACTCTATTGTCTAATAACTCTCTTCTATATGGATAACCTATGTTTATGCTATATCTAACTTTTAAAATGAACTATAACAATCATCATAAAGAAGGCAAAATTTGATGGGGAGTCATCTACATAACTAACACTATAGATTGCTCAAGATGATAACAACCATCAATAATTATTAACTTATACTAAGATCAAATTAAAATACATGCTTAACCTGATATCTAAAATATTTACCTTAAATTCTAAATAATGTGCATGATTAAAAAAATTACCAAGCTCTTCGAGAATGTTATATAAACATGTGATATGATAATAAAAGTTTCCCATAAGAAGAATACTATTCTACTCACTAATAATTGAATCTAGTCACTATCTATGTTAAATAAATATAGGGTTTGTACTAACAAAATTAACCTAACCTTGCAACTGGAAGAGATAAGTTGCATCTGTGAATAAAATAAGTGGTCTTATCAAGGACATAAGTCTAATCATGATAATTATAAGGTTGATAGAATTAACTATAATTAGGTAAGGCTGATAGAGTTAGCTATAATTAGGTTATCCAAGCCATATGGGACTAAAGTCAATAAGGAATAAATTATTTCAATGATTATGGATTTATGTTCTATGCTAAAACACAAAAGGTTTGGTTAAGAAAAGAGGAATACCAGTGGCTTCATCATTCTGTAGCTCTTCACATAAGGCAGAGGTTAATAATTCAATTATTTTCAAGAAAGTTTATCCCTTTATAGAATATGATTATTCTAAAACCCCAATGTTCAATTATTCAAAAAGGTTTGTTCAAATAGAGTCAAATCCCTTTTTTTTGTTTTTGCATAAATATTCGAAATATTTAGAAGGCATATCTATTATCTTTTCACATTATACACATGAGGAGGAGATAAATACAATAGAACACTATTGGAGTAAACCTAATTTAATATTAACAATTAAACCTTATCTTTTAAAAGAAAAAAAATCTATATAAGAAAGCTCGAGAGATATCACTAAATGAAATATAGTGTCTTTCCAAATTTATGTATTGAACTATTACTTTATGGATTGGAAAGAAAGATTCGTAAAATAATTAAATAAAATAACTCAATTTCATTTCCACGAAAAGAATAGAAAATAAAATCTATAAATTATTATTTTATATAATGTGCTTACCACGCTTCTCTAAAAATAAAATCTAGTACTAGAAATAACTCTAATAAAATAGTATATTTTATACCATCTTTAGAGTAAATAAAATGTAGTGTTGGAAATAACCCTTATAAAATATGAAATATTATACCACACTTGTAAATAAAATAGAGTAATGTAAATTTAAAAGATAATATAAATATTATTTTATAGCACTATATTAAACCCTAATAAAATATAATTATAAAACAACAATGGAAAGATAATAATTTAAATTTCATTGTGTAGAAAATGTAAGTAAAAATTGGTGATGAAATTTATAAAATATAATGCACTTACCATTCAATTAACTTTTGTTCTTCAGATCTAAAATATTCCATCCACTTAAAAAAATAAACTTCTCCTTTGGAATTTATAATGCACAGTGCTCTCGATATAATAATTCCCGAAAAGATAAAAAGCCTCCCACCAAAAGGAATAATGAAGTGAGGGAAGTTATTTTTCCCACTCCCGTACAAAATAAATTTACAACCACCCCAACTAACTACCTAACTCACCCTTATTAAAAAATAAAATATATGCAACCAACATAATTTAAACATACACACAATAAATAATTTTACATTGATTAAAAGTATTTCATTTAAAATCATAACAATATAATATAATAAATATTCAATTTTACACAAACTGGTGAAACCATTTACCCACACTCACTTACATAATATAATTAATTATATAACCAACTTTATAGTATTCTATTTATTTAGTATATTATTATTATTTCTTAATTATAATATGACACTATAAATTTATTTTATTATCAACTAGGATTATATATTTATTTATCAATTTATTTTAATGTATAAGATAACTAAGGCATATTATTAGACAAATTAAACCAAAATCCAAAACAATTACCTAACCACTAACTAGGGTCAAAAAGAAAAACTTCAAACAACACTGACTGACCAGAAAACTTCAAGCAACCCTGATTGACCCCTGATAGTACTTGACAAGGTATCAAACTAGGTATGGATAGGGTAGGGGACCAAGTGCTATCTCTGGTCAACTACTTCCATTGGGTACAAGGCATGCTCAAACCTACCAATTCAAGTGGAGTCGATGCCTGGTACGTGTTCACTCAAACATACAAGTTAGAGCACATGTGCATAATAACGAAAGCACTAGGGAAGGGACTCTATCAATCATATCTCATACCTGTATGTCCCCCCATACGTCCAATGGTATGATGCCGCCCTTTCCACCTGTCCTAACAACATACTATTGCATCACAAATTATCCAAATAAATCTCTGCATAATAATAATAACATAACGATATGCATCATGCTCCCAAAAGTAGAAGCTCTTGTTCCATCCTCATTGTCAGGTTCCTTAGCTAGACTACCTTTACATCCAAGGTGAAAATGGAGGGACACTGCAAACTTTATAATTAACATTATGCAACATCAAATACTTAATATTTAGCTAAAAAGGTTTGATTATTTAAATTCTTAAATTAAAATTAAAATAAGTTATTATATGCAAGAATTAATTAAATCAAATTCAAAAGAATAAGATTTTATAGTTTCATAATATATATTTTGATTTTACAAATAAGAATACTTCCTAAACTCTAACAAAATTTCTAATTCTAATATGGTAATACGAAAGGCAGATTATTACGTTACTAAAACTTACCATTCCTATTTCCTATGAAGGTTAAAAAATTATTTAAGAAGAAAGAGATTTATTTATTCACTTCTATTCATTATGAAAGCTATTGATTTATTCATATAAAAGTATTCACATAAACTAGAATTAAATTTGATATAATGAAAAGAATTTATGTGAGGGCTTGGGTGAGCCAGGCCATACGGCTGCTGTGGACAAGAAGAGGGATTCTAAAGAATTTAATTTAGGTAAAATTTCATTGTTTTACATACTAAAATTCATTGTTTCAATTGCATAAACTACATACCAAACCTCATTTACAATATTTTTGGTTTCAGGCAACATTAGAGAGTACCCACAGTGCCATACGACCGTACGACAGTGCTTGAGGGAAGAAAGTTTCATAAATTTTTAAGTGTAAAAGCTAATAAAATCTAAAATCTCCTATACCTCTGGTTTGAGATAACAATTGGGCTGTAGATACTAAGTTTTAAATGCTATTTCAGGCATGATTCTATGCATATGGACGCTGTACAATCAAGTAGGCTAGAGGAATAGAAAATATGAAAGTTTTGTTAGAATGGAATTTATCTCTATTGGCATTATTACTGCAAGTCATCAAATGATATGAGATTTCAGACAAAAGAAATTTGTTTGATTGATTATATAGATTGATGGCTAGAAAAAAAGAAATAGGTTTGCTTGGCAATAAATTTTTATCTCTACAGGCAAGGGTGACACTACAAAAGTCAAGATTTCTTTTGATAAAAGAAATTGACATAGACACAGTAATGCAACAAAAGAGAAGGATTTAATTTCTTCCAATAGCAAAAGATTTCATTAGCTAAGGTGTCTACTAGTAATATGAAAATATGATGATCGTGTCATAGCAAGATAGGTAGATGTGAAGAAAGATAAACAGGTGTGAAGATTGGAGGATTAACAATAATCAAAATTGCAACAATTGCAGGATATACACGACTAGATTGTTGAAGAGAACATCCAAGCAAATGCAAATGACATGATTAAATATAATGGGGTTTATAGAAAATAATATATACTCATCAAGCATACAGAGAGAATAGGTTGCAGAGCTTGATCAATCATTTCAATTGATGGGAGAAACTTGCATTTGATTGCAGATGGACACTAATTTCAAAAGATTTACTATTGTCCAAAATAATTCACAGAGGACCACACTTCAACCAGAATTTGACAAATCTTAAAATTGTATAGACTACTCACATACATGATTTTTCTTCATATACAGACAAGCAAAAAATATTTTCTTTAATACATACCCATAAATTCCTCATATCTCCCTTGCTCCCTTCTCCTCTTCCTCTACCAATTCCTCTTCTTTTCTCCAAATTTCTGTGTATCTTTTCTAAGAACTCTCCCTTCAAATAATCTTCCCAAAACCCAAAATAGGTAAAACAATTGATATCCACTATCACCATTCTCTCCGTTACACATATCCACAACCCAAAATTAATTACATTCATAACACCACTAATAGGAATAATTTTCAAATTTCTGACAACCCACTCCAACAATAAATTAATAGCAAAATAAAATAAAATATCACATGTCAGATAAAATCAATAAAGTACTAAACAATAACAATATTATTATTATTCATGATGGGGATTCTGCTCTTTTTTGGGATGATTCTTGGAATAATCATCCACCTCTAACTAAAACGGAAGGCCTTTAAGAGATTAAATCATTTTTGTGTCAGGTTTGGGGAACAAAAGTTAAAGATTATTTTGAAATTGACTATAACTCAAAAATTAATAAAGTCAAGTGGAAAAATTTTGATGATTTTTTGATTCCTCAAGAGCAGAAGATTTTGCTCAAGAATATCTTGCAGGATAGAAGAATTTTTATTTCAGGAGAAAAGGATAAATTAGTCTAGGCTCCTTCAAAGTCTTGTGATTACACGGTTAAACAAGGATATCTAAGTATCGTTAGTAAGGATTCTAGCTCAACTATTAATTGGCCTTATAAGCTCTGCTGGAGTGATCCTTGCCTGCCTAAAGCAGGAGCTTTTACATGGTTAGCTCTGAATTATAGAATCCTTACTAGTGATAGGTTAGCTAAGATTGGGGTTACAAATTATTTCTTATGTCCTTTCTATAATGAGGTGGAGGAATCAGTGGACCATCTTTTGCTGAATTGTAGTTTTTCCTCAAAAGTTTGGTCTTGGCTTCTTTAAAAATTGAGTTGGAAGGGTCCTCTTCCTTTTTCACTTCTTCAAGTTTTCCAAAGCCCTTTGTTATTTTCAAATTCTACTTTTTCTACTCTATGGCTGGTTTTGCCAAGTATTGTTATTTGGTCACTGTGGCTAGAAAGAAATAACAAAATATTTAAAAAAGTAAGCAATACTTTTTATATAGTTATTGGAAAGATTGAAAAAATAATCTCAGAAGTAGTTCTAGCCTCTCTATTCTCAAAAAAGGAGGGTTCTCTAATTTTTACAACTTGGGATGATTTGATTTTAAAAATTTGGAAGTATTTAAGGTTGCCCAACCCATATTGTTTTAATCATGAAGTCAAGATTGATAGATCTTCTATCAAATGGATCCCTCCGCCTGAATCGTTTATAAAACTTAATTTTGATGGTGCGAGTAGAGGTAATCCTGGTAGTTCTAGTGCTGGTTGTGTTCTAAGAAACCATAATGGTGTAGTCCTCAGAGCTTTGTCAGTTAAGCTTGGTGTAATAACAAATAATGAGGCAAAGGCTTTGGCTTTAATAGCTGGTTTAAATTTAGCCTTGAAATGTGGCATTACAAAGCTTATAATAGAAGGGGATTCATTGAATATTGTAAGAGCCTTTTCTAATCATTCTTCTCCAAGCTGGAAAATTGATTATATTTTAAAATTTGGTAGGAAAATACTAGAACATTTCCAATCTTTTCAAATAGTTCATACATATCGAGAAGGCAATTTATTAGCAAATTTTTTAGCAAATTTTGCATTTAGCATTAACAATCCTTCTATCGAATGGGACTCAAATTCCTTTCTGTTGATCCCTGGAGTTAGTTATATTTTGGATAAGGACAAGAATGTTTAATTTGGCTAACATTTGTTGTAATTTTTAGTGGTTTTTTGATTATCATTAGCTTCATTGATCTTTTTTCTAGCGGCACATTTCGTGCTGACAAGCTGACGTTGTTTAAGTGCATTGCATATACTTTCCTGTGGTGTGTAGTACTTTGATATATTTCTTGAGTGTATGGTGGTAGATTTCACACAAGGGATTCTGGCAAGATTTATCTCATTTATTTGATGTAATTTGCCTTTGTATTAAACTTATAATCTGTTGTAAGTCTCGTTCCTATTTCAGTTCTATCTTTTACTTACAACTGTCAGCTCTCAAGTTTTAAACTTCAACATGGGCTCTATCCAACGAAATAATAGAATTTGCTGGCCTATCCGGAACTAGGAACATCCCCTTCTTGGTTTTCTTACTCCTAATTCAATGTAGGAAGTTTTTAAGATCTATGAGGACTTAGTAGAAAGAGCTATCACTTAGGTTTGTGGTTTGCATGTTTTACATTCTCCAGTCTCTATATATCTGTCTCAAGCAGTTTCACATTTTCTTTCCAATGCTATGGATCTTTTGCAAAGCTGTGATAGGGTAAGGAATCTTGGTGTAATGTTTGTTTAGAATGAGCATTTCTCTGTAGACTCTTTCAATGATGCTTTAGATGATTATGATTTGCATGAGGGTACTACTCTTGTGGGAGGGTTGTTTGATTACAGGTTTCTATTCCACAGACCTGAGCTCCACTGCCTCTTTAATGCGTTTATGCATGGCCTTCAAAATAATTGTGTTATATCCTTCCAGAATTCCATTCACTACCATAGACGTGAACTGGGGAACCAATTGGTAGATACTGCGATAGAAATCTTCAATGCTCTGCATTTCTTGTTGAATTATGTTTCTCCTCCTCCACCTCCTCCTCCCCAGCCAACAGAAGATGGGGCACATGCTCCATAGGTTTTTGATTTTGAAGACTAAAAGGGAATTTTTTGATTTTTGTGCTAGCAATAAGTTTTAGTTTTGACTTTGGTAAATTTTGTTAGCCACTGTGTAAACACTGTTTTGTGTCAGATTGAATTCTGCTAAGGTTTAAGACACAGTCTATTATTTCTGGACTGACTCATCTTTTTGAGTCAATTTTGTTATGTAATTGTCAATATTGGGCTACAACCAGAGGTTTTCTTTGCCCATTCTTTCCTACCGGTATGCCCCCTTGAATCTGGCATTTTGTATTTTCTAATTAATATAATTTCAATGGTTTTACCACTTTTTCCAAAAAAAAAGCAATATTATTATTATTGCTAGCCTCCAAAGCTACTAATTTAATTTAATATAAAAATCAACTAATTAATATTCTCAATTTTCTATATTAACTAAATGACTAATATTGATGTATATATATAAACTTATTATTATTATTATTACTATAACAATTAATAAATCTCCAACAAATACACATTGACTATATAACCAAAACGATCAAACATCAACACATCTATACACATAGATCACTTATTCTATAAAATGAACCAAACAACTATAATCAACAACTTAATGCCTTGGTCACTAAGTTCAATACAATGAATCTTAAACTACAATAAACAAATAATTACAACCACATACCAAAGGATGACCAACACCCTAGGACAAATACCAATTGAGTGACAACTACACCCATGACTGGAAATACATGGATGATGACAAACTAGAGACATTAACTGACAGAGGGAACCCCATGTTATCCCCCATCCACATTATCCATTGGTGTAAAGGCACACTCAGACCTGCTAATTCAGGTGGAGTCGGTGCCTGGTACCTGTAACCTGCGTCAAACCAAGGGGTTGTGTACAAACATATCTATATATATACATATATATATATATATACACACATATATACATATACATATACATATACATATACATATATAGTCAAACACACTGTGACAAGGAATCGCAGCATAGTAGGGGTGCTCATTATGAGTAATACAACACCGTCCCTTCACAAAAAACATCGTAAATATCCACATTAAACAAGTTTATTAATAACTAAATAGCCAGATAACACATAGTCAGATAGTCGCATAATTCACGTAGTAAAACAAATCTACATAATCAATTAATCCATAACTAATCACAACATAAGCATAATGTACTAATAAAAAAGTATCAATAGTGTCATCATAGTAAACATCAATGAGTGTCATCAACTACATCAAAATGACAAACCTTCCATCAACATGTCTAACATACCCTAAGTATTCTGAGTATCTTACTTTCATCTTCATGCTCCTTAGCCCGACCACCTACTCATCCAAGGTGAGAATAGAGGGGCACTATAATCACTCCGTGTGATATTTGATGTTGTCTTATCTTTGCTAACAAATCATAACAATACATCTACTTCATGCACTTTGATTATTTTGGTGTCTCACCTTGTTGTTACACTCGGTTCTGAGATGTCTGTAGTATAAGCCCAATGGCTATACTCAGATTTGAACCCATATGTGTATCCTCGGCTTCTTTGTTTTCATACATAGCTTTCATGTTTTGCTTAGTTTAAGATGTGTTTATGGGAACATTTAGTGACTATGAGCACATGTCACCTTTGGAGGCATGGGTTTTGTGAAAGCTCTTGTTCCTTTGTGTGTTTTCTCTCTACCTTAATGTACTTGATATTGGTACATGATATCAACCAACTTAAGGTGGGGGCATATAAGGTAAGTTGTCTGATGATTTTCGTACTAACAAAGCGTGTTTGTAAGCCCTCTATGGAGCTAGAATGTTGTATCTCCATCATGAGTGCACATATTTATTCTATATTGTAATAAAAAATCCCTCTATGGAGGTGGGATATTGTGCATATCCTTTTACTCAAAATCCCTTTGCAGAGGCGGGGATAGTGTATCTCTTGAGCTAGTGCACATCCTTTTTATTTCAAAACTCCTCCGAGTAGGCGGGGTTGGATCTGAGACTATCCTCCCTTAAGTATGTCTTTGGTGGTTGTTGTGGCATAAGCCCAACCATCAGGTGTTCTTGTAGCGTGTTTGAGATGGTGGGAACCTAGCAATAATCTCTTTCTATCACCTTGTTTGTCATGTTTTAGACGTATAGTATATCTATGGCATGCTATACGACACTCATGTTTTCCATGTGTCTTCCATATATTTTCTCTCGTGTGTAGTCTCAAGGGTGTGGCAAAATGCCCCTCCTACACTTGGGCTTTGTATGGCATGTTTACTCCCAAGTATAGTCTCAAGGGTGTGGTGAAATGCCCCTCCTATGCTTTGGGTTTTATATGGTGTGCTTTCTCTCAAGTGTAGTCTCAAGGGTGTGGTGAAATGCACCTCCTATACTTTGGGATTTGTTTGGTGTGTCTTCCCCCCATTTGTAGTTTTAAGCATATGGAGAAATACCTCCTACATTTTGGGGTTGTGTGTTGCATTTTTACTTTCCATGTATCTACATTCATATATATGTGAAAATGAAAAAGAAATATCACTGCATTCATCATGTTCTGTATCTCTTCAATACTATCTTCTTTGTGTCTTGTGTGCCTGTTACTGTCTTCTCTATATTTTTGCATTCCTGTTATTGTCTTCATTGTGTTTGGTGTGTCTATGATGTGTTTTCTCTAATGTCTACCTAAGACTAGGGCCTAGAAACAGTTCCTCAATCTTTGAGTATGCATTAGCTTCAAGTGCTTGGTGTGTTTTCTGTGTTTTCAACCATACTTGGTGAAACCCAAGGGTCCAGTCAAAGCAAGTTGCGTAATTGGACAAAACTTTGTCTCCGTAAGTCTATCCTTCTGTCCATGATAGGAAGGTCTAGGAAGAAGTTAAAGCCATCAAAGTTGAAAAACAATTGTTAAGTGTTCAAGAGAATTTACCAACTATTATTGCATCTCTTAATCGGATTGAAAAATGACTTACTGAAGAAATTCATAAGGAAGTTCATGAGCTTCATCAAGCTTATGAGTAGTTTAAGCACCATGCCAAAACGTGGTGGGTTGCTCAGTAAAGAGCAAGTGAACAACAAAGAGAATTGTTGCAAAAAGTTAGAGGTGAGCACAAATTAGACTATGATGTGTTAGGTGCTCAGTTGACAAATTGTAATCTACACATAAAAACACTGAAACAAAAGTAGAGTTAGTGCAGAGAGAGATAAAGTCTGTGTCAGAATCCCAAATGCTGTTAAGTGACTCTATCACTAGAGAGTCAACCAACGTTCAATCAATAGTCTTAATAGTTAAACATCCATAGACAGTCAAACATCTAACTTTCCTGTCAAGTGCAGAAAGGTATCTATAGGCACAATATGAGGGTCCCAAACTCTCAACTAAAGTAAAGCAGTCTATAATTGAAAAGGTCTATGATCCCTCTACTGGTAAACTTAGAGATACCACACATGACGAAAAACCCAAAGGCAAGTTCCAGATGGCCCATGGAAATGGAACAAATCCTAATGGTTCCAACCCAGTAGATCCATTTAAAAATATCCAATCTTATAAAGATGATACTCCTCCTCTAGTAAATTTTGATAATTTTGAGGATGTTGAGAACATGAGAGGCATTGATGCCATGAGAGCATGGATCACCAACTATATGGCCACAAATGCAAGAGCTGATGAAGCTTAGGTGATAAAGCAAGCCCTCAATTCTATGACTAGAGTTGTTCGCAATCTATGGGATCATTTAGAAGATACCTTTAGAGAAAACCTGATTAACAGAGCTATAGATCAAGTGTGTGCACAACTTACATATCTATTTGTTGGTAAGATAGACACAAGGGAAAAACTTGCCTATAACAAGTTTGTGAGAGGCAAGTGTAAAGATTTAAAGTACTTCAATGAATATTGCCAAGAGCAATATAAGAACTTTTATCACTCTGGTCATGAACAAAACCATGAGTTTATGTTCACTACATTTTTGAAAAGTTTTGGAGATGTGGTTGGAGAATTCTACCACAAAAGAGTTCTAGAGAATTTGGTGAGAGAAAACATAGAGATGAAGGAATTGACCTTCCCCCAACTAGTACAGTTTCTGACATAAATAAATGAGGAAATCTGTCAGGAGTCAAAGAAAAGGAAGGAAATGAAAAGGGTCAAACCTTTGCTATTTGTATCTGCATGTTACCAAATAATGCCATCTAATTAGTTTCCTGAGAAGGGTAAATCTTCTTCTAAGTGTTACTCTTGTGATAGATCTAATAAGCCTTATTATAAGAAGAAAAAGAAGTATAATAAATACCCTAAGAAGAAAGGTTCTGGATCAAGGAAATGGGAACCAACATGTTATATATGTAAAGGCAAACATTATGACAATAAATGTCTAGAACGCAATAAAAAGAAGAACAAAGGGAAAGTCCAAGCTGCCAAAGCCGCAGGACTAGATGATAATGATGAATTTGAATTCATCAATGGCTATCCTTTAGATCCAGAGGATATTGTCCTCTTAGAACAAGAAGAAGAATAATCTGAAGGTGAAGAAGAGTATGTGTCTACCCAAGAGCAGACAATGCTAAAAGAAGAACTCTCATCTGATGATTCAGGTGATTCTAAAAATTCATTCTTCTATAGAATGCTTTGTAGAGACACTAGAGCAGATTTGGACAAGGTAATTGAAGAAATTGTCCAAATAGAATATCGTCTGCACAAAATAGACATGGGCCAGGAAACTTGGAAAAAGCTGACTAGTAAACTAGAATAGCTTACAGCTAAGAAACATTTTCTCCTAAGAGAAAAAGAGAGGTCCTCAAGAATTCCTGCTAGAAGAACTCCTATATTGAATTATTCTCAATAGCCAACAGTATCTTCTGCACTCTCATCACCAATTGCTCAGAGAAGCATGGCATAAGCCCCTGCAGCAGGAAGTATGGCAAGAAGACTTTGGTGCTGACAACATAAAGCATTCCTAGAAAAGGTTATTTAACAAGTTCAAGCAGAAATTGCTTAAATTAATGATGAAGAAAACATACAGCTTGTTGATGAGATCAAGAAATCCCAAGAATTAGACAAGTACATCATTCAGTTGAATTCTTCTAGTTCCCTACAGTTGCCACAACAGACTACAGTATGAGAAGAATAGCTCTACTATGAAGAGAAACCCTAGAGTCCTCTTATAAATCAGGCTGTAGAACCAGAAAATAATCCTGTGCTTATTCCAAATACATCACCATATCTTGGAGAAATGATCCATGAAGAAGGAAGTAGTAATCATCATCAAGTCAGAGCTTATCAGTGTAACAGAGTAACTACTACATGCCCTGGGTGATTTTCACCATTCACTTCTTAGGAATAAAAATGTATCCACTCGCCTTTCTATGGGATACTGGCGCATATGTGAACATTGCTAGATACAATTGCTTTCCAGCAGACCTCTGGATAGAAGGCTCCATAGAATTGATTTTTGGCAAAGGTAAGTATGAATCCAAACTTGTATGTAAAGTTCCAATACAGCTTAGCAATGGATTCATAGATGAGTTAACCTTTGTACATTACGAAGTGGATGTATATGTTGGAGTCATTGGCAGCAGAGCTATGCAGCACTAGGAACCAATTACTATTGATTCCACTTTCATCACTCTGCAAGGTAGGTATCAAGTTCCTTGACTTCATCAAGATTTGGCTTTAACTTCCAAGATAGAAATGCCGAAGAAGGAAAAGAAAAATATAGTATGGATAGCAAGACAGATAGAAGCTTTACAAGAACCCCTAGTTCAGATTAAAGTAGAATTTGCAGCTACTGTGCTCACCAAGGATCTAAATAAATAGAAGAGAAATTTGTTATGCAGTTTGCCTCTAAAGCGAGATCTTGATGGTAAGGAAATAGTACCTAAAGCCAAAGCAAATTATTTCCTTACATGAGCTCATTAGAAACTAAAATTTTTAGAAAGGAAATTGATGAGCTAAGCAAGTTAGAACTTATCAGGCCATCTAGTTCTCCATTTTCATGTCATGCCATGTACGTCCCAAAATATGATGAAAATGGAACTGAACTCCCAGAAAAACAACTAGTTGTAAATTATAAGCCGTTAAATGAATGCTTGCTGGACAATCGTCATCCTTTACCAAGTAAAGATGATATTTGGCAAACCATACAAGGTAGTCACATATACTCCAAATTTGATCTAACAAAAGAGTTTTGGAAGATTGGACTAAAGACTGAAGATTATTACAAAACAACCTTCTTAATTCCACAAGGTTTGTTTGAATGGAAAGTTCTTCCATTCGGTATCAAAACGGCTCCATCAATCTTTCAACAAAAGATAGACTTGATCTTCAGACCCTATGCTAAGTTTTTTCTGCCATATATTGATGATATCCTAGTGTTTAGTCAAGACATGACTAGTATCTTATTCATCTGCAAAAGTTTCTAACCATTTGTCAGGAGCATGGACTTGCTGTCAATCCAACTAAATCCTATTTTGCATAGGAGCAAATTGTTTTTATTATCATCAAGCTTCTCCTGGGGGGGAAATGGAGGCTCAGCCACACATCCTCAGCAGAATTTAAAATCTTCAGGTAACCAATCTTAAAGAATTGCAAAAGTTTCTGGGTTTAGTAAATTATATTGCTGGTTTTTATTACAAGCTTGCTGAAGATAGGTTGCAATTAAATAAGCTATTAGGCAAGCATCTACCTCCATGGTCTTTAGATCATGATGCCATTATCACCAGAATTAAGAAAAAGTGTTCTAATCTTCCACCTTTAAGGTTATCTGGTGATGGTTTCAAGATAGTAGAAACTGATGCTAGTGAAGCAGCATGGGCTGGCGTGTTAAAAGAAAAGACACCTCAAGGTCATGAAGAGATTGTCAGATATGTATCTAGCAGTTTCAAGAACAGTGAGTTAAACTACCACATCACTCATAAGGAGATACTTTCTATAATCAATACCCTAAAGGCTTTCCAGATGTTTATGGCTGATAAGAAATTTTTAATCAGAAGTGACCTGCAAAATCTGTGAGGGTTTTTCAAGAAAGAATCCAAAGACAAGGTAATCTAAGGCAGATTGTTAAGATGGGCATAGTTTCTAAATACTTTTGATTTTGATATTGTTCATCTATCTGGAGCTGATAATATATTTGCAGACTTTCATTGTAGAGAAGGTCATATTCCAGATAAGGTAGAGCATGATCTGCCTGTAGTTATGCCTCATGGATTAACTGGTAAAGTCAGAGTGATCCAGGTTTGATAGGAAAGGTAGTATGAAAAAAGTTGTCCAGAATGGAGTATAAACGCCTTTGCAAGAAGAGACCACCATAACTTTAAAATGGCTAATGACTTTTTGTTTGACAGATACAAGATGATAACTGCAAAACAACAACTTACACATGAAGGTCTGTGGACAGAATGACCTTTCTTTGAATTCTCAGCTAAAGCAGAACCAGTTGATCCAGACATTGGTCATGTCCTGTAGAACTGGTGTGGTGATTTTGCCTTGCCGGTAAAGTTTCTAAATCCTTTTGTGCATTGACCAGACCGATGGCTTAACCAAGAGAAAGGTAAAGAATTAATAAGGGACATGTTTCAAGGTCCTTATCCTCAACCTGATGGTTGGTAGTTTAATGGTACCTCTGCTTATATAGGATGTATTTTAAGTTAACCTTTAACTCTCCTGATGAAAATCTTATAAGCATATATCTTTGTCAAACATATGGCCCAACTGGTGCGAGTTCTCTTTATCAACATTGGGGTGTCGAGAGTAAACTCAGAAGTCTATATGACCAACAAACTCCTATTTGGCTCTATACAAAAACCTACTACATGGAGATGACTAACCGAGGAGCCATGGAACGAGGTATTTACGGTCCTTACAAACTCAAGACTATGAGTATCATCTGGAAGGAACCAGATCTAGGAGCCCCGATCATACCAAATCTGACCAAAGCTGTTGCCACACCAAATCGTACTAGATTAATCCCTCATGCCTCATTTATGATGTGTACAAATTGCAAATATGATCCTTTTGATGACCCAAGAGTCGCTGCTACAATGACTTTGGTCCTAGCACTAGTTAGTGGATGGGCTTGTCATCCACCGAAGGCATCTGTCCCTTCGTGTCAAAAGACATATGTCACCCACACAACGATAAAAGGGGAAAGCTTACGCACCTAATAGTAAGCATGAGTTATACCTCTTGTGATCAAAAAGCAACTTTGTAAAAAGTAGATTCCTTAGGGGTCTTGTCAGTCCCTCTTTATTCCTTGTTCACGGGTTATTGGGATCCACCAGAGGAATCTTATCCTCAACTGGATAACCCTACAAATAAAGAGTTGCAACGTGTCGACTTGGTATGGATGGATTTCAATCCTGGACTTAAGACCATGAGGTTAAAGATCTGCCTTGCAATCTATATAGGAGACGTAAGGCCACCTCTTGATCAACAAGTCTTGAGTGAGTGAGTCCTCATAGCAAGCAAGAATCTTAGAGTCTAAGTTTTAGTACAAGTCTCTAAATTTTAGGGATCTTAGGAAAAACTTTCTGGATCAGAGTAGTATGCTCTTCTTGCTCTGCAAGAACTAGAACCTCAAAAGTCCTAAAAGATAGGTTTGAATTTCTGGCATATAATTATATTATTCAGTGAGCAATGTATGAAGAGAATGTTTGTAATCCTGATATAGAAATCCAATAAAATATTCTGTATGCTTTCAAGTTTTATTCTCTCTTGTAACTATTTCAAAATCTGGTATCAGAGCCTGATGAAATATTAATCTCTTATTGCATTCATAGATAACATTTTTGTGTAGCTATATCCATTAATGAGTTCTGAAGTAATGTTTATCTGTATTGGTCTCCATATGGCTCCCTGTATTGCTCTTACTGTCAGTTCTCTATTGTAAATCCTCGTCTATAAGTCTCATTGTTTATCCATGAGAAGGCCTTGTTAGGGCAGTCTTGGGGTAGTAATCTGGTAATTTGAGCCCAGGTGTGAGCGTGGATTCAAGCGCAAACCATGGACAAAGCTTCTACTTCTAGATTGGGTATGGCACCCGAAGACCACACTGTGGATCATAATAGTGAGGTTAGTTTTACAAACTTCTTTGCAAATAGTGAAAATACTTTCTCTATGCCAAAACAATCTAGAAATGCTATAGAAGAAAGTCTATCACAGAATAGGTTTTTAAATGAAGAGTTCAAAGTTCCTGAGATTAGGCCATATGAAATCTACAGTGATATTCCCAGTAGCCTAGTGGATTGTTCAATAAATCTAAGGGTTTAAAAAATTTCTTTGAATATTAGTCTTGGTAAAAGTGTCATGTTGCCACTTTATAGCATACAGTTACAGGTGGCTTGGAAGGAAAACTAAAATTATTCAATGATACACAAATCAGTAAATTTCAAAAACAAGCTAGGGAAAATCCAGACAATCCCCAATATATGCATCTATCATATGTCCATATAGGCATCACAAGTCATTATAGGGAAGGTCGTCCTATTATTATTTTTATGATGCTTAAAGATGCAAGGTTTTATAAGCTATCCCATACTTTGCTTGGTTGTGCCTGCAATTCAATGGTAGAAGGATCGCTTTATATAGACTATCTTTTGGATTTCACAATAAGCCTTAAGGATGGTAATTTAAATGATGTCCTTACTTACCAGTTTAAAACAATGAATCTATTTATGAAGGACATGTCTTTTGACCATTCTTTAGTTTTTCTAGTTCACTATCAACTCTATAATAAGGTCATTCCCTTAATGATGAACCCTAAGAGAGCTCAAGGAGTTGAAGGCTTATCCACTATCTAGAAATCCACAAGTGAGCACACCCAGTTGACAGCCCCCAAAATAGTATGCCATAAGGATATTCAACTTCGAGAAGAGTGGGCTTTAGACTTATGGGATAAAGATTGTCAAACTCCACCATAGAAACTTCATTAGTTACGTGGAGTTACCCAAGAAGAAATATATGACCAGACAATTATTAGGTTCTCTTCAGGCAAAACGCCTTCCATGAGAACAGAATGAACTTTCAATTATAATAACCCTGTGTTGTCTATATTGCCAAGATCACAAAGTGTTAGATTGCAACCTTCTAAAGGTTTTGAAAATCTGTTTAAATTATGTGTTGTTAATAGGATTGTTAGTTCGTCTGGTGTTAGTAGTTCTAGCAGTGTTCCTCCACCTTGTCGACATGTACGGTACTCAGGGTTGGACAATGGTTTGTTAAAATGTGAAAAATGTTCATTTGTGTTTCATCCACCCACTGGCCATATTAGAATGCATTCAACCAAACCTGCCTCTATTCCTGAGCAGGATATTAAAGAAGCTAATGAAAAGGCTATCGGTACACTTACAAGTCCGTGTATTGTTCCTAGAATCATTCCCCCCTTTCAAGATTTCATGTTGTACGACCTGTCAGGAAAGTATCAAGTTGATTTTTGGCCATTGCATGTGACCCCTGTTGGTGAAACCCAAGGGTCCAGTCAAAGCAAGTTGCTTAATTGGACAAACCTTTGTCTCCGTAAGTCTATCCTTCTTGCCCATGATAGGAAGGTCTGGGAAGAAGTTCAAGCCATCAAAGTTGTAAAACAATTGCAGTGAGAGATAAAGTTTGTGTCAGAATCCTAGATGTTGTTAAGTGATTCTATCACTAGAGAGTCAACCAAGATTCAGTCAGTAGTGTTAATAGTTAATTAGCCATAGACATTCAAACAACTAAATTTCTCGTCAAGTGCAAAAGGGTATCTATAGGCACAATATGAGGGTCCCAAACTCTCAACTAAAGTAAACCAGCCTGTAATTGAAAAGGTCTATGATCCATCTACTTGTAAACTTAGAGATACCATGGACGATGAAAAAACCAAAGGCAAGTTCCAGATGGCCCATGGAAATGGAACAAATCCTAATGGTTCCAACCTAGTAGATCCATTTGAAAATATCCAGTCTTATAAAGATGATACTCCTCCTCTAGTAAATTTTGAGAATTTTGAGGATGTTGAGAACATGAGAGGCATTGATTCCATGAGAGCATGGATCACCAACTATATGGCAACAAATGCAGGAGTTGATGAAGCTCAGGTGATAAAGCAAGCCCTTAATTCTATGACTGGAGTTGCTCGCAATGTATGGGGTTGTTCAGAAGATACCTTTAGAGAAAACTTGATTAATAGAGGTACAGATCAGGTGTGTGCCTAGCTTACACGTCTATTTGTTGGTAGGACAGACACAAGGGAAAAACATGCCTATAACAAGTTTTTGAGAGGCAAGTGTAAATATTTAAAGTACTTCAATGAATGTTGCCAAGACCAATATAATAACTTTTATCACTCTGGTCATGAACAAAACCATGAGTTTATGTTCACTACATTTTTGAAAACTTTTGGAGATGTGGTTGGAGAATTCTACCACAAAAGAGTTCTAGAGAATTTGGTGACAGAAAACATAGAGATGAAGGAATTGACCTTCCCCCAGCTAGTGTAGTTTCTGATAGAAATCAATGAGGAAATATGTCAAGAGTTAAAGAAAAGGAAGGAAATGAAAAGGGTCAAACATTTGCTATCTGCTTCCACATGTTACCAAATCATGACATCTAATTAGTTTCCTGAGAAGGGTAAATCTTCTTCTAAGTGTTACTCTTGTGATAGATCTGATAAGCCTTATTATAAGAAGAAAAAGAAGAAGTATAGAAAATACCCTAAGAAGAAAGGATACTTAAGGAAACATGATAAGAAAGGTTCTGGATCAAGGAAATGGGAACCAACATGTTATATCTATAAAGGCAAACATTATGCCAATAAATGTCCAGAATGCAATAAAAAGAAGAACAAAGGGAAAGTCCAAGCTGGCAAAGCCATACGACTAGATGATAATGATGAATTTGAATTCATCAATGGATATCCTTTAGATCTAGAGGATATTGTCATCTCAGAACCAGAAGAAGAAGAATCTAAAGGTGAAGAAGAGTATGTGTCTGCCCAAGAGCAAACATTGATAAAAGAAGAAGAATTGTCATCTGATGATTCAGGTGATTCTAAAAATTCATTCTTTTGTAGAATGCTTCATATAGACACAAAAGTAGATTTGGACAAGGTAATTGAAGAAATTGTCCAAAAAGAATCTCGTTTGCACAAAATGGACATGGGCCAGGAAACCTGGAAAAAGCTGACCAGTAAACTAGAATAGTTTACAGCTAAGAAAAAATTTCTCCTAAGAGAAAATGAGAGATCCTCAAGACTTCTTGCTAGAAGAACTCCTATATTGAATTCTTCTCAATAGCCAACAGTATCTTTTTCACTCTCATCACCAATTGCTTAGAGAAGCATGGCAGAAGCCCCTGTAGCAAGAAGTATGGCAAGAAGACTTTGGCATAGACAACGTAAAGCATTCTTGGAAAAAGTTATTCAACAAGCTCAAGTAGAAATTACTTTAAATTGATGATGAAGAAAACATACAGCTTGTTGATGAGATGGAGAAATCCCAAGAATTGGACAAGTACATCAATCAGTTTAATTCTTCTAGTTCTCTGTAGTTGCCACAATAGACCATAGTATGAGAAGAACAACTCTACTATGAAGAGAAACCCTACAATCCTCTTATAAATTAGGTTGTAGAACTAGAAAATAATCCTGTGCTTATTCCAAATACATCACCATATCTTGGAGAAATGATCCATGAAGAAGGAAGCAGTAGTCATCATCAAGTCAGAGCTTATCAGTGTAACAGAGTGACTACTACATGCACTGGGGTGATTTTCACCATTCACTTCTTAGGAATAAAAATGTATGCACTCACCTTTATGTGGGATACTGGCACAAATGTGAACATTACCAGATACAATTGCTTTCCAACAAACCTCTGGATAGAAGGCTCCACATAATTAATTTTTGGCAAAGGTAAGTATGAATCCAAACTTGTATGTAAAGTTCCAATATAGCTTAGAAATGGATTCATAGATGAGTTAACCTTTGTCCATTACGAAGTGGATGGACATGATGGAGTCATCAGCAGTAGAGCTATGAAGCACTGGGAACCAATTACTTTTGATTCCACTTTCATCACTTTGCAAGGTAGGTATCAAGTTCCTCAACTTCATCAAGATTTGGCTTTCACTACCAAGATAGAAATGCCAAAGAAGGAAAAGAAAAATATAGTATGGATAGAAAGATAGATAGAAGCTGCACAAGAACCCCTAGTTTAGATTAAAGTAGAATTCGTAGCTACCATGCTCACCAAAGATCTAAAGAAATAGAAGAGAAATTTGTTCTGTAGTTTTCCTCTAAAGTGAGATCCTAATGGTAAGGAAATAGTACCTAAAGCCAAAGCAAATTATTTCATTATGAGCTCATTAGAAACTAAAATTTGCAAAAAGGAAATTGATGAGCTAAGCAAGTTAGAACTTATCAGGCCATCTAGTTCTCCATTTTCATGTCTTGCCATGTATGTCCCACAATATGATGAAAATGGAACTAAACTTCTAGAAAAATGGCTAGTTGTAAATTATAAGCCATTAAATGAATGCTTGCTAGACAATCATCATCTTTTACCAAGTAAAGATCATATTTGGCAAACCATACAAGGTAGTCACATATACTCCAAATTTGATCTAACAAAAGGGTTTTGGCAGATCAGACTAAAGACTAAAGATTATTACAAAATAGCCTTCTGAGTTCCACAAGGTTTGTTTGGCTCGTAAGATCATACATACATTAAAGAGGGGGCTAAATGTTACGTTGTAAAATTCCCCCTAGGACTTTTACCTCCTAAGTTTAGCTCCCAGGTCCCTTGCTTTTCATCATGCATGTTAGAATTGACTCCCGAGATAAAATGACTTGAAACCCATGTCAAATGGGGCTTGAGGGATATTGCAGAGCCTAAACCCTGAACCAAAATAGGTCTCGGGACAAGGACATTTGTGCCTATTGGAACCTTAACATTCTAGTAAAATGTCCTAGATGTGTCAAACTTAAGATTGCATGTGTTTCATGGCAAGTGGGTGTAATCATTGGAATTCATTATTAAAAATGAGTTAGGGTTACTTTTTGAAATTTCTAAAAAATTCCTTATTTTTCAAAAGTTATGACCAAGTCAACGAAAGTCAAACTATATATGAGTCAAATTGTATCTAAGTCAAAGTGAATTTGCATAATGCATATGAGCGCATGTATACAAGAGTGAGTGTATGTATACAAAATATAAAAGTGAGCACATATTCGTGTATGTATGCAAGATACAAAAGCGAGAAGATACAAATGCATAAAACATGCAAGCACATAATATACAAATGCATAAAGTGCATGGATATAAAGCATGCAAATGCATAAAGGTACAAACAATGAAAAATGCATATACAAATATGCAAGTACCAAAGATGCATATACAAAGAAATAAGTGGGCCCCACCACAACTAGAGATGCAAATACATTTGTATAAAATATACAAATGCATTAAAATGGGAATGAAGGGTTATTTGTATGAATCTTTGTATGTATAAATGTTTGTATCTAATATATAGATACAAGTTCGGACCCTATTAGAAAAGGTGAACATTGTGAACTTTAAGTGAGGTTCGTGCTTGTATGTTTAGATGCATGTATTAAATATACAAAAGAGAAAGATGCAGTTACAGACTTGAACTCAGGATTAAAATTTGAATAAAGCACAGTTTCGCATAACAAGAAAAGTGAAAAGTTAATATCGCGGCTACATGAATAAAAGTGCATGTATATGATATGTAAGAGGTAATATAGATGGAAATCTATACAAAGATGGATCTGAAGGTAATTTCAATCTGGTTCATAAACCCAATGGAGCCCGCATGTGTATGTTGTTGGGATTGCATAAGATATACAAAGGACATATACAAGGAAATATGCAAATCAAATGAAAAAGAATTTCAAATACATAAAGTGTATTGCATGTGTTCTAAGATACGGAAAGAACCAGAGTAGCATGAAGGGGTCAGATAGTGCAACATTGGAAAATAGGACCTTGCTAGGCCAGTGATCATAGGTGCTCAATGATGATTAATCTATTTAGATCTTGGTCAAATGCTTATGCCCATATTATCTATTTCTTAATTATATTTTAGTTATGCCAAAAGGTGTAATTATGAATGAACACTCATGTTGTTTTGGCCTGAAGCTTGTCTGCTTCCCATATATATGAAGGAAACCAAGGCCTATGTTTATAATCATCATTTACAAACCAATTACTATATGCTATAATATTGTTTTCAGTCATATTTTCAGAAGCAAGATACAAAACCTTATGATATTTTAATAATATAATGGGCAAGATGGTTTAAATCTGTGGATATATCTATGGTGTTCTACTATTTTGTTGATATTCAATCTTATGAGTTGTTTGACTATCTCCACATTGAATTTTTTTAATTATTTAAATCAATTAGATTTATCAAGGCATGCATATTTGTTGTCTTTGTGTGGTATGCTTGACTAGTTTCTACATGAAGTTAATTTAAGTCCATCTAAGTGATTTACATTTATTGGTCTCTGCCCCGAGTTAAAATCCTCTAAATAAATCACCTAATTTGGTTTCCTTCAAAGTAGAATTAAATTTCTTTTAGACAACCACAATAACTTGGAGAAATATGAATTAGATTTTAAAGAAGCATCTAGTAACCAACAATCCTGTACATTTACACAAAGTGTGAACATTCAAAAGATGCTAGGTAGTCAGAGTTAAGCCAAATAAGATAAATATGCAAATCATACAAATCTTGACCCCATTAAACCAATAGAATTAGGCACTGATCATTACAAAGTAACATTTCAAAACCTTATTCATATTTTCAAACTTCAAACATTAGCATTAGGAATAACTTTCAACCTTATATCCATCTCACACTTACATGCTAATGTGAGTAGATCACTAAGGTCATACAAATTTGTATTAACTATTAGGGTACACCCACCTAGGTCTGGCAGAACCTAAAGAGAAGGGGGCTTTCAATCATATCAGCCCTATTTCATTAGCCAAAAGCATTAAGAGAGCTTGGCAACCTCTTAAGGTTAACAACCTACATTTTTGAGACCTAACAACGCCCTTGTCCTGCCCTATTTTGGCAGGGTCCCAAATTTAAATGTCGGTAAAGTGACCATTAAAGGTGTTCCTTACCGACATCTTAAGTTTGAATTACAAAATTAAAGCGGGAATGCATATATAAACATTTTTAGTATTTCATTTGAAAACTAGAAGATGATTATGATATTTTGGTGAACTTATTATTTTAGAGCATTCAAGGCATTCATTGTAGCAGAGCAGACTTGTGTTGTTATTGTGTTCAATGTTATTACAAATTTGGCTTCATCTTCTCATGTTGTGAAAGATCTTCATCTACATTTGAGCTACACCTTTGAGGTGATATCTATTTATGTTTCAATCAATCATTGATTAATTTGTTTTTTCCTCTATCCTACAAGGTCACACACACTCTATCTAACAACGGTATTGAAAGGCTTGAATGCCATTCCGAGGCTTGACTGAGGCAAGATCCTAAACACCACAACCCCCAACCCCTCTCTTATGATTGCAGGTGACAGGTGTTAGATCACGAAGAGTGGAGTTGCAGAGGACTGTTGCAGAACATAGGGATCCTGGATCTAACAAAAAAGAGTAAAAAAGAGCACTATCAGGGCTTGGGCACTAGTCCCTTTGCCCTTTGGGTTTACAGAGCCTGAAATCTCTAGAATAGTGATAATTAGTAGTAGAAAAGGTTTGAAAACCCTGAATAAAAATACTACCTTGGGATTGGGTGCGAATCCCTTTGCCCCCACTATTCAAGATCCTAAACTTTAAAATCTGGTATGTGTCTGATCTTCATTTAGTATCTCTGTGTGTGAGCATTTGTCAGAATTTATCTGTTTGTTCATGATTTTACATAACTAGGGTTTTGAGCATAATTGGGCTTAAATTAACACATTAATCATATTTTTCCAAATTTCCCTATTATTGCAAGTGACAACCAACTTTTAGGTGAATCCTCTTGCAGAAGTTGTGATTCAACTCAGTTAAATGTGTCAGGTCTCAAATTTTGATGCATTCTGAATTTACTATATTTGGAACTATTTTATGGATAATTGAGTGTGGATTAAATCAATATTATTTTATTTTAAAAAGATGAGATAAGTGAATACTATTTTAATTTGAAATGGTAAAATATAGTGAATATTATTTTATTTTGAAATAATGAAATATAATGCTTTAGCTATTTGGACAGTAACCTATTGTAGAAGACAAGGGTGTGGTTAAGATTGAGGTGGTTAGCTTCCTGGCAGGGTTAGGATGGAGTGGACTCTCTCTTACACACACAGGCACTTAGATGTCATATAGATGCATTAGCATTGCATAAATTAATTCTATTAATATATTGCTTTCTTATTTTACTAGAAAAGAAAATCATTTTATATTTTATAGTTGTTATTTAATTAATTAATATTAAAAATATTCTAGGTGAAATAAAAAGTAATATATATATATATATATAGATATTGATTTTTATTTGAATTTGTATGTGAGGGAAATAATTATATTTTATTAATTATTATTTTAGAAATTATTGTGTGGTGAATGTATTTATTAAAATTATATTTAGTTATTAAATTTATGTCATTTCAAAATTAGAATTATTATTTGTAATTGTGTTGCAAAATTTAGTAATAAAATTAGTCATTAAATAGGTGTTTTTCAAAAAATAGAAATATGTGTTTTATTTGATATATTAGAAATAAATCTTAGAAAAAGAAAACAAAAAGATAGAAACAAATAGAAAACTAGAAAAAAGACTCAAAATGAGAAAAAGACAAAAACAAAAACAAAATTAGAAATTGGAAAAAGATAGAAAGAAAGAAGATTGAAAAGGAAAGAATGCAACTTAAAAAGAGAGAATTATCTCATTCTCACACACAAAAAAAATGAATTCACAACCTTCAAATTCTGAAAAACAAGAGCACAGGAAAGAAGATTTGGGATTTGGGCAAAGGAAGCATTAAAGGAACAAGAAAAAGAGTGGAGGATAGGAAGGGATTTAACTATCAGATATTGTATTAACAGGTTATCATGCAAATCCATAATATCATTATCTCAATTGTGTATCTTTGTTTCTATGTGAAATGAAAAAATTATTATTATTATTATTATTATTATTATAAATATCATAATACTATTATTATATTTTCGGTGATATTATACATACAAATTGGTTGTCCTATATCTGTATATACTATATAATGAAATACTTATATGCTGATAACATATATCTGTATCATTCTCAAAATAATAATATTATTTATAATTGCTATATAATTCACTTCAGCCACTGATTAAATTATGCAACCTATTGGCAATTAATGTATATTTTGTAAAAAATGTAATATATATATATATATATATATATATATATATATATATATATATATATTTGTTGTATATATGTAAGTTGCCAAATAAAACAATTATTGTATTTTAAACAATTGTTGTGCACTATTATTACTGAGTAGAGCCAGGATATGGCAATTTCTTTATTATTTATTTTGTAATATATATATATATATATATATATATATATATATATATATATATATATATATATATATATATATATATTACAGCCATGGTATCAATGTAAATGATAAAACCCTTATTTACATAAATCAGTTCAATTAAAAACCACTCATAGTTGGAAAATATATATTTATATATAACTATGATTTTATATTCATAAATTAAATATTTTCCTATAAAATATACCGAAACCATAGAGATGAAAATAAACCTGCATGAGGAAATTAATAGATTCATTTTTTTTGTTTCATACAATTATTTTATATCACAAAGGTTAGGAAACAAATTTTCTTTGATTGGATCATTGTTTATCACTGGAAATGTAAAATTAGACCAAAAACATGCAAAGTAGAAAAATGATGTAATTTTGAATAAATCCTTTTATTTTTTGAAAAGAACATTGTTAGCAAACACTTTACATCTGAAACATACTATACTTGAAATTATGGAAATTGGTATATTTATTTTTCTGTGTAATTCTACTTCCGGGATAGGATACCGAAGTGGGCTCCCAGAGATGGTAATTTACTTTTTCTAAATTACCACTTTTGTTATTTATGCTTTGGCCAAAGCTACTATAGCATTGAAATAGAACGGATTGTAAAAGTGTAATGCCTCTCCATTTTTCATCTTGGATGTATAGATGGTCTAGCTAAGGAGCATGAAAATGAATGTAAAATAATAGGAATATTTAGGGTGTAACGCCCCACCTTGAACACCTTAAAGAAATTCACATTTATGCTATATGAAACACAAATTTTTTTTTTAAATGATTAAGATAACAAGTAATGTTAACATAACTAATTACACCATTAAACTTACGACATGTTTTCCAAGGTTTCAAGGCTACATTACTTAACAATTCAACTAACATAATTTAACATACATCAGTAACTGATCTAAATCCAATGCACAATTAAATAACTTATTCATATTCATTGCATGTTGTCAAATAATATAATCTACATGATCAAATACATAACTAAAAAGCTTCCTTTACACATAAGTACATCATTACATTGCCATTTTCAGGCTACATCAGAATTACATACATTATGAATGATCTGATACACAAGTCTGGTACAAGATTATACACACATCATCATCATCAACTGGTACAAGTACAATTGTCTATAAACTGAGATAAATCTTTTCTGCACATGAACTTTGACAAGGAATAACCAATGGATAAGAAAGCTCTTCCACCCGACCATGTGGAACCCTAAGGTCCACCCCCCGAGCTAGGAGTTAACATGAGGTCCCAAACAACAACAGTCAGGTAGACAAAAGACTAACAAGAACAAGAAATGACAAAATTCTAATACAACACAAGGCAATAACATAAACAACACAACACAACTTCCAGAGGCAACACATAACATATGTGGAGAGACCATACAAGGAATGCTAGGTTGTAGTAGGGAGAGTGTCATCGCATGGTCCTAGCATGGGTTATCCTGACAGCCTCTCACTAGGCACCAGCCCCCATCTATGGTTATCCTGACAGCCTCTCACTAGGCGTCGGCCCCATAGGGTGACACATGCGGAATCGACCTTCCTTTCGTAAGGACAAGGAAGTCAAACATGCCGACCAGGCCTTCTCAACCCATCCTTAGTCTAAACGAGCACTACAGGCCTGGGTGAGGAAATCCATTAATCTCATTTAATGTGAAATCTACCCTTAACCCCCTAGTTCATTTTAGTTTATCCTTTGATTAATCTACTTTCAACGGGTTATCCTGACTGCCACCTTGGGCGCCAGCCCCACATTGAAAGCCACTCTCCGTCCTAACAACTAGTAAACCTTAACCATCATACAAGGCATTATAGTAGTACACATACATGTTCACTGCAAGGCATAGACCCTCTTGCATTACAGACAAAATCATAACACCAATTGTTATCCATCGCTTATAGCATTACAACACTTTTACTCTTTTATAGATTCCAAGTCTCTCCATATGACAATTACGACAAAATGGATACAAGATAGTCACAAGTGGTTAAATATCTCATCTAGAGAATATTACTTTACAAAACACATTAACAACTTAACCAATACTTCATTATACTTCATACTAAATTTGAGCCACGTAATCGTTATAACTTCACAATACAAAAACATCTATCCACATGTCACATGTACTCAACTACGACAACTAAGCCTCTGAAATATGAGTTTGACCACTCTCAATTCGACTCTTTATGACAATAGAAATACTTAACTCATACAGTTCAGTACAGTTCTAGAGTTAACACTACAATTCTTTCTCCGTTCAATGTAAACAACTTTGCAAAAATAACAGTGGATTAACTCTTTTTCCAACCGATTGATTTTAAATTAATTACAACAATTAAATTAATACAATACAACTAATTATCTAAATAAATTACATGATTAACTAATTAACTCCAACAACTCATTCTTAAAGAATCTACTCAAATCAATTATAATATTTAATACCTACTTACCCTTACGATTTTTGCATTATCCTAACAATACATTCAATATTATCTTTCTTTCATCCTTGACTGATTAATTTTACTCATTCAAGTGATGAAAGGAATAATAATGCTAGGATGGATGTCGTATGATTATAGGGCAATTACATGAGGAAAATTCAATGACGAACATTAATGTTTGTTGTTCCTTAAGGTTCTGCCTTCACACAATCTTTCCAGATATTCCATTGACCTCGACTAGATAAGATAGTTTAACATGCTTCACATTTCTTCGTGATAACGATGTCTCGGAAAGGACTTTATCAAAAGTGATTAATTCTGTCAAAGAAGAATGTCGTAAATGCACCCAACAGAATGGAACGTGAACAGCTTGGTATGAATTGCTGATGAGGTGTAAAATTGTTATTGACTGTTTTACCATTGAAATGGATGATATTTGTTTAGTCTAACAACTTCCTCAAACTTGCAAACCCAATAAAATTGACGACATCCACAAAATAGTTTTCTCTCTAATGAAAGACAATGATCACAAAAAAAATGAAGGCAATAAGTTTGATGGCTAAGTTTTTATGGTATCCAAGGGCATTTACATATAATGACAACCTTAAATTGGATGCCCTGTCAGTGACTGGATAAGGTGTGGTAACGGTATGGCAACCATCAAAGCATAAAGGATAAAGGTATCTGTCAGATATTGTGGTTGCAACGATCCAACTAGGTGCATACACGAATTGTATGATAGGACGCCTTTAGGAAAAATAATCATTCATGGATTGTAATGATTACGGATATACACAGAATGATCTGATTAAAACCTTGAAACTTCTAACAGAGCCAATCCCTCTTTAATGTCAACTTTGGCCATGCACGCCATAGTATATTCAATTTTCTTAAGTTGTACATGTCATTGTTTGTCAAACAAACAACTTATAGGGAGGCATTTTGATAAGTTCTCAAATAAAATTGTTTAAATAGCTTATAATACTTCTATTATAAGCATTTCTACTACAACTATTAACATTGATGCTTGCTGGGTAATAGTCACTAGAAACAAATATCAGATAAAGGCCTACGGGTGAGAGCATATTTGACAACAATTACAGCAAGTTAGTTAAATGATTGTGCAACACAAATTTTACATGATCATAGTGGTGGTGAATCCCAAGGTTATGCCAAGATCGCTAGTTTTCGGCTAATAGAAGATGTTGAACCTATAATACAAGGTGCGATTAGCTGAAGACAACATCAATCTATAAACATTGAAATGATTGCATGAAACAACGAATAAAACCTCCAACCAGATGTAATGCCAGGTAAAAATAGCGATCAAAGGGAATGGAATGATTGCAAAATGGATTAATTACAAGGGCAGTGATCCAACTAGGTAGAACACCATCTTAAGGCATACACATCTAAATGTTTAATGATTGCAGAATATATGCGAAAAGGATTAGTTTCCAAGGGCAACGATCTACATAATTAAACTCTTTCAGATGTGCACCCAGCCAAAATGGCTATGATAAGAATGGAACGATTGAAATGATTTCATGAAAAGCATAACTAGATGCATTATTTTGGCCTTTAACTCTGTTTTAACAAATGCAATTTCCATTTCATACAATCCAATAGTGGCAGTGAAGCATAACGATTATTTTATAAAAACTTTAGTAAATCTTAAGCAAATGCAGACAGAAAGTTTAAAACCAACTGTACACAGAAACAACATTCTTTTCTACCACCAAGTAGGAAGATCTGAGGCATGTGAGAAATCTATTGCTCAATGTACATGTTTGGAGGCTAAGCAAGGATGACAATTATAGAAAAATACTCTATTGTATATGCAACCAAAACTCGTTAAATGGAGAACTCCATTCGATTGCTCTGACACAGTTAGTAGGTTGCAGTGTGGGGTTGGAGTCTATTGTATGTGATTATCAGCTGAGGATAAAAGTTGTTTGTGGAAGATCACACCGTTGGAACTACAAATGGAGCTGGTTACCCTAGAGATCTGTGGCTTCCCTATTGAGGCACCCTTATCATCTACCTTTGGAAATATGCACTAATCTTGAGGACGGGTTTCTCATGAGCTGTAAAATGCTTAAAGCAAAATTTTAAAAGAATTCGCTGCAATTCACAGAGGATGGGTTATAATGACGGTGTTCAAAACCTTCTATCAATTACAATGGGTAAAAGCATTTTCTGCAGAATGTTGTGATGTCACTGCATCCAAACTACGATCCCAAGGAATACACTATGTTTGCTGGTAGATAGAGTGGGAGGAAGACAACTACACAACAAATTCCTTGGGCAGAAATGATTTAAAACCCTAAGAGTTGTACTGTTTAAACATAGACAAAGCAGTTTACAGAAATGAGCAACCAGGTTTAAGATTTGGTGGCGAAAACTCAGAATATAAACTGATTGCAGATGAAGTATATCTTAAAGTGGATATTCAACCAAACAAACCATTTGGAATAAAATAAACAACAACAACATTTGCAGATTCAGAATAAGATTTAGAGATTAGGCATTCAGTGGAACCTGGCTGTGATGTCGAATCGACAAGTCTGTTTGAATTGCTGCAGTTCCAAGCTTCTTTTTTTTTCTAGCCTTCTTCTCTCTTCTTCTACCTACAATCCTCCCTCTTTGCCTCTACAAACTTCCCTTTTATAAAACAGTCCCTTCCATCTTCGAAGGAACTCGGCACGCGATCCCGTACATCTCCATCCTCAATATATATATTTTTTATTATTTTAATGATTCCAACAGGTTGATTTTTTATTAAAATTTATGATTTTTATTAATATAAATATATGATTCCAACCATTTTTTTTTTTTGAACAACCAACTATATTTTTATTAATAGAATTTTAACATTACATCTCTCTATAAATTTACAACTCAATTATTATTTATTTTATCAATTAAATTGTAAATCACGAATTACAACATGACTTACTACTAATTTATTTATTTAAATATTTATTGTAAATAATATTATATTAAACAATAGAAAATTTCTTACAACTTTTACTTCCAATAAAATAATAATTTATTTACAACAATTATACTCAGTTATCGACAATTATAATTATGCTCAATTATCAACTTTTACAAATATATTTAATTATCAACATTATAATTTTTGTATAATGATTCTATTTCATGCACAACACTACCTTACACATTTAGACACCTTCGGACCTACTTAGACTTCAAAGTATAACATTAGTTGTCTGCAAGTCATGACCAAACGACAGACAATGACCACAAGGGTAAACTGACAACCAGACAACACTAACAAGGGACCTCACATTAACTCCAACAACTTATTCCATTGGCGAAGGCACGCTCAGACCTGGTAAATCAGGTGGAGTCGGTGCCTAGTACCTGCATCCTGCAGCAAATGCATGGTTAGACATAACAATATATATATCCACATGCAGTCATATAGTGAATGGAAATCGTAGTGGGGGTAGGGTACTCGAGAGCGAGTATTACGACACTGTTCCATTCACATTTATGTATGAACAATTAACTATATTGAACAAGATTTCTGATTACTAGTTAACAATAGAAAACAATCAATTATCTTACAATCAAATATAGCAATTAACATCAAAACATCTGTAACATCTAGTTTATTTATCAAATTGTAAAACATAAAATAACAGAATCCAACATCAACAACTGTTATCATAACGATTAGGTCCATAATGAATTAACAAAATAACAAGGAATCCATCAATACATGATCTAAGATACTGTCATACTGTTTAATACTACTAAGCAAACATCAATCTGACAGACGACAAGTTGAGGGGCACTACATCCTCCCCCCTAGGATCAGGCTTACTCCTGAAAGCCTGCAAACAAATATGGATATAGCTCTCGCATTCAGGATGTATCTTCCCAGGTAGCTGAATTCTCATCCCTAGGATCCCATTGGACCCTTACCTGCTCTATGACTCTGCCCCTGAGAGTGAGTCCCCTGTGCTCCAAAATGCCTACGGGCTCCAAAGCTAGCTGTCCGTCCTCTACCTATAAGGCATTCCAATCAAGGACATGAGAAATATCTGGATGATAGGGTCTAAGTATAGAAACATGAAATACATAATGGATGTGCGACAAGCTAGGCAGCAAAGCAAGATGGTATGCAACAGGACTGATTGTCTCCAAAACCTCGAATGGCCCTACAAAGCGCGGTGTGAGCTTAGAGCCTTTTTTGTAATGGATCAGGCTCTTTCGTGGACACACCCACAAGAACACCCGATCACCCACTAAAAATTGACGATCAAGTCTATGAGCATCTGCATATTTCTTCTGTCTATCCTGCACTGCCACCAGATGCTCTCTAATGTGATCAACTTGCTGCTCCATCTCTTAGAGCATTTGTGGTCCTAGGAGAACTCTATCCTCAAGACGATCCCAACTTAATGGGGTATGACAAGGACGACCATATAGAGCCTGAAAAGGAGACATGCCAATAGAACTATGGTACCCATTATTGTACGCAAACTCCACGAAATGCAAATAATCTTCCCAACAGTTTTGTTGATCCATAACATACATTCTGAGCATATCCTCGAGAAGCTGATTGACCCTCTCAGTTTGCCCATCAGTCTCTGGATGATAAGCTGAATTAAAGTTCAATTGAGTCCCCAATGCATGTTGAAGGGATGTCCAAAGAGCTGAAGTGAAGACTAGATCACGATCAGAGATAATCTTACAAGGAATCCCATGCAATCTGACTATGTTCTCCATGAAGATTTTGGCCACAGATGAAGCATTATATGAAGATCAGACAGGGGAAAATGTGCTACTTTTGTAAGCCTATCTGCAATGACCATTATTGCATCATGACGACGAGAGGACATGGGTAATCCAACTATAAAATCTATTGAAATGATGTCCCATTTCAATTCTGGAATAAGATATGACTGGAGAAGACCTACGGGATGCTGATGTTCTGCCTTAACCCTCTGACATTCTAAGCATCTCAAAACAAAATCAACAATATCTCTCTTCATTCTAGCCCAAAAATATATCTGGCGAAGGTCTGCATACATTTTCTTAACACCTGGATGAGTAGAATAAGGTGCCCGATGTGCCTCAGTCATGATTAGGGCGCAGAGACCCTCTGTAGAAGGAACATAAATGCAACCTAAATGTCGCAAGAGACCATTTGACTTGATAGAATATCTGGCATATCTGCCCTCCAAGGTTCTACCAGACTCAACTTCTGCTTTCACTTCCTGATACCATCTATCTGTAGGGAGTGCTGCAAGAATTTGTCCTCTCAAATCCACTCCAAGAGTGATTGATGAAAGTTCATGTCTTCGTCGACTAAGAGCATCTGCCACCACATTCTCCTTACCTTGGATATATTTTACCTCAAAATCGTACTCACATAGAAACTCCATCCACTGCCTCTATCTAGCATTTAGGTTTGGTTGTGTAAAAATGTATTGTAAACTTCGATGATCACTATGTATCTCAAACCGATGCCCCAATAAAAAGTGTCTTCATCTTACTAATGCATGTACAACTGCAGCTAACTCTAGGTCATGTGTAGGATAGTTCAACTTGTGATCTTTGAGTTTACAGGACTCATAGGCTATAACTTGACCCTCCTACATTAAAACTACTCCTAACCCTTCCAAGGATACATCAGTACATACCACAAAATCTTCGGCAAGATTAGGCACTGCTAGAATAGGTGCACTAGTCAACCGCTCCTTAAGAGTCTGAAAGGCTGCTTGACACTGTTCAGACCAAATGAACTTCTTTCCTTTTCTTTGAAGAGAAGTTATGGGGTGAGCTATCTTTGAAAATCCTTGCACAAATCATCGATAATAGCCTGCTAAACCCATGAAACTACTAACATCTGAAACATTGGTAGGAGCAGGCCAATCCATGATAGCTTGAATCTTTGAAGGATCCACCACAATACCCTTGTCAGAAATAACATGTCCCAAATATTTCACTTCTGTTTGAAAGAAATCACATTTAGCCAGATTTGCATATAACTGATTTTCTCTTAAACACTACAGAACCTGTCGCAAATGTTCTTCATGCTCCTCCATAGACCTTGAGTAAATCAATATATCATCTAAAAAATACCAAAACAAATCTATCAAGATAGGTGCGAAATACACCATTCCTCAGACTCATAAACACAGATGGTGCATTTGTCAACCCAAAAGGTACAACAGTGAACTCATAATGCCTATAATGGGTGCGAAATGCTGTCTTGTGGATGTCAGCCTCAAAGATGCGCAACTGATGATATCCTGACTTTAGGTCTATCTTAGAAAACACCTTAGCTCCCTTGATCTAATCAAAGAGGTCATCAATTCGTGGCAATGGGTATCTGTTCTTCACAATCACCTTATTAAGCTGTCGATAGTCGATGCACAACCGCAAGGATCCATCCTTTTTCTTCACAAAAATAACTATTGCTCCCCATGGAGAGACACTAGGATGAATGAACCAATTCCTCTAGCTGTAACCAAAGCTCCTTAAGCTCCTGGGTAGTCATCTGATATGGAGCTCATGAAATAGGTTCTGCTCCAGGAACAAGGCCTATCTTAAAATCAATATCGCGCTTCGGTGGCATACCCGGGATCTCACTAGGAAAGACATCTTCATACTCCTTGAGAATAGGATGATCATAGAGGGATGTTTCCCTATTCTCCCCAAAATCTAAGTCATTAACTGTTACGGAAAACAACTTGCATCCTTGATGCAAACATCTCTTCAATTGCATGGCAGAAATCATACGCAAAGAGATGGGTCTCTGAATACCAACCACTTCTACCTCACTGCCTGATTCATCAACACACCTCACTAACTTGTGGCGACAATCTATCACTGCTCGATGAGCATCCAACCAATCCATCCCCAACACTATGTCATAGGATCCTAGTGGTATAATGCGAAGATCCACCATGGTAGATAAAGGACCTATCCTCAACTCACAACCATACACAAGAGAGTCTACTGATACCCTAGATCCAGAGGCCAATTCCACCTACCACTTAACATCTTGCTTTGCTGCCACTAATTTGCAATGCTCCACTATAGAAGGGGAAATGAAAGAATCCGAAGCACCAGAGTCAAAAAGAATAGAAATAGTAATACCTCGCAAGACACCTGTAGTCTCCACAACGATGCCTTGGTGCTCTGCTTGGCGATTATCTACTGCCACAAACACCCTATGTGACCTGCCTGCATCTCCGATAGTTGGCTCTGAAGCTGCAAGCCTCTGTCCAAATCCTATAGTATTATTACGTGGACACTGTCTAGCAATGTGGCCTTGCTGGCCGTAAGAGAAACATCCTGTTCCCCTACCAAAACCTCCACCACCTACAGGAGCATTCAACTGTTGAAAACTTCCTCTACTTGCTACATACTGTGTGCTCTACGCCGGTTGACTAGCACAATCACATTTAACTCTCTGCCAACTTTGATCTTTTCTGGAATGAAATCTACTACCTTGCTGATATTGAGAGTTTCTCGATTTCATCTGGGAATACTGTTGTTGTTGCTATTCACTCTTAGAAGGTACATAATGACTCCTTGAGTTACCTACTGTATGGGATTGACCACCTCAAAAACCAGAACCTGCTCGAGATGTACTACCAATCTGTACACCTATATGTCCCCCAAGTGCCATGGTCAAGTTCTCCTCCACTAGTCGAGCCTTCTCAACTGCTACCTCCATGGTCTTCAGCTCAAAAACATGAACTCCTCCATTGATGCGTGCATTCAGACCTCTAATAAAATGCTGAACCAACATAGCCTCATCGTTTCCAATGCCTGCATACTGCTTGAGTTCATAAAACCTACGCTCATACTGTTCCACTGTCATGGCCATCTATCTCAATCCATGGAACTCGTCTGCTTGACATTGCCTCCAGTGGTCTGACAGGAATCAAGCTCTGAACCTTTCTAGAAATAGTTCCCAAGATATTGTGGCAATATCTAGATGCAACTTCTATTCCTCTAGTCGCCACCATGTAGAGGCGAAACCTCTAAGATGCATGATGGCACATCTTGCCTTAGTGTTGCTACCATATGGATGCATAGAAAAACACCTCTCCAAATCAATTAGCCATGTCTCTGCTTCCATACTGCTACCATAACCATTGAAAGTAGGAGGACGGGCTCTCATAAGGTCTCTCATGTGGCCTGTAAGAATAGCTTCTTGTTCAACTGTGATTTCTCTCCTCCTGGGAGATCGTTCCCTTTCTCTCACTTCTAGTTGATCCATCTCCTGCCTAGGATGAAGATGAGCAAGAACCTCCTCAAGTAGCTAGCGTAGCTGAGCACCCTCTAGCTGACCCTGATTCTCTTGATTCTCGCTTCCACCTTCTTGTGTACTCTCATGAGGGGAGCTAGGAGGAGGGCTATTATCAACACCTCTCCCACGACCCCTACCTCGTCCACGTCCTCAGCCTCGTACCCTAGGCATCTTCCTGGACAACACACCCAAGAACAACTTCAGGTTGCTAGGCGAGGACTATGAATGAATTTATTCTTCAGAGTTTAAACAACTAGTATAGCTTAATGGGCTAGTATAAAACCCAGAGTACCAAGTGTTAAAAACCCCACTCTGATACCAGATGTAGCGCCCCACCTTGAACACCTTAGAGAAATTCACATTTATGCTACATGAAACATGAATTTTTTTTAAATGATTAAGATAACAAGTAATGTTAACATAACTAATTACACAATTAAACTTACGACATGTTTTCCAAGGTTTCAAGGTTGCATTACTTAACAATTCAACTAACATAATTTAACATACATCAGTAACTGATCTAAATCCAATGCACAATTAAATAACTTATTTATATTCATTGCATGTCATCAAATAATATAATGTACATGATCAAATACATAACTGAAAAGCTTCCCTTACACATAAGTACATCATTACATTGCCATTTTTAGACTACATTAGAATTACATACATTATGAATGATCTGATACACAAGTCTGGTACAAGGTTATACACACATCAACATCATCAACTGGTAGAAGTACAATTGTCTGTAAACTAAGATAAATCTTTTCTGCACATGAACTTTGACAAGGAATAACCAATGGATAAGAAAGCTCTTCCACCCGACCATGTGGAACCCTAAGGTCCACCCCCCGAGCTAGGAGTTAACATGAGGTCCCAAACAACAACAGTCAGGTAGACAAAAGACTAACAAGAATGAGGAATGACCAAATTCTAATACAACACAAGGCAATAACATAAACAACACAACACAACTTCCAGAGGCAACACATAACATATGTGGAGAGACCATACAAGGAATGATAGGTTGTAGTAGGGAGAGTGTCATCGCATGGTCCTAGCATGGGTTATCCTGACAGCCTCTCACTAGGCGCCAGCCCCCATCTATGGTTATCCTGACAGCCTCTTACTAGGCGCCTACCCCCATCTATGGTTATCCTGACAGCCTCTCACTAGGTGCCAGCCCCATAGGGTGACACATGCGGAATCGACCTTCCTTTTGTAAGGACAAGGAAGTCAAACATACCGACCCGGCCTTCTCAACCCATCCTTAGTCTAAATGAGCACTACAGGCCTGGGCGAGGAAATCCATTAATCTTGTTTAATGTGAAATCTACCCTTAACCCCCTAGTTCATTTTAGGTTATCATTTGATTAATCTACTTTCAACAGGTTATCCAGACTGCCACCTTGGGCGCCAGCCCCACATTGAAAGCCACTCTCCTTCCTAACACCTAGTAAACCTTAACCATCATACAAGGCATTATAGTAGTACACATACATGTTCACTGCAAGGCATAGACCCTCTTGCATTACAAACAGAATCATAACACCAATTGTTATCCATCGCTTATAGCATTACAACACTTTTACTCTTTTACAGATTCCAAGTCTCTCCATATGACAATTATGACAAAATGGATACAAGATAGTCACAAGTAGTTAAATATCTCATCCAGAGAATATTACTTTAAAAAACACATTAACAACTTAACCAATACTTCATTATACTTCATACTAAATTTGAGCCACATAATCGTTATAACTTCACAATACAAAAACATCTATCCACATGTCGCATGTACTCAACTACGACAACTAAGCCTCTGGAATACGAGTTTGACCACTCTCATTTCGACTCTTTACGACAATAGAAATACTTAACTCATACAGTTCAATACAGTTCTAGAGTTAACACTACAATTCTTTCTCCGTTCAATGTAAACAACTTTGCAAAAATAACAGTGGATTAACTCTTTTTCCAACCGATTGATTTTAAACTAATTACAACAATTAAATTAATACAATACAACTAATTATCTAAATAAATTACATGATTCACTAATTAACTCCAACAACTCATTCTTAAAGAATCTGCTCAAATCAATTATAATATTTAATACCTACTTACCCTTACGATTTTTGCATTATCCTAACAATACATTCTATATTATCTTTCTTTCATCCTTGACTGATTAATTTTACTCATTCAAGTGATGAAAGGAATAATAATGCTAGGATGGATGTCTTATGATTATACGGCAATTACACGAGGAAAATTCAATGACAAACATTAATGTTTGTTGTTCCTTAAGGTTCTACCTTCACACGATCTTTCCAGATATTCCATTGACCTCGACTAGATAAGATAGTTTAACATGCTTCGCATTTCTTCGTGGTAACAATGTCTCGGAAAGGACTTTATCAAAAGTGATTAATTCTGTTGAAGAAGAATGTCCTAAATGCGCCCAACAGAATGGAACGTGAACAGCTTGGTATGAATTGCTGATGAGGTGTAAAATTGTTATTGATTGTTTTACCATTGAAATGGACGTTATTTGTTTAGTCTAACAACTTCCTCAAACTTGCAAACCCAATAAAATTGACGTCATCCACAAAATAGTTTTCTCTCTCTAACGAAAGGCAATGATCACCAAAAAAATGAAGGCAATAAGTTTGATGGCTAAGTTCTTATGGTGTCCAAGGGCATTTACATATAATGACAACCTTAAATTGGATGCCCTGTCAGTGACTGGATAAGGTGTGGTAACGGTATGGCAACCATCAAAGCATAAAGGATAAAGGTATCTATCAGATATTGTGGTTGCAACGATCCAACTAGGTGCATACACGAATTGTATGATAGGACGCCTTTAGGAAAAACAATCGTTCATGGATTGTAATGATTACAGATATACACAGAATGATCTGATTAAAACCTTGAAACTTCTAATAGAGCCAATCCCTCTTTAATGTCAACTTTGGCCATGCACGCCATAGTATATTCAATTTTCTTAAGTTGTACATGTCATTGTTCGTCAAACAAACAACTTATAGGGAGGCATTTTGATAGGTTCTCAAATAAAATTGTTTAAACAGCTTATAATACTTCTATTATAAGCATTTCTACTGCAACTATTAACATTGATGCTTGCTGGGTAATAGTCACTAGAAACAAATATCAGATAAAGGCCTATGGGTGAGAGCATATTTGACAACAATTACAGCAAGTTAGTTAAATGATTGTGCAACACAAATTTTACATGATCATTGTGGTGGTGAGTCCCAAGGTTATGCCAAGATCATTGGTTTTCGGCTAATAGAAGATGTTGAACCTATAATACAAGGTGCGATTAGCTGAAGACAACATCAATCTATAAACATTGAAATGATTGCATGAAACAATGAATAAAACCTCCAACCAGATGTAATGCCAGGTAAAAACAGCGATCAAAGGGAATGGAATGATTGCAAAATGGATTAATTACAAGGGCAGCGATGCAACTAGGTAGAATGCCATCTTAAGGCATACACATTTGAATGTTTAATGATTGCAGAATATATGCGAAAAGGATTAGTTTCCAAGGGCAGTGATCTACATAATTAAACTCTTTCAGATGTGCGCCCAGCCAAAATGGCTATGATAAGAATGGAATGATTGAAATGATTTCATGAAAAGCATAACTAGATGCGTTATTTTGGCCTTTAACTCTGTTTTAACAAATGCAATTTCCATTTCATACAATCCAATAGTGGCAGTGAAGCATAACGATTGTTTTATAAAAACTTTAGTAAATCTTAAGCAAATGCAGACAGAATGTTTAAAACCAACTGTACACAGAAACAACATTCTTTTCTACCACCAAGTAGGAAGATCTGAGGCATGTGAGAAATCGATTGCTCGATGTACATGTTTGGCGGCTAAGCAAGGATGACAATTACAGAAAAATACTCTATTGTATATGCAACTAAAACTCGTTAAATGGAGAACTCCATTCGATTGCTCTGACATAGTTAGTAGGTTGCAGTGTGGGGTTGGAGTCTATTGTATGTGATTATCAGCCAAGGATAAAAGTTGTTTGTGGAAGATCACACCGTTGGAACTACGAATGGAGCTGGTTACCCTAGAGATCTGTGGCTTCCCTATTGAGGTGCCCTTATCATCTACCACTGGAAATATGCACTAATCTTGAGGACAGGTTTCTCATGAGCTGTAAAATGCTTAAAGCAAAATTTTAAAAGAATTCACTACAATTCAAAGAGGATGGGTTATAACGACGGTGTTCAAAACCTTCTATCAATTGCAATGGGTAAAAGCATTTTCTGCGGAATGTTGTGATGTCACTGCATCCAAACTACGATCCGAAGGAATACACTATGTTTGCTGGTAGATAGAGTGGGAGGAAGATAATTACACAACGAATTCCTTGGGCAGAAATGATTTAAAACCCTAAGAGTTGTATTGTTTAAACATAGACAAAGTAGTTTACAGAAATGAGCAACCGAGTTTAAGATTTGGTGGCGAAAACTCAGAATACAAACTAATTGCAGATGAAGTATATCTTAAAGTGGATATTCAACCAAACAAACCATTTTTAATAAAATAAACAACAACAACATTTGCAGATTTAGAATAAGATTCAGAGATTAGGCATTCAATGGAACCTGGTTGCGATGTCGAATTGACAAGTCTGTTTCAATTGCTGCAGTTCCAAGCTTCTTTTTTTTCCAGCCTTCTTCTCTCTTCTTCTACCTGCAATCCTCCCTCTTTGCCTCTACAAACTTCCCTTTTATAAAACAGTCCCTTCCATCTTCGAAGGAACTCAGCATGCGGTCCCGTACATCTCCATCCTCAAAATATATATATTTTTTATTATTTTAATGATTCCAACAGGTTGATTTTTTATTAAAATTTATGATTTTTATTAATATAAATATATGATTCCAACCAATTTTTTTTTTTGAACAACCAACTATATTTTTATTAATAGAATTTTAACATTACATCTCTCTATAAATTTACAACTCAATTATTATTTATTTTATCAATTAAATTGTAAATCACGAATTACAACATGACTTACTACTAATTTATTTATTTAAATATTTATTGTAAATAATATTATATTAAACAATAGAAAATTTCTTACAACTTTTACTTCCAATAAAATAATAATTTATTTACAACAATTATACTCAATTATCGACACTTATAATTATGCTCAATTATCAACTTTTACAAATATATTTAATTATCAACATTATAATTTCCGTATAATGATTCTATTTCATGCACAACACTACCTTACACATTTAGACACCTTCGGACCTACTTAGACTTCAAAGTATAACATTACCTGTCTGCAAGTCATGACCAAACGACAGACAATGACCACAAGGGTAAACCGACAACCAGACAACACTGACAAGGGACCTCACGTTAACTCCAACAACTTATTCCATTGGCGAAGGCACACTCGGACCTGGTAAATCAGGTGGAGTCGGTGCCTAGTACCTACATCCTGCAGCAAATGCATTGTTAGGCATAACAAGATATATATCCACATGCAGTCATATAGTGAATGGAAATTGCAGTGGGTGTAGGGTACTCGAGAGCGAGTATTACGACACTGTTCCATTCACGTTTATGTATGAACAATTAACTATATTGAACAAGATTTTTGATTACTAGTTAACAACATAAAACAATCAATTATCTTACAATCAAATATAGCAATTAACATCAAAACATCTGTAACATCTAGTTTATTTATCAAATTATAAAACATAAAATAACAGAATCCAACATCAACAACTGTTATCATAACGATTAGGTCCATAATGAATTAACAAAATAACAAGGAATCCATCAATACATGATCTAAGATACTGTCATACTGTCTAATACTACTAAGCAAACATCAATCTGACAGACGACAAGTTGAGGGGTACTACATAGGGTATGTTAGACAATTGATGTTGTACATAATATGATGTTGGTAGATGCTACATTCATGTTGATAACATTCTGTATTATGCTCATGTGTGGTTTCATATGATAGTAGTATGTTTTATCGATAATCTTTGTTGCGACACTGATAGTTTATATGCTCTAACATTATTTTACATTCAGGTGATTATGATGTTGATCTTACTATAATTGTCATATGTTAGAATTGATTTTAATGCAACTAATTCTATATCATAGGATGTTATATTTTGATGTTTTGTGTGGATTAATCTTATTAGGTGTATCATGTGATTATCTGATGATGGTTATTACTTAGTCATTCAGTAACTAATTGCTATGTGTGTTGTGATTATGTATTTAATGTGGTTGTGAAAGGGATAGTGTTGTATTACTCATACATGAGTACCCTGCTACACTACAATTCCCTTTCCACGGTGTATTTGACTATATGATTATATATATGTATATAAATGTTTGACTATTTGGTTGCTATAGAATGTAGGTACCAGGCATCGACTCCCCCTGAATTGACAAGTCTAAGTGTGCCTTAAACCCAATGGAAACTATTCAATGGAGATAACATATGGTCCCCTAGTTAGCCATCATCCTTGAAAAGGATGAGTATCCAGTTTTGCACCCAGTTAGTGTTGTCTGTATGGGTGTGATAGTCAGTCAGTATCATTGTGGTCATGCTTTTCGATCGTGCATAGTGTCAGGTATTGTTTGAAATTTGGGTTATTTTGTTTGGAATTATTTGATTAATGTTTTGATTAATTGCTTCATTAAAATAAAATTATTAAGTCAAGAGGGCACTTTGATAGATAAATATAGATACTTTTATGTAAATTATAGCCGTGGGGAAATATGTATTATTATGTTTAAAAAAGATTCTCTTTCTTTATTATTATTGCCTTGAGTAATTATTTTACATTTTGGCCACTTGGAAGAAGTGGTAGTTATGCACCTCAAGAGGGAATCTTAGAAATAATTGTTTCTTGTTTGTAAGAGACTAATTTTAGAAAAGTAGAAAGAAACTATTTTTGCCTGGTTGTAAATGAAATAAATAGCAAGTTCTAAAATAAATTAAATTAGAGAGAAATTATTGTTTGGTTAAAAATAGAAAATTGTAAGAAAGTAATAAAGGAGAATCTTCTGGAAGAAATTATGGGGGTGGTTATGCATGCTCAACTTTATTTTGAAATCTCATGACATAATTTGGGGAGGAGCGTGCATTTCAAATAGAGAATATGTTTTATGTTTTGGGGATCTCTCTCTCTCAGAAAGTTATCATTTTTCTTTTGGCACCATAAACCATAGTTTCTAGAAGAAAAGATTTGCGAAAAAATGGATGTGAGCTGGGAATTTTGTGAAAATGTGATAGAAGTAATATTCCAGGTATGGACTGAGATATGAATCTGATTTATTGTTGCATTAGATTTAGTAAAATATTATGTTAATTCTCTTCTACATTTTCTAAACCCAGTCTATTGCATTAGCCATAATTTTATTTTTATGAACTAGGCCTTTCTAATTTTTTATATATGGTGCACGGCCTGGATATCTAAATCATAAATGAAAATCAGCCTTACCCAGTTTGTCATTTTGGAGATATGAATATTTTGTGGTTGTCTACCTCTCACCCATTTCGTCTCTGTTTTAGCAGTCTATTATGTTAGCCATAACATTATTTTTTTGAACTGATTTCCTCTAGAATTTTTATATATGGTGCACAACCTAGTTATCTAAATCATATCTGAAAATCAACCATACTTAGTTTGTCATTTTTGAGATATGAATATTTTGTGAGGGTAAGTGCAAGAAGATGGGGGGCCAAAAAGGGGTCTTAAGTGGCCACTTTTTTTCTGAAATCAGGAAATATTGGCCTTGGATGAGAAATTGAGTATAGTTACACTCAAAATTTGGAAATGTAACCAAAACAATGTTCATAGTGCTCCAAGTCTACTTTCTAAACTACTATTTTTTTTTTAAATGGCATAGATTAAGGGGTTCAAAAGAGGGAGCCATAGAAATTGGTGTTGTTTCTGTCAAAAAAACATAACATAGCATGTTTTGTGGCTCCCTCAAAAGGTCAACTTTTTTTTGGTATTTTTAAAATTTCTTTGGTGAGAAATTAGCTAATAGCATGTAGTTTATGCCCAATTTTTCTGATAATTTTTTGATGAATATTTGATTTTTTACTAATTTTCAAAGTGGACACATCCTAAATAATAGAATTTTGGTCGTGCTACCCCTATAAATTTTGAAAACTAATTGAAAATCATTTTTTTCTTTTTTTAATATTTGTAGAATGGAGTCTAGTTTCTAAATATGTAATTTTTTTGAAATTTCAATGAATAGTTAATTTACAATGAAAAAAAGACCAAACAGTGGTTTTTGCCCAAAAACAGACACATAAACAAAAGAAATTAAAGATGAAAGGCTTAACATTGTTAAAATGTGAAAAAAATCACATCATCAAATAGCTAAGAGAAAGCCTAACATTACCCAAGTGTTTGATTTGTTTGACCTTGAAACACGTGCAAATCTGAGGGTTAGCACGAACGAAATTATGTGAAATCTTGAAGAATATGGAAAAACACGTCTGTTACTATTCAAAAGGCACTCCAAGCCTTTGGGTTGGAAATCCAAAGCAAATCCCAAGCCCAAGGATTGGGATTCCCAAAGCAAGACATAATGTGAGTGCGTTATAACGTGCTCATGTTATGTTTTGCTTTGCATTTTCTTTTTCTGCAAGTCTATTGTTTGTCATGTTTGACATAATGCGAGCATGTTATAATGCACTCGCGTTATGATACCCTTAATTTTTTTTTATGTTCAAGGCTATTAATCATGTATGTATGTATGTATGCCTATATGTATGTATGTATGTATCTATGTATGCCTCTATGTATGTATGTATGTATCTATGTATGCCTATATGTATGTATGTATAGTGTCGAGGGTAGATGAGGGTAGAGATGGGAGTGAGCCAGATAGGGGAGGAGAGGGGTGGATAAGGATTGAGTGATTAAGGTTTAAGGTTGAGGGTTGAGCATTTAGGGATAGGATTTAGAGTTTAGGGATAAGGGATTAGAGTTTAGGGCCTTGAGGGATTAGGGTTTAGGGTTGAGGCTTTAGGGATAGCGTTTAGGGTTAAGGGTTGAGGGATTAGGGTTTAAGGTATAGTTTAGTAGTTCTTGTGGATAGAGCTAGTAAACAATGGGAGATTATTTGCCTGTTTCATAACAATATACCTTCCCTAAGTGCAGGGTGGATAGCAAGAAACATAGATGTACCCCAATGCAAATCTTTTCTCATAATGATCATCCTTATGATTTCAACTGTTAATTACTCACTGTGGATGTACCATACGCAAAGCTTTTCTCATAGGGTTTAAGGTATAGTGTCGAGGGTTGAGGGTTTATTGATAGTGTTTAGGGTCGAGGGTTGAGGGATTAGGTTTTAGGGTTGATGGATTAGGGTTTAAGGTATAGTCTTGAGGGTTGAGGGTTTAGGGTTGATGGATTAGCATTTAATGTCAAGTTTAGGGTTAGAGTGTTGAGGGTAGAGGGATTAGGGATAGCGTTTAGGGTTGAAGGTTTAAGGATTGAGGCTTGAGGCTTTAGGGATGAGGGTTTAAGGCTTAAGATATAGTGTCAAGTGTTGAGGGTGTAGCGATAGGGTTTAAGTTTTAAGGGTTAAGGGTTGAGGGATAGGGATTAGGGTTTAAGGTATAGTGTTGAGGGTTGATGGTTTAGGGATAGGGTTTAGGTTTGAGGGATTAGGGTTTAGGGTTGATGAATTAGAGTTTAATGTTGAGGGTTGAGGGTTGAGGTTGAGGGATAGGGTTAATGGTCAATGGATTAGGGTTAAATAAGAGTGTCAAGGGTAGAGGGATTAGGAATAGGGTTTAGGGTTGAAGGTTTAATGATTTAAGGTTGAGGCTTTAGGGATGAGGGTTAAGGGATTAGGGTTTAAGATATAGTGTCAAGTGTCAAGCATGTAGGGGTAGGTTTTAGGGTTCAAGTTTTAAGGGTTAAGGGTCGAGGGATCAGAGTTAAGGGTTGAGGGATTAGGGTTTGACGTTTAGGGTTGAGTACATTGAGGTTCAAGGGTTAAGGGTTTCAAGATAGGGTTGGGGGTCAAGGGATTAGGGTTAAGGGATAGGGTTGGAGGGTTTAGGGATAAGGGATTAGGGTTTAAGTTATAGTATCGAGCCCGTTGAGGGTCTAGGAATAGGGATAGCATTTAGGGTTTAGGGATGACAGATTAGAGTTGAGGGATGATGGATTAGGGTTAAGGGATGAGGGTTTAGGGATAAGGTTTAGGGTTGAGGGTTGAGGGATTAGGGTTTAAGGTATAGTGTTGAGGGTTTAGGGATAGGGTTTAGGGTTGAGGGATTAGAGTGAAGGGTTGAGGGATTAGGATTTGACATTGAGGGTTGAGGCTTTAGGGTTTAGGGTTTAGGGATAGGGTTGAGGGTCGAGGGATCAGAGTTAAGGGTTGAGGGATTAGGGTTTGACATTGAGGGTTGAGGGTTGAGGGTTGAGGGTTGAGGGTTGAGGGTTGAGGTTCGAGGGTCAAGGGTTTAGGGATAGGGTTGAGGGTCGAGGGATTAGGGTTAAAGTAGAGTGTGGAGGGTATAAGGATTGGGGATAGGGTTGGATGGTTTAGGGATAAGGGATTAGGGATTAAGGTATAGTATCGAGTCTGTTGAGGGTTTAGGAATAGGGATAGCATTTAGGGTTTAGGGATGAGGGATTAGAGTTCAGGGATGATGGATTAGGGTTGAGGGTTGAGGGATTAGGGTTTAGGGTTGAGGGTTGAGGGATTAGGGTTTAACATATAGTGTTGAGGGTTTAAGGATAGGGTTTAGGGTTGAGGGATTAAAGTGAAGGGTTGAGGAATTAGGATTTGACATTGAGGGTTGAGGGTCGAGGGGTAAGAGTTAAGGGTCGAGGGATTAGGCAAGTATAAAATAGTGGCATACAATACAAAAGATGGTAAAGAAGCAAAGAGGTGTGAATTGGTTATTGAAAAGATTCCAGTGTATCAGTTTATGCCTATATTTCGTGACAGCATAGTGTATGAGTATGCAAGACATGCCCATAGAGCTCGATGGTTGGACTTGCAATTCAAGTTATGCAAGGACACATTTCCAGTTGGTAGCATTGTTTCAATCATCGACTTTGTAGAGAACTACAGTCTATAGACATAGCGTGAGGTGTAATCACAATATTACAACTCCACACAGGTTTCTATATTTATGCACATCGTATTCATTCATGCGAATGATAGTATAGAGGATGACAGAAAGATCATAAGGGAGTATAATTTCTATATTAGTGATGATCGCACGCATTCTATGGAGTTCGTACAAGGTTGCTTTTAGGTGTTCTACAATGATTTGGCTAGAAGGGACATATCGTTCAGTCAGCATATCATATGGTTGGATAACTGTGCATCACAATTCAAGAACCCACAGAATTTCTATTGGCTGAGTAGGAGGCATAATTTTAAAGGTATTCGACATATGTGGAACTTTTGTGAGGCCGGGCATGGAAAGAGGGAGCATGATGGTGTAGGAGCATGTATCAAAAGAGCCATAGCATGTGAAGAGTTAAAGTATAAAGACAATGCAAAGTTGACAAATGCAAAATTGATTGTCGAGTGGTGTAATGCTTCTATGGGTCCAGGTAATGAAGGTAAGTCTTCAGTTCATAGATTTTTTTGGTTAATAGATGATACCAACATTGCACCATATGAGGACTATTGTACACTGACAGGATCAAATGAGATGCACTCTTTCAGAAGCTCAATTGTAGGTTCATGGAGTATCCATACGTAAAAGATGTCATGCTTTTATTCTTCCTATACAATTCAAGTCTGGGATGAGTGCGAGTCAAAGGAGTGGGTTGACGAATGGTAGTTAAGTTATCTTAGCCCACTTGACACATATCAATCCCCGATGGCATTGGAACTAACACAAATGGAATCATTAGTTGACTTTGACCACATATCAGATTTAGTTCAACCAGGTAATATAGGGCACATATATGCATCTAATTTCATCTAGTTCAACCAGGTAATGTCATCTTACTTTGTAGTGTTTTTGTAATGTTGACTAATTTCATCTAATTTGCTACACATATCAATGTAGGGCACGCATATGCAGTTATTGTAGATGAAGATAATGAAGAGGGAATAGATTATTACTTATGTCGTTGTGTTGAGGCCAAAAAGAAATTGGAGGCCCTTGTTACAGATGGAGAAAACATTGAATACCCTACAGGCTCAGTGGTTATTACTGGAACATGGCTTAGAAGGTACCCACATAAGAGTGTTAATGTTTGGCTATTTCAGGACTTTGACACACATCATAAGATTCTTCATTACTCAAACCTTGTCGTGGCATCCAATGTTCATTTGATAAAGTATCAGGGTAGACCTTTGAACAAAATCTTGTGGAAGGTACGTGAGACTGACCATGAAGCAATACTTGACACAATAAAGAGTAGAGCAGACCTGGTTGGTTCATTGGATTAATTTGTAAGTATTGACATTAATTTTGTAAAGTCATGTTACATTGAGTTGTAAGTATGCACATTAATTTGTAAGGTTTGTCTTTTTTTAATTTCCTACTGCATTTATACACATTTTTACATCATCATGTTATGCATTTTTGGTGTCCTGCTCCTGATGCGACCAAACTGACTATTCCACCGCATCCGGATGGGTACATTTACTCTAGGCATGGTCCTATTTTTCACCCAAACATGTCGAAACAGTCTGAGATACATTGTACTGACGATATCCCTGAAGAGTCCAAAGTGTAAAAGGGTAGCAATCTTTGAATGGTTGTTACTTGAAAACCATGTCACTTAGAAACATTCTGTCTGAGGCAACGTGATCATGTAGAGTGCCTCTATAATAACCTCTCTCATTTTTTAATATCTCTGAGGCATTTGCCTATGGTGAAAGGTTTTCTGCTGCCCCAAAAATTATCAGAAGGAGGCAGTGTAAAGTTGCAAAGGGGTGTAACTTTCATCCTGCTCCTGATGTGACCAAACTGACTGTTCCAACACATCCAGATGGGTACATTTACGCTAGGCATGGTCCTTTTTTTCACCCAAACATGTCGAAACAGTCTGAGCTACATTGTACCAACGATATTCGTGAAGAGTCCAAAGTGCAAAAAGGCAGCAATCTTTGATGATATGTTACTCAAAAACTGTGACACTTAGAAACATTTCATCTAAGGCAACATGATCACATAGAGTGCTTCTACAATAACCTCCCTCATTTTTTATATCTCTGAGGTATTTTCCCGCGGTGAAAGGTTTTTTGCTGCCCCAAAAATCGTTAGAAGGAGACAGTGTAAAGTTGCAAAGGGGTGTAACTTTTGTCCTGCTCCTGATGTGACCAAACTGACTATTCCAACGTGTCCAGATGGGTACATTTACGCTAGGCATGGTCCTATTTTTCACCCATACATGTCGAAACAGTCTGAGCTACATTGTACCGACGATATTCGTGAAGAGTCCAAAGTGCAAAAAGGTAGCAATCTTTGAATGATTGTTACTCAAAAACGGTGTCACTTAGAAACATTCTGTCTAAAGAAATGCAATCATGTAGAGTACCTCTACAATAACCTCTCTCAGTTTTTATATCTCTAACGCATTTTCCCGTGGTGAAAGGTTTTCTGCTGCCCCAAAAATCATCAGAAGGAGGCAGTGTAAAGTTGCAAAGGGGTGTAACTTTTATCCTACTCCTGATGTGACCAAACTGACTATTCCAACACATCTAGATGGGTACATTTATGCTAGGCATGGTCCTATTTTTCACCCAAACATGTCGAAATAGTCCGAGCTACATTGTACCGACGATATCCCTGAAGAGTCCAAAGTGTAAAAAGGAAGCAATCTTTGAATGGTTGTTACTCTAAAACCGTGTCACTTAGAAACATTCCATTTGAGGCAACATGATCACATAGAGTGCCTCTACAATAACCTCTCTCAGTTTTTTATATCTCTGAGGTATTTTCCCATGGTGAAAGGTTTTCTGCTGCCCCAAAAATCGTCAGAAGGAGGCAATGTAAAGTTGCAAAGGGGTGTAACTTTCGTCCTGCTCCTGATGTGACCAAAATGACTATTCCAATGCATTTAGATGGGTACATTTACGCTAGGCATGGTCCTTTTTTTCACCCAAACATGTCAAAATAGTCCGAGCTACATTGTACCGATGATATCCCTGAAGAGTCCAAAGTGTAAAAAGGCAACAATCTTTGAATGGTTGTTACTCAAAAATTATGTCACTTAGAAATATTCCGTCTGAGACAACATGATCACGTGGTGCATGCCTAGAATAACCTCTCTCGGTTTTTTATATCTCTTAGACATTTGCCTATGGTGAAAGGTTTTCTACTGCCCCAAAAATTGTCAGAAGGAGGCAATGTAAAGTTGCAACTTCTTCTTAGGCGCAAATGTAAGGGTACACAAGGGGAAAATGGTGCCTAGATGACTTAGTGCATTTCTATGACTTCATTCACATGTTTAAATGTTTGAGAAACTCTCCTTTACTAAGCGCTTCTCCTCATGTCAATGTTAAGCTTTATACCTCCTAGGCACTCAATTAGGTGATGTCCAAATGAGTGCCCAAGGATGTGGAGTCTTCAATCAGGGTTTGGAAGTGTAAGATGTTAAGAGAAACATCATTCAAGCATGCTCCACACCTAATAAAGGAATTTGAAGTCCTGAAGTCACCCAAGATAGGCTAGGCGCACTTTCTCTCTCCTCCAGCCTCAATGTGGCGCCTAGCATAGAAGTATCATGTTAAGAAGCATATCAAACAAGGTGCTTTGGCAGGAAAAGTTGTTTGGGCTTCAAGATGAGGTTGCCTTAGTGAATTAAGTCAAGATGAAAGCCTATTCACTCTAGGTGCCAATATCAAGTTGCACAATCTTGAATGGGCACCTAGAGCAATAAGGTGCTACATCATGGTTCCAGGACCTTGAAATGGCACCCAAGCATGTAGGAGGAATTTTCAAGGAGCTAGAATGTTTTTGAAACTCTAAGGAACTACTCTAAAGACTCTATGGAACCATCTTGATACCATTGAGTCAACTTTGGAACTCAAACATATTAAAACAAGGTCTAGGAAGCTAGGCACCATCTCTTGCCAGTTCAACCTCTCAAATGCGCCAACATTGGAAAGACTCTTAATGACTGCCTAAGTTTGAATTGATCTTGTGATTGAAACTTTGGTGATGTATTAGTGTAAGATGATCTTTAGTTGAAGAAATCTATGTTCCAGGAAAGGTTTAGAAGTTATCAACCTCTTCACTAAGTTAGGCGCACTTTACAAGCTTTCTTACCCAAGAGTTGCACCTCATTAAGACAAGGCGCATCTTAACCTCCAGGACTTTTCCAAAGAAGCGCTTCAGTTTATTAGCACCTTTGGACCTTGTTTTGCATTCTGAAAGAGAAGGCACACTTTGGAGGCATTTCTAACCCAGATTGATGCCTAGGTATAGTCATCTCTCTGGAGCATTACAATGTGTTTTAAAATGGAGGACATTTCAGAAGTTGGGGAATTGATCACTGAAGACCTTGGAGTGTTTGAATTACTCTAAGCAAGATGGAGCATTTCCATGGAGTAGCATACTCTAGATAGTGCCTAATGCCATCAAGGCGCAATTCCACCCTCACTTTAGTGCCTATCATCAAGAAGGGGCATTGAGCATTCCTTGAATAGTTCTAAGCATTTGAAGTTCGTGAAATCACCAAGGAATGTTGGGTACCATGTGTATCCTCAACAAGCTTGAGTTTGTACCTAGACAAGTTGGCACTTATTCATGTTTTAGCTTCCCTCTTGAAGCACCTAACTTGGGAAAAAGTTATCTTATTGTTAGTCAAGTGTTTGATGTGTTTTGGAGACTCCAAAAGACTTCCTCTTGCTAGGCACTCTTCTTGGCAACTACAACCTTCAACTAGCACCTAGATCCTAAAGAAAAACACTTGCAAGTGTGGGCACACTTTCCTTGTGATGGAGCATCAAACTTGCACCTAGAATCATAATGCATGAAGTGAGTGCCCAGGATCCTATTGGTCCAATAGGTGGTTTTGGGATTTGTGTCAAGTCATTGGATTAGGTTGCCAACTCAGAATGATTTTCTGATACACTGATGTCTTCGACTTTGAACCACACTCGTCAGCGAAGCCTAACCAAGGTCTGTCGATACGTCGATATGACCAACTCTTGATGTCGATACAAGGTTCTTTTGAAGACAAAGGGTGCCTAGGCTTATGGGGCTCAATTTGATGTATTTATTGAAAGTTCAAGGTGAATTAATGCTTATTGAAAATGCCACTTAGTCCTTTATTTGCATTCTAGGTGCCATTTCCTATTGACTTATATACTCCTCCTCATGCTAGGGTGCCATAATGAAGTGGTTTAGACAATAGGTGTGCTTCACTTACTAGAAGTTTGTTCTCCTTCCACCTTAGGTGCACTTTTATGGTGGAATAGGTGTCAATGGGCACCTTGTCTTAAATGAATGCTCTCTCTAAGTTGGGTGCCCTTTTGAGGCTTTATGAGTTGCAAATTGCACCTTAACCCTTCATGCTTGTTGCTCAATGTTTGAATGTTTAAGAAAGTCTCCTTTGGGTGCTCATCTTAATGACTTTTTCTTAAGGTGCAATCATCCTAATGACTTGGATATTCATCCTAGTGTTTCAGGATATCAGGCTACTAGACTTAGTCATTTTTAGGATCTCAAACATAAAGAATAACATTCATTTTTTTGTATTGCATATAGTTGACATTCTATGCTACTCATAAAGAATATTAATATTTTTTGTTCAACATGATGATTCATTTTTTTTTTTTAAATACAACTTTTATCTTTTAGTTCCAAAATGAGGTTTAGGTGATACTTGAATAACAATAGCTAGCTTATTGGATCAACAAACATCCTATGTAATACAATTGGACTTTAAATATTTGAAGTAGCCATCTACAAGTATCCATTCAAATGTGGATTTATAATGCAAGTATGGACGCCATCAATAAAAAAGATTTGTGTTAAAACCAAATATCCATATAGGCATACATCAATAGCTGTCGATATAAGTATAACATATATACAAAATAGCCATATAGGCTTACAAGAATGTCATATAGGCATACAATGTCAACTATATACAATACAAAATATATGTCCACAAATGCCATATAGGCATACAACAAAGGAACACAATAAAAAGTCATTCCCCTCTGGCTGGTGAAGAGAATAGATCATGGGTAGCCTTTGATCTTCTAGGGGATGGAGACATGCATGTGGGTGGTCTACTACGAACCTGAGGGCTACTCCTATTTAGTTCTTCCTGCATCTTTACCTATTATAATAAAAATTATAGACATTAATATATAGAAATTACATGTTATAAAAAATGAAACATTTAACAAAATAATCACTTACCACTAATATATAATCTGTCTCTTCACTTGCCTCAGTAGCAGGAATAGGCCCTGGTGATGTCATGTCCTATAGAAACCATCTAGATAGAAATTAAACTTTAAATCAATAATCTTTTAATTTTTCAAAAGTAGACAACTATAACAATGAATGTAAATTGAAATTTACTAATCTGCCTCATACCCCTGTCAATGCCATGGAGCTATGAATCGTAGAGGCCACACCATGCTCCATTGCCCTCTGAACATGGGGAGGTGTCTCCGCAACCTGCATCATCTGGAAATAAAACAACATTATTCAATTACGAAAACTATAATAGTGATGCAAATCATGGCTCCTAACATACACACACGTTCATTTAAACATGGAAGTACACACAATAAAGCACACAAGTCACATACAAAAATCTAGTAAGTACAATTCATTCATTAAACTATTTATTTTATTACCTTCGTAAAGATTTGAAGTCCACCACCGCTGGCAAGTGTTGCCGTGAAATCTACAATATTAACCTATTCAACATCCAAAATCAGATATTAGAATACCATTCATATAACGATGCTATTCACATGTAATATTTATAATTGTTTACTAGTTACATACCCCGATAGTAGATGATCTAGTGTAAAATGTAGGTGGTGAACTACTGAAAACTACATCGACGCTATGACCCTGAAATTTCATTAAAATCATCAATTTAAATTAGTTAATCTTGCATTTCAAAAATAAAATTCAATAAACTTGCTAATATTTACCTGAGTATCAAGGCCGAAAGTCTCACTCAGGAGGGTATCTGTCATCACCATATGCTCAGCTGCAGATGTAGGCTATGCACCTGCGTTCTAACTATCCATGGGGTCATAACCATAGGCTGACCCATAGGTTTGACAAGTGTGGGGTGGGACCCTACTCCTCGCACCATCTCCCAACCCACTCTGTGCTGTAGGACTGACATGCTCTATGATGCTCTGGGTCAAGGCACTAATGGACTGAAGTGTATTGACCTCAACACTCTCCTTCACAATGGAAGGGATAGAAACATGCTCGTAGGCTGGTCTGTTGATTACTCGTCTCACTACCCACTGTGGGTCAAGACGTGCCCCTAGTCTATCTTGTGCTGACCCCCCAGCTCTACCCTAGAAGTCTTGCATATCAAAATAGTTTGGCACTTTCTTGAGGACAAACTTGCAGTAGAGTTTCCTCAAAAAGTATTGTGGGACCTCATTATTATTGCATGGAGGATGGTCAAAAACCATCCACCACCTCTGGCGAAAATTGTCCCTTATCGCTTGGTTGTTGCACCAATGGATAGGGAACCTCTTGCATGTAATGGGTGGAGGTTGATTTGTTTGTGGGTTTGTGAAAATCGAACACAAGTCTAATTTTGTGATTTGTAATTTTTTCAAATCTTGGTATGACAGCTTGTCTTCATAATAATCTCTAAACTCTCTCCTCTTATCCGTCCAACTAGTTATTTGCTTGCTAATTGAATCTACATTTGATAACATAGATTCAAGAGATTCAACAAGCGTGGACCTATGCAAGGTTGAAGTGGAAGGATCTTTCAACCTTGCAATTATATCTTCAATTTCTTTTTTGTTGTTTCCAATTTTCCCCATTATATTTTATTGTGTTCTAGGGGCATGTCGAGGAATGGATGGAGGAGGTTGTTGTTCTGTAAGATTTTGTGGAGGATGAGGAGGAGGAGGTGCATTAACATTTCTTGACAATTAATGAAATTTACATTAAAAATCAACTCAAACCTACCTATTTAGAAACAAATTCAAACAAAAAAAAATAAAACTCACTCCTTTGGCGTGCTCGACATCGTGGAGGCATTTTGGCGACAAATTGCAAAGATTTTTATGTCAAATTGAGATCTCCAAAACGCAAGCGCGCTTCCTAGGGTTTGTAGGCTGCGGGTATATAGGAGGAAAAAGAAATGGAATGAAGTGAAGTGTTTTTTTTTAATTTATAGGAAGTAATAATGCGCTCACATTATAACGTGGGCACATTATAACGCGCTTGCGTTATGTATTAATTTTTTTTCAAAACTATGTGGCCATTTTTTGGCCCCCCATCATTTTGCACTTACCTGTGACTGTTTACCTCTCACCCATTTCGTCTTTGTTTTAGCAGTCTATTGCATTAGCCATAACTTTATTTTTATGAACTAGGTTTCTCTATTTTTTTTATATATGGTGCATGGCCTAAATATATAACTCATATCTAAAAATTAGCCATACCCAGTTTGTCATTTTTGAGACATGAATATTTTGTGACTATCTACCTCTCACCTATTTTATCTCTATTTTAGCAGTTTGTTGCATTAGCCATAACTTTAGTTTTAAGAACTGGGTTTCTCTAATTTTTTAATATATGGTGTATGGCTTGGATATCTAAATCATATGCAAAAATCAGCCATACATAGTTTGCCATTTTTGAGATATAAATATTTTGTGACTGTCTACCTCTCACCTATTTCATCTTTGTTAAAATAGTTAGTTGCGTCACCAATAACTCTATATTTTCAAACTGGGTTTCTCTAAGATTTTTCAATAAATTTGTTTTGTGCATATCCTACGATCATTGCTTTCCATCATATGACTCTCTTTGAGGTATTCTACCAATCAGTCTGCGTGCCTTGTCTATGCTTTCACATTTTGCATTGTTGTAGCTTCTAAAGCCTTCTCAACAAATTCATTTTATGTTGATCCTATCATATGCACGTGGTTAAAAGTGTGGTAGATTTGATGAAGATGTTAGATCTATATGAATATTTTGTTGTTCTATATTCTTTTCCTCTCAAGCTAACCTTAGAACAAGGTTCTTTCATTGTAGCTTCGGGTTTTGTATCTTGTGATTCTAACTAGTATAAGATATTTATAGCATTCTAATATTATAGGCTTTTAGCCTTATACAGTTATATTTAATAGTATTTACAATTATCTAGATTATTAATGAAATCTACATCAATGTAAATAGTGTAAATAATTGTTGTATTTAATTTGTATGCCTTAGAGTAATTTGTAGTTTGTTCACAGTCATTTTAATTAAATGAAATTAACATAAGTCTTGGGAACTATTAGTTAAAATATTGTTACTCATGGACTCTTATATCTTATGATACTAAAAGTAACTATTACTAGTGGTTGGAATATGATAGTTCTATATTGTTGAGGAAGATTCACTTTATGATTGTTAGATGATTGATCATGATTCAATTAATGTTACATTCTTCAAGACCCATAATTAGTGCATTATGTCATATGTCGTAATTGTGGTGTTGTATTTGAATTATTGATGAAGGATCTTAGTTTGGTCTATTAGGTGATGATGTGCATTTGAGAGTGAATATGATGTGAGACCATAGTGTTTAGTGTGTCAAGTGTTTGTGTCATTTGGGAAAGTTGATTCCAGAGGCCAAGAGGCGTAGTCGTGTATAACTCTTGTGATTATGTAATCTTTCTAATGGTTGAATATGTATTGGTTATATTTTGACTCCACTCTGTTATAGATTCATGTGGTTATGATGACTGTGCAAGATGGATAATGCCTTGCTCAGTGCACCTATTCATGTGGTTATGTATGTTTTGTGTTGTAAATGCATCATGATGAGAATGTGGTAGTTGGGTCAGTGCAAGAAGTTGGGTCCACTTTTTGGCCAAAAAGTGGAAGTGTTTTCCCTGATTTTTAGAATTTGTCACATTTGACCTTAAAATTTGAAGCACTAAAAAATGGAATATTTAAAAAAGTCACTAAATATAAAATGTAGTACTCGGAGTCTAGTTTCCAAATATGTAATTTTTATCAATACCCAAATGATACAAATTGATTTTCAATAGGCATTTCTAAAAACCACTATTTAAAAGTTATTTTTTTTAACCATACCATGCACATGTATGGCCAACATAATTTGACCTAAATAAAATTATTTTTTAAAATCCTTTTGATAAAAGATGTGTAGTATAGTGAAGTTTGATGAGGATATTTTTTTATAATTTTTTTCCAAATATTTTTTTTAATTAATTTTTTATTAGGCCTAATTGTTACTCTTGAAAACCCTTCATGTACGGCCAACATAATTTGAGCAAAAAGAATCATAAATTTTTTTTTTCATTGTGTAAAGAATGATGTGTAGATTGATGACATATAAATTTTTTTAAAAAAAATTTAAAAATTTGAAGTTATTAAAAAAAATACAAACACCTGTCATTTCAAGTTTTTGGACCAGTTTGCTCATAAATTAAATAATAAATAGAACATGTCCAATAACAAAAAAAATTACATATTTGAAACCTAGACAATGTCATCTGTAATAGGTTTTCATTTGGAGCCAACTTTCAATGATATAGAAAACACGACTATAGAAACAAATCTAGGTGTGTCTTCGGAGCCAACTTTCAATGATATGGAAAACACGACTATAAAAACAAATCCAGGTATGTCTTCAAACCCACCTATTGATGATATGAATGATAATGATATCCCTTTTAGGAGTGAAAATGAAAATGTTTTATTTGAGATTGAAAGAAATGTCTTAGATAATCTTCTTGGTAAGATTTCTTGGAGGCAAATGAAAACTTATGCAAATAGATTATATAAAATATTTTTTTATAGAAAAAGTCTTGGATTTCAATGTCAACTTATGATGCAATTGATGAAGATCTAGAAATTGCAAAAAGTAATGAAAAAGTTAGGCATCTTTGTAAAACCTAAAAAAAAGATGTATCAATCAAACAAGTTTTATCTAGTGTTGCTAATGCTATTGATTCTATTGGTAAAAAGTGTCGATCTAAAGATAGCAATGAAGCACAAAGAGCTATAACAACTGCTTTAGTCAATAAACCATCTTCTAATAAAAGAATGATAAGTAAGACAATTGAAATTCTAAATATAAATCCTAAAACTTTGAGAAGAGCAACAAAGAGAAGAGAATCTATTGAAAAAGATCCAATTAACCAATGTTAGAGTTTTAGTGGTAGACTCCCAAGGTATGACATGAAATTAAATAGTGAAATCAAATCTTTAATTTAAAAATATTGGCATGATAATACAAGGGTATCAGCTAATGTTAGAGATGTTTTAAAATTACGAGTGGGGTCTAAAATTCGTGATCCTCATCCAAAACATCTATTAAACATGAATCAACCTGAATTATATAAAAAATTCTTAGATGATTTAGTGTTAGAACCATTTAATATTACCATAAGCTAAAGATCTTTTGAGAAATGTAAACCTTGGTATGTGAAAAATTAATAAACAACGAATCTCTTGTTGTTGTAAAGCTCATGTGCAATTTCGTTATTATTATGATGTTTTTTGATATATACGTTCTACTTTGCATACTGATGAAATTATGCAGGAATGTGGTATCAATATGCCACCTCAAACAATTAAGGAGTTTGTAGCAGGTTTGTTTTGTGAAACATCTATTGGATACTTATTTTATTCAAAAGCATGTATTTCTGGACAATGCAATAGATGTGGCAACTTTTCATTGTTAGGAGAATGTATGCATGAAAATATTTCACATGAATTTGGACAACAATTAGTGGATGTGAAAAGATTCAAGAATGTTGAATATTTTTTAAAGGATGGAAAAATTGGAAAGCGTTGTGAGTTAGTCATTGAAAAAATTTGTGTACATGCATTTATCAAAGATTTTAATGATAATATTGTATCTAAATATGTCAAACACTCTCAATATGCTCGGTGGCTTGATGGACAATTTCATTCATATAAAAACACATTTCTAATTGGAACTATCCTATCATGTGGTTGACTTTGCAGAAAACTATACTCTTGCTCCACAAGAGGAAATTCAATCTCAGTATTATAATTCAGTGTAAGTGGGCATATTTGTTCATATTGTATACAGACATGCAGATGATAGTACAGAAGATAATAGAAAAATTTTGAGGGAGTATCATTTCTATTTGAGTGATAACCGGTTACACTCTTCAGAGTTTGTGTAATATTGTTTCACAAAATTTTATGAAAGTTTAAAAGAAAGAGGAATCCAGATGGCACAACATTTCATATGGTCAAATAATTGTACAGAGCAATTCAAAAATGCAAGAATGTTTTATTGGCTATGTAGGGCTCACAAAGAAAACAATATCCAACATATGTGGAGTTTTTTTGAAGCTGGACATGGTAAAGGAGAACATGATGGAGCTGGAGCATGTGTGAAAAGAGCTATTTCTAGAGAGCAACTAAAATTTGAGGATGCAGCCAAATTTAGAGATGCATGTGAAATTGTGGATTGGTGTGTAGTGCCCTTCCATTCTCGCCCTGGATGAGTAGGTGGTCAGGCTAAGGAGCATGAAGAAGAAGGTAAAATACTTAGAATACATACGCTATGATAGACATGTTGATGGTAAGCTTACTATTATGATATAGTTGATAACACTCATTGATGTTTATTATGATGACATTGTTGATACTTTATGATTAATACATTATGCTTATGTTGTGATCAGTTATAGGTTAATTGATTATGTAAATTAATTTTATTACATGATTAATGCAATTATCTATCTATCTATTATCTGGTTGTTTAGTTACTAATGAATTTGTTTAAAGTGGATACTTGTGATGTGTTTTGTGAAAGGACAGTGTAGTATTACTCATAATGAGTACTCTACTACGCTACAATTCCCTGTTACTATGTGCCTACTTGGATGATTATATGTATGTATTTGACATTTTTGTTTGCTGCAGGTTGCAGATACAAGGCATCGACTCCACCTAAATTGGCAGGTCTGAGCATGCCTTCATACCAATGGAAGTTGTTGAATGGAGATAACATATGGTCCCCTAGCCTAGCCATCATCCTTGAAGAGGATGAGTATCTGGTTGTGTACCCTATCAGTGTTGTCAATTTGGTCATGATAGTCAGTCATTGTTGTGGTGGTCTTGCTTTCTGATCTTGTATAGTAGTCAAGTATGGTTTGACAGTTGGGTTATTTTGTTGGTATTATTTTGGTTATTGTTGCCTTAAAATAAAATAATTAGTTATGAAACATTTTTGCTAAATAAATAAATATATGAATGTCCTTATGTAAGTTTAGTTTATGAAAAATATATTATTCTAGAAGTTAAGTTAATAAATAATAATAATAATAGTAATAAATGCAATTGCAACTAGAGTTAAATAAATAAATAATATTTATGTGTTTCCATAAAATATATTTATCTTGGTCTAGTTGTAAAATGGTAAAAATAAAAAAATGAAAGATATTGTTCATGCAGGAGTTATTGCCTCTTGTGGGGGGAATCTTCTAAAAGATTTTAGGGGATTTCTTTCTCTGAATAGGGATTTTTTGGGCTATATTTAGGGGGGGATTTATCTCTCATAAGGATCTTTAGAAGATGGAACTTTTGGGGGAGAGAATGGTTTGTGGCTATAATAGTTGAACCTAACATCGAATCTTCAGCCAGTCAAGCAAGCCAAATCAGGTTCCTTTGGTTCTAATTTCTGTCTCATTTTTCTATGGAAGCAAATGTTTGATTTATAATTTTTCATGTTGATTGTAATTTTCTTGAGAGGTTAGAAACCTTGTTATCAGATCCAATTGTGCATGTCTGTATCATTCCATTTTTGGGAATCACCAATTGATGTGACTATCTCTCACCCATTTCATCTCTATTTTTACAATTTATTACGGTAGCCATAACTTTTGTTTTACGAACTGGGTTCCTCTAAACTTTTTATATATGGTGTATGACCTAGTTATCTAAATCATATCCAAAATTCGTCCATACTCAGTTCGTCATTTTGGAGTTATGAATGTTTTGAGACTGTCTACCTCTCAACCATTTCGTCTCTGTTTTAGTAGGCTATTACGTTATCCATACTTTTCATTTTACAAACTGGATTCCTCTAAATGTTTTATATACGATGCATAATCTAGTTGGGTAAATCATATCCAAAAATTTTCTATACCTAGTTTGCTATTTTGTAGATATGAATGTTTTCTGACTGTCTACCTCGTAGTCATTTCATCTATGTTTTAGCAGTCTGTTGTGTTAGCCATAACTTTAGTTTTACAAACTGGGTTTTTATAAGTTTTTTATCTATGGTGCATGACCTAGCTATCTAAATCATATCCAAAAATAGTTCATAACCAATTTGCTTGGTTGGAGATATGAATGTTTTGTGATAGTCTACTTTTCACTAGTTTCGTCTATCTTAAAACAGTTAGTTGCGTCACCAATAACTCTATATTTTTGAATTGAGTTTCTCTAAGATTTTTCAACAAATTAATTTTTGTGCATATCCTACAATCATTGCTTTCCATCACACGACTCTCTTTAAGGCATTCCATTAATCAGTCTACATGCTCTGTCTATGCTTTCACATTTTACATTGATCGAAGATTCTAAAGCCTTCTCAACAAATTTATTTTGTGATAATCCTATCTTATGTATGTGGTTAAAAGTGTGGTAGCTTTGATAAAGATGTTAGATCTATAGGAATGTTTTATTGGTCTGTATTCTTTTCCTCTCAAGCTAACCTTAGAATAATGTTCTTTCATTGTAGCTTTGGGTTTGGTATCTTGTGATTCTAACTAGTGTAAGATATTTATAGTATTCTAATATTATAGTCTTTTAGCCTTGCTTTTACAGTTATATTTAATAGTAGTTACAATTATTTAGATTATTAATGAAATCTACATCAATATAAATAGTGTAAATAAATTTTGTGAATAATTTGTATGCCTTTGAGTTATTTGTATTCATTTTAATTAAATAAAATTAACATAAGTCTTGGGAACTATTATTTAAAACATTGTTCCTCGTGGACTCTTACATCTTACGATTCTAAAAGTAACTATTACTAGTGGTTGGAATATGATAGTTCTATATAGTCGATGAAGATTTACTTTATGATTGTTAGATGATTGATCATGATTCAATTAATATTACATTCTTCAAGACCTATAATTAATGCATTATGTCATATGTCGCAATTGTGGTGTTGTATTTGAATTATTGATGAAGGATCTTAGTTTGGTCTATTAGGTGATGATGTGCATTTAAGAGTGAATGCGATGTGAGACCATAGTGTTTAGTGTGTCAAGTGGTTGTGTCATTCGGGAAAGTTGATTCAAGAGGCCAAGAGGGGTAGTTGTGTGTGTGACTCCTGTGATTATGTAATCTTGCTAATGGTTGAATATGTATTGGTTATATGTTGACTCCCCTTTGTTTATGGATTTGTGTGGTTATGATAATTATGCAAGATGGGTAATGCCTTGCTGTGTGTAAAGTGAAATGATGTATATTTTGTGTTGTAAATGTATCATGATGAGAAATGTGATAGTTCGTGCATGGGTTTTGTTTTGGGCTTTGAGAATCTAGATGCAATGAAAGGGGAGTGGCTTTCAATGTGGGGTCGGCGTCCAAAGTGGCTTTTTAGGGTAACCCATTGGAAGTTGTTAATCTAATGATAACTTAATAATAAATTTAGAGGGTTAGGTAGTTTTCACACTAATCAAGATAATTAGATGCATCACTCATGTCTGCAGTGCTCGTTCAAGCTAAGGATGAGATGAGAAGGCCGTGGTTGGCTAAATCAACTTCCTTGTCCTCATGAAAGGAATGTTGATTCCGCATGTGTCACCCTATTGGGCCGACGTCTAGTGAGAGACTGTCAGGGTAACCCATGGATGGGGGCCAACGTCTAGCTAGAGACTGTCAGGGTAAACCATGCTAGGACCATGCGATGACACTCATCCCTACTGCAGTCTAGCATTCTCTAGTTGTGTTCTCCCCTTTGTTTTGTGAATGCCTCTAGAAGTGATGTTTGAGTTACTTGTGATGTCCTTATTGACTGATGTTATTTTGGAGTCATGTGTAGTCCTTGTACCTATTAGTCTACTATCTTTATTGATTTTTTTCTTAGTGGGACCTTATTGTTATCACCTAGCATGGGGGTGGACCTTAGGATTCCACATGATCGAGTGGTTGTGCTTTTATTCCATTGTGGTGCAGGGGCACCTCAAAAATCTAAAAGGTTTCTTGCATTTTATATTCAAAACAAGTAATGCTATGTTTGTAAAGGATTTCGAGCCATGTAGTTACGTGTCAAGAAAGATTAATGTAATGTAACTGAACTGTTTGTTTTGTAAACAGTGGTCGTTGGTGGTTCACCTCCCACCACGTATGTAACTATTGGCATAGGTGTCATTCTCTAGCAAAAGCCTTTATCTATAAGAGAGAGTGGACAGACTGAAAAGAGGCATGTCGAAGAGATTGTATTTTAGTTGGAATCAGAAGAAATTAAAAAGATTTTGTGTTTTCTGGTCTAATTGCAGTGGATCTCGTTTGGGGTCATTCCACTGGAGGATTTCTTCGAAATCAGTGGAATGACCCCTGGGTATTAGTTTATTTTTTGTTCAGTGTCGAATTAGTGATTTTCCTGGGTTGTTTGGTGTTGTTTGGTTACAAATGTTTACAGAGGAGGAATAGTGTGTTTTATGTGTATATAATAGGTGTGTGTATAGCGCAATTGCATGTGAGGTCATCCTGTATATATCCTGCATTTAGATATCGGGTTGTGATAGACGAGGAATCAAGCATTTTGTGCGTGTGGGGAATATGTTATGTATATCTTGCATTTGTGTGAGAGTCTGACTATAGAAGGTCAAAGAATGTATGTTAGAAGGCATCGGCATAAGTTTTCATCTGTGTCACCGACAAGGAAGCATCGGCGTGAGATAGCCATTGGAGAACAGGAAGATGCAAGGTGTTCGACCTTGGTTCAACCGAGATGCATTGGTCACTTTTTTAGAGGTTTGAACCTCACCGTTGAACCTCGCCGTTGAACCTCACTATTGAACCTCGCCATTGAACTTATGGTTCAACCCGACCGATAGAAGTCTCGCCGATGGGGAAGTTGGTGTCAAGTGTTCGGTGTGAGGAATAAGAAGTCTTACCGACGGTTATGTGTTAGGTTCATCGGAATGACTAAACATATCGGTAAACGAGGTTTTATTTTGACTGACAGTGGATTGTCTTGCTGATAGGCAAGAATATGTATGTTTCAGTGTGACATTCAAATGGTCTTGCCGATATACTCTCAATTGGCTATTTTGTGGGCTTCAAAGGATTCTTCAACCTGTATTTTATGCTTCCACTAGGTTTTCCTCTACATCACATTGGTATCAGAGCGAGCGAAAGATCTGGCGAAAAGTCTGGCGAAAGTTGTGGGTATTCTGTCACTGAATAGGCAGAAGAAGAATGAAGAAGAAAAGAGAAGCAAGAAGCTGAAAGAAAGAGTGCTAGAAAGGAATTTTGCTGACTTCCAGTTGCAGGTGCAGATTCACTCGCTACAGTAGGTAGATGAGAGATCTATCATGGAGCCATAGGAGATTGTTCAAGGGCCTGAGAAGGATGTCCAGTTGGTGTCGCCAAAAGTCCTGGGGAGAGAGGCGAGAGAAGACTCCCAGGTGAGGGACAGAGGTGTTGGTGTAGCATGAAGGAGTGGATTTCTGTTGTTGCATTTCAGAGGTAGCCATTGATAGACGGCATAGTTGCAGAGTCATACAGGAAGCAGCAGAGGCATCTAATTAGTATTGAAGACATCGAGAAAGCCAAAAGATATTGCAGGTTTTTCACCGAGCATTTCCATGGGACATGGAAATTTTTCAAGTCTGGGAGTATGGTGCAGGGGCACCTCAAAAATCTAAAAGGTTTCTTGCATTTTATATTCAAAAAAAGTAATGCTATGTTTGTAAAGGCTTTCGAGCCATGTAGGTACGTGTCAAGAAAGATTAATGTAATGTAACCGAACTGTTTGTTTTGTAAATGGTGGTCGTTGGTGGTTCACCTCCCACCACGTATGTAACTATTGGCATAGGTGTCATTCTCTAGCAAAAGCCTGTATCTATAAGAGAGAGTGGACAGACCGAAAAGAGGCATGTCGAAGAGATTGTATTTTAGTTAGAATCAGAAGAAATTAAAAAGATTTTGTGTTTTCTGGTCTAATTGCACTGGATCTCGTTTGGGGTCATTCCACTGGAGAATTTCTCCGAAATCAGTGGAATGACCCCCGCGTATTAGTTTATTTTCTGTTCAGTGTCGAATTAGTGATTTTCCTGGGTTGTTTGGTGTTGTTTGGTTACAAATGTTTACATAGGAGGAATAGTGTGTTTTATGTGTATATAACAGGTGTGTGTATAGCGCAATTGCATGTGAGGTCATCCTGTGTATATCCTGCATTTAGATATTGGGTTGTGATAGAGGAGGAATCAAGCATTTTGTGCGTATGGGGAATATGTTATGTATATCTTGCATTTGTGTGAGAGTCTGACTGTAGAAGGTCAAAGAACGTATGTTAGAAGGCATCGGCGTAGGTTTTCATCTGTGTCACTGACAAGGAAGCATCAACGTGAGATAGCCATCAGAGAACAGGAAGATGCAAGGTGTTTGACCTTTGTTCAACCGAGATGCATTGGTCACTTTTTTAGAGGTTTGAACCTCGTCGTTGAACCTCGCCGTTGAACCTCGTCATTGAACCTATGGTTCAACCTGACAAATAGAAGTCTCGCCGATGGGGAAGCTGGTGTCAAGTGTTCGGTGTGAGGAATAAGAAGTCTTACCGACAGTTATGTGTTAGGTTCATCGGAATGACTAAACATATCAGCGAAGGAGGTTTTATTTTGACCGACGGTGGATTGTCTTGCCGATAGGCAAGAATATGTATGTTTCAGTGTGACATTCAAATGGTCTTGCCAATATACTCTCAATTGGCTATTTTGTGGGCTTCAAAGGATTCTTCAACCTTTATTTTATGCTTCCACTGGGTTTTCATTTGCATCACATTGGTTCTCTTGCATTGAGGTTTGTGTGATTCCAATTTTGTACCTATATGTGTAGATAAATAATTGTACTATTTGTATCTAGACATGTCTATTAGTGAAACTCATTATGTAATTTGATGTATTCAGAAAGAAAGAGCTTTTGTATCATAGAAATTATGTCATTCCTCTTGTAAGATAAACTATTTTATACTTGTAAACATTATTGCAAAGAAGTTGATGTATGTATCTAATGATATAATCGAGTTGTTAGTTTGAGTTAATTGATTAAACTATGTATGTTGTTGATTATTGTTTAATTTCAATAATACAACTGTGTAATCCCTAGAGATGTTAGTTTAACTTTGTTTCTTTTAGTCTATGTTATGTTTTATTATCATTACTTCTACGTAGTAATAAATAATATTTCAGCTTTTTTATTGCTTAGTTAAACTTATCTTTAGGGTTGCATTGCGGGGCATTACACTTGGTATCAAAGCCAGTTTGCAACACTGAGAACTCTGGATTGTTGTTGTTGCTCTAGGTTAAGTGATTTTCTCTTTGTGCTGAGTTGGTAATGGTACCTTTCACCTGTGTGCATTAGTATGACATTAGAAGGTTGATAAGTTTATAGACTTGTCCTTTGATTATGTCTTGTTTTACTTATGTGTCTATGTGTTCTCTCTTCCTCTTCTCTGATAATGTGATGATATATTTAAAAATATGTCTTCCTTGAATGTTAGTGCTTGTTGTTTTGTTGAGGCTTTGGGTTTCTCTTGTGGTCACTAGTGCATTATAAGAAAGACGCATGGTTACTGTTAGTGTATGTAATTAAGTATTGGAATAACTTAATCATTTGGCAAGTCATGTGGTTATGTGATGTTGTCATGTGCGGGGTATCTTAACATTGTTGTTGATAACCTAACATTTATCGCCTAGCTGGTCATGACCTCATATGGAAGAATTGTTGTGATTTATGAAAATTATCATTTTGTATGCCTGTGTGAGATCTGTGTGCATGGATCAAATTGGAGCTTGCATTAGACCCATAAGATCATGAATGTGATACTATAAATCAATTATAGCTTTAAATTATTCCTATGTGTGACATCATACATTCCCTTCATATTTTCTTGCATAAGGAAGTACTTGCGTATGTTCATAGCTTAATAAAAAGAAATTGGACTATATTAAAGATAGAAGTTGTTTGTATATAAGTAGCGACTGTGTTGCCTTAAATCCTTGTATAAAAGCTACTTAGATAAGAGGATGTAGTTAACTAAATCATTTGAGTGTTGGTGTACATTTTCTAACACATTCTGGACCTTGTGTCCTTGAGTGTTGTGTAGTAGATACTCCCTTTTTGTGGCTAAAATTAGTCACATCGTGATGTGAATTTGTTGTATAATTTGGTTGTTTTAAAATTTTTAATGGTTGTTTCATGTGTTGTTGGGGGTTAGAAGTGAATTTTATTTCTTTGAACTTTCTTATGACAAAAGTGGTCACCAAAACTCTTTTCTTTTTACTTGATTTATTGTTGGAAATTGCCAGCACTCTGTGACTTAAAGTTGGATTTGATTATTTTCCCACTTGGGTTTGCATTTATTTTTAAAATCTCTATGGTGGCTATTCTGAATGTTTGTTTCTATTGGCCCCATTTTGTGCTAAGTGATATTTATATCGTGTTCATTTCAAACATTTAATAGTATGTTCAAGGGAGGACTTTGCAGAGAATTGTACTTTGTATGTTGGTAATAGTTGAAAGCATAGTGGAAATAAGATATGAGATGTATTTTTCCTTGATTATATGTGAATGCAATTCTCTAAATTGGATGAAATTCTCAAAATATGTGTGATTAGATATAAGTAGATTACATGATATGCCCTAGAGGTAAAGAATTGATGTTCTTTTTGTTGTTATGGAACGATTGTGTCTGTCTTATGAACAATTGCTTAATATGGATGTGTATGTAGGCAATAGAAAGTTGCAATATTAATATGTTATGTTTCCACCCTAGTCTGTGACTTCCAAGAGGAAGTCAAGTTTTAGGGGGGAAGGATGTAGTGCCCCTCCATTCTCGCCCTGAATGAGTAGGTGGTCGCGCTAAGGAGCATGAAGAAGAAGGTAAAATACTCAGAATAAGTAGGCTATGATAGACATGTTGATGGTTAGCTTACTGTTATGATAAAGTTGATAACACTCATTGATGTTTATTATGATGACATTGTTGATACTTTATGATTAATACATTATGCTTATGTTGTGATCAGTTATCGGTTAATTGATTATGTAAATTAGTTTTATTACGTGATTAATGTGATTATCTGTCTATGTGTTATCTGGTTGTTTAGTTACTAATGAATTTGTTTAATGTGGATACTTGTGATGTGTTTTGTGAAGGGATAGTGTAGTATTACTCATAATGAGTACCCTAGTACGCTGGAATTCCCTCTCACTATGTGCCTGCTTGGATGATTATACCTATGTATTTGACACTTTTATTTGTTGTAGGTTACAGGTACCAGACATCGACTCCACCTGAATTGGTAGGTCTGAGCATGCCTTCATACCAATGGAAGTTGTTGAATGGAGATAACATATGGTCCCCTAGCCTAGACATCATCCTTGAAGAGGATGAGTATCTAGTTGTGTACCCTGTCAGTGTTGTCAGTTTGGTCATGATAGTCAGTCATTATTGTAGTGGTCTTGCTTTCTGATCTTGCATAGTAGTCAAGTATGGTTTGATAGTTGGGTTATTTTGTTGGTATTGTTTTGGTTATTGTTGCCTTAAAATAAAATAATTAGTTATGAAACATTTTTGCTAAATAAATAAATATATAAATGTCCTTATGTAAATTTAGTTTATGAAAAATATATTATTCTAAAAGTTAAGTTAATAAAAAATAATAATAATAATAATAATAGTAATAAATGTAATTGCAAGTAGAGTTAAATAAATAAATAATATTTATGTGTTTCCATAAAATATATTTATCTTGGTCTAGTTGTAAAATGTTAAAAATAGCAAATTGTAAGATATTGTTCATGCAGGAGTTATTGCCTCTCGTGGGGGGAATCTTCTTGAAGATTTTAGGGGATTTCTTTCTCTAAATAGGGAGTTTTAGGGCTGTATTTAGGGGGGATTTCTCTCTCATAAGGATCTTCACAAGATGGAACTTTTGGGGGAGAGAATGGTTTGTGGCTGCAATAGTTAAACCCGGCATCGAATCTTCAGCCAGTCAAGCAAGCCAAATCAAGTTCCTTTGCTTCTAATTTCTGTCTCATTTTTCTATGGAAGCAAATGTTTGATTTATAATTTTTCCTGTTGATTGTAATTTTCTTGAGAGGTTAGAAACCTTGTTATCAGATCCAATTGTGCATGTTTATATCATTGCATTTTTGGGAATCACCGATTGACGTGACTATCTATCTCTCGCCCATTTCATCTCTATTTTTATAGTTTATTATGGCAGCCATAACTTTCATTTTACGAACTAGGTTCCTTTAAACCTTTTATATATGGTGCATGACCTAGTTATCTAAATCATATCCAAAATTCGTCCATACTTAGTTCATCGTTTTGGAGATATGAATGTTTTGAGACTGTCTACCTCTCAACCATTTCGTCTCTATTTTAGCAGGTTGTTACGTTAGCCATAATTTTCATTTTACGAATTGTGTTCCTCTAAATTTTTTATATATGATGCACGATCTAGTTGTCTATACCCTGTTTTCTGTTTTGTAGATATGAATGTTTTGTGACTATCTACCTCTCAATCATTTCGTCTCTATTTTAGTAGTCTGTTGCGTTAGCCATAACTTTAGTTTTTTGAACTGGGTTTTCCTAAGTGTTTTATATATGGTGCATAACCTACCTATCTAAATCATATCCAAAAATTGTTCATACCCAGTTTGGTTTTTGGAGATATAAATGTTTTGGGACTGTCTACCTCTCACCAGTTTCATCTATCTTAAAACAGTTAGTTGCATCACCAATAACTCTATATTTTTGAATTGAGTTTCTCTAAGATTTTTCAACAAATTCATTTTTGTGCATATCCTATGATCATTGCTTTCCATCATATGACTCTCTTTGAGGCATTCCATCAATCAGTCTGAATGCTCTGTCTATGCTTTCACATTTTACATTGTTGGAAGATTCTAAAGCCTTCTCAACAAATTTATTTTGTGATAATCCTATCTTATGTATGTGGTTAAAAGTGTGGTAGATTTGATGAAGATGTTAGATCTATAGGAATGTTTTATTGGTCTATATTCTTTTCCTCTCAAGCTAACCTTAGAACAATGTTCTTTCATTGTAGCTTCGGGTTTGGTATCTTGTGATTCTAACTAGTGTAAGATATTTATAGCATTCTAACATTATAGGCTTTTAGCCTTGCTTTTATAGTTATATTTAATAGTAATTACAATTATTTATATTATTATTGAAGTCTACATCAATGTAAATAGTGTAAATAATTGTTGTGTTTAATTTGTATGCCTTAGAGTTATTTTCAATCATTTAAATTAAATGAAATTATCTTAAGTCTTGGGAACTATTATTTAAAACATTGTTACTCATGGACTTTTATATCTTATGATTCTAAAAGTAACTATTACTAGTAGTTGGAATATGATAGTTCTATATAGTTGATAAAGATTTACTTTATGATTGTTAGATGATTGATCATGACTCAATTAATATTACATTCTTAAAGACCTATAATTAATGCATTATGTCATATGTCGTAATTGTGGTGTTGTATTTGAATTATTGATGAAGGATCTTAATTTGGTCTATTAGGTGATGATGTGCATTTGAGAGTGAATATGATGTGAGACCATAGTGTTTAGTGTGTCAAGTGTTTGTGTCATTTGGGAAAGTTGATTCCAGAGGCCAAGAGGGGTAGTCGTGTGTGTGACTCTTGTGATTATGTAATCTTGCTAATGGTTGAATATGTATTGGTTATATGTTGACTCCCCTTTGTTTATAGATTTGTGTGGTTATGATAACTATGCAAGATGGGTAATGCCTTGCTGTGTGTAAAGTGAAATGATGTATATTTTGTGTTGTAAATGTATCATGATGAGAAATGTGATAGTTCATGCCTGGGTTTTGTTTTGGGCTTTGAGAATCTAGATGCAGTGAAGGGGGAGTGGCTTTCAATGTGGGGTCGGTGCCCAAAGTGGCTTGTCAGGGTAACCCATTGGAAGTTGTTAATCTAGTGATAACTTAAAAATAAATTTAGAGGGTTGGGTACTTTTCACACTAATCAAGATAATTGGATGCCTCACTCATGCCTGTAGTGCTTGTTCAGGTTAAGGATGAGATGAAAAGGCTATGGTTGGCTAAATCAACTTCCTTGTCCTCATGAAAAGAATGTTGATTCTGCATGTGTCACCCTATGGGGCTAGAGTCTAGTGAGAGACTGTCAGGGTAACCATAGATGAGGGCTGACACCTAGTGAGAGACTGTTAGTGTAACCCATGGATGGGGGCTGACGTTTAGCTAGAGGCTATCAAGGTAACCCATGCTAGGACCATGCGATGACACTCATTCCTACTGCAGTCTATCATTCTCTAGTTGTGTTCTCCCCTTTATTTTATGAATGCCTCTAGAAGTGATGTTTGAGTTAATTGTGATGTCGTTATTGACTAATGTTATTTTGGAGTCATGTGTAGTCCTTGCACCTATTAGTCTACTATCTTTATTGATTGTTTTCTTAGTGGGACCTTATTGTTATCTCCTAGCATGGGGGGTGGACCTTAGGGTTCCACATGGTCGGGTGGTTGTGCTTTTATTCCATTAGTTCTCTGGCGTTGAGGTTCATACGTAAAGAAGATGTATCTCACTTGATTCCAATTTTGCACCTGTATGTGTAGATAGATAATTGTACTATTTGTATCTAGACCTGTGTATCAGTGGAACTCATTATGTAATTTGATGTATTCAGAAAGAAAGAGCTTTTGTATCATAGAAATTATGTCATTCCTCTTGTAAGATAAACTATTCTATACTTGTAAACATTATTGCAAAGATGTTGATGTATGTATCTGATGATATAATCAAGTTATTAGTTTGAGTTAATTGATTAAACTATGTATGTTGTTGATTATTGTTTAATTTCAATAATGCAGCTATGTAATCCCTAGAGATGTTAGTTTAACTTTGTTACTTTTAGTCTATGTTATGTTTTGTTATCATTACTTCTACGTAGAAAAAAAAAATATTTCAGCCTTTTTATTGCTTAGTTAAACTTATCTTTAGGGTTGCATTACGGGGCATTACATGGTGTAATGAAAAATTTTCTACGGGATCAAGTGAGAACTCTATAATTCGACAATTCTTTTGGTTAGTTGAAGAAGAGAATATTCCTACTTGACATGATTGTGAGAAAATAACTGGATCAACAAAATGGCATTCATTTAAGAGTTCAAATGCAAGCACATGGACTATATGGACTAGGGAGCTTGCATGTTTTTGTCAATTTTCTATTACAGGTGATTGAGGAGCATGTGAAAATATAGAATGGGTTGAAGAATGGAAACAAAGATCCTTGACACCTACAGAAACACAAGATCAACTTGAAACAACAATTGAAGATGATAATCAAATGTTTGCAGTAGTTGACTATGATCGTGTTTCAGACCTTGTACAAGAAGGTACTTTTATTTTCAATATTTTTTTATTGCCATTTTTTTTGTACATCTATATATAATTAATTATATATGTATGCATGTACAAATTTATGTGATTTAGATACATGTCACACTTTATTGAATTACATTAATTTTTTTGTAGGACATGTGTATGTTATTGTTGCACCTGAGGGCAATGAAGAGGAAATCGAGTATTGGTTGGCTCGATGTGTTGAGACAAAACAAAAGTTATTACATCCTAGAGTAGATGATGATAACATGGAGTATCCAACAGGTTCTATGGTTGTTGTTGGCACTTGGCTATGAAAATATCTAATAAGAAGGAATGGTTTGCCTGCATTTGAAGATTATGAAACACATAAGATCATACACTACTCACATTTGGTTGTGGCAACAAATATAAAACTAGTCAGATATCAAGGCAAACCTTCTAATAAATAGTTATGGACACTTTTGATGGAAGAACATGAGTCAATTATAGATGCATTACAAAAGAATGAGGATGTAGATGGTACAATGGAATAAATTTTTAGGTATGTAAACCATACTCTTACATCCCCTAAATCCATCCTCTTAAATGTATCCTATAATGTTATCTAGTTACATGTAATGCATCAATGTTTTATCTTTTTGGTATATAAATTCTTTCATTCTCACTTTAGTTTCTATATTATTCCCGTTGTCTTAAATTTTGTATTGACTCATGTAAATATATAGTTAATTAACTTGTACATTTGAACATTACTTTTGCAGGTGTACCCTAGACAAGTAGTCAAATTTGCATGATTGTCAATAGACGTTTTCACCATACAAGTATGTGAGGTCATTTTTGTAGTCTTCAACTAAAAGTGAACACAAATTAGGTAATTGTATATACTTACATTATGGCTTTCACATTCAACATGTTATCTAGTTACATAATGCATCAATGTGTTGTGTTTTTGATATATAAATTCTTTCATTCTCATTTCACCTTCTATATTATTCCCCTTGTCTTAAATTTTGTATCGACTCATGTAAATATATAGTTAATTTACTTGTACATTTGAACATTACTCTTTGTAGGTTTACCCTAGACAAGTAGTCAAATTTGCATGATTGTCAATAGAAGTTTTCACCATACAAGTATGTGAGGTCATTTTTGTAGTCTTCAACTAAAAGTGAATGCAAATTAAGTAATTGTATATACTTACATTATGGCTTTCACATTCAACATGTTATCTAGTTACATAATGCATCAATGTGTTGTGTTTTTGGTATATAAATTCTTTCATTCTCATTTCACCTTCTATATTATTCCCCTTGTCTTAAATTTTGTATTGACTCATGTAAATATATAGTTAATTTACTTGTACATTTGAACATTACTTTTGGCAAGTGTACCCTAGACAAGTAGTCAAATTTGCGTGATTGTCAATAGAAGTTTTCACCATACAAGTATGTGAGGTCATTTTTGTAGTCTTCAACTAAAAGTGAACGCAAATTAGGTAATTGTATATACTTACATTATGGCTTTCACATTCAACATGTTATCTAGTTACATGATTCATGAATGTTTTGTGTTTTTGGTATATAAATTATTTCATTCTCATTTCACCTTCTATATTATTCCCCTTGTCTTAAATTTTATATCGACTCATGTAAATATATAGTTAATTTACTTGTACAATTGAACATTGCTTTTTGCAGGTGTACCCTAGACAAGTGGTCAAATTTGCATGATTGTCAATAGAAGTTTTCACCATACAAGTATGTGAGGTCAATTTTGTAGTCTTCAACTAAAAGTGAACGCAAATTAGGTAATTATATATATATATATATATATATATATATTTCTCATCCATCCTCTAAAGACACCCACTTGTACATCACCTTAATCCATCCTCTTATCTCCCCTTAAGCCATCCTCTTACATCCCCTTAAGCTATCAAGTTTAATCTTATACTTTGTAAATTGACTCGTGCACATCTCTCCAAGTAAGCTATCCTCTTTTGTATCCCCTTAAGACATCCTCTTCTAGCTCCCCTTTTAATTAATCCTCTTATACATCCCCTAAAGCCATCCTCTTATGTATCCTCTTAAGACATCCTCTTAGCTCCCCTTAAGCCATCATCTTACATCCTCTTTTGTGTTATCTAGTTACATATTGCATTAATAATTTGTGTTTTTGGTACATATTCTTTCATTCTCATTTACATTCATTATTTCTTGTAGGTGTATCCTACAAGTAGATTTTTCCATGATTGCCACTACAAGATTTCATCATAATGTAAATGGTAGATCAATTTTGTAGTCTTGTCAAACTAATAACATGGACCTATAAGCTAATTGTATAGATATACTCATATGTTTCATAATGGACCTATTTTTTGTTTTGAGACTCTTTTTATGATCTATGGATTTAATTTTCACAGATTGAATATTATTTTATGATTGCCACAAATGATATTAGTGTAGAGGTTCAATAAGTATATAGTTTATATTTTTCCTGTCATTTTTGTACCCACTTTAGCTATGTTTTGAGATGTGTTGATTTAGAATTTATTTTATATTATTTAAATGCACAAAAGTTGAAAAGACTTGTATAGAACCTATCCATCTACTCACTCTAACTCTCATTCATTCATGATTTTGTAGTAGTGTCATGTTAGTTAAAGGGAAATAGTCCTAGGATAGTTTCCATATTTGAAATGGTTTAATATCACCTCTATCAATGCCATAGTCCTCCTCTATATCCCTCAATCATATTACCTAGGTGTAGTCATAAGTATCATGGTATGGATTGAGTCATTGGTGTTGTAGAGTTATTTACGACTGCTAAGGTAAAATGAGGGTTATCATGCATAGGTAAGGTAGTAAATAGTCATTATTTCAAACCAAAATGACTACCATAAAGGTTAATCATTGTCATAGCAAACAGAAGATTATTGTCATGCATGAACATTATTGCCATATCTAATGTAGACTGTCATAAATCATTGATATGTTCTCATAAGAGCAATTCAAATCTAAAAATATGTCATAATGAGGTTATATCATCTAAAGTCCATTGCAAAAATCCATGTGACAATAATAATATAAATAGGATAGTCATGAAACAAATAGGACACTCATGAAATAATAAAGTAATCATGTTAGTCAAGAGGTTTTCATAGTGATTGATGATCTTATATCATTCTAAATAGTCATATTCTAGCTAGATAGACATGTATTTATGGCAACAAGTGGCCTTCATGAATGTAGTGCCCCTCACCTTGTTTCTGTCAGATTGATAGTATTCCTAGTAGGATTAGATATCATGACATTGGATTCTCAGTTATTATGCTGAGTTATTTATGGACCTATTGCTATGATGATGATTGATGATATTGGATTACTGATATTTTATGTTTCACAGTTTGATGGACATATTTGATGTAATGGATTAATGTTATTTTGAGTTCTATGTGTTATTTGATCATGATTATGATGCATTTCTCATAATAGATCATTCTGTAATTGATTATTTTATGTTGTTGAAAAGCACTAGGAGATTATATGTAATGTAGTTATTTATTGATGTGTTTATGTGAACAAAATAGTGTCGCATTACTCTTGTTCGAGTACCCTACCACACTACGATTTCCGTTCACTGTATGACAATATGATGATATCTATTTTCATGGTTGACTGCGTAGTGTACTGCAGGATGCAGGTACCGGGCATCGACTCCACCTGAACTAGTAGGTCTGAGCATGCCCTAGCCAATGAAATTGTTGATCGGAGTTAACATAAGGTTCGCTACTCAGTCAACATCCTTGGAGAGGATGAGTATTCTATATCTTGTCCAGTCATCACCGTCAGTTGAACTATTTGTTTCCATTGTTGTCATCATTTTTGTTATGTCTTGTGGTCTAGCATGGAGGTCAGGTATCATTCTGTAAGTTGGATTATCCAATTAAAAATGTTTGATTATAGCTTCGGTTAGTGTTTCATTAAAACAAAGATAATCTCAAGCTAGTGCTAAATAAAAACTGTTAAGGGGAAATAATGTGTCGATTACTAATTATAAACAATTTAATTGTTATAATTGGTAAAATTAATATGAAAATAATAAATAAATAAATAAATTTGATAAATGAATAAATAAAATAATAAATTACAAGTTGTAAATGAATAAAATTAAAATGAAAACAAAATGCATAAATAAATTATAAATTGTGTTAAAAGAAATATATAGTTAATATTAAAATAATAAAATAATAATATTATTAAGAATATTGGAAGAGACGTTAGGGTTGTTGCTTTGGATCATGTATCCGGTTCCTAAAAAGGTGGAGGAAGAAGGTTCTAGAGAATTTAGGGATCTCTTTTTAAAGAGGAAGGGGGAGAATGGATGGGGAATCAGTTTCGAGAGGGGATAGTTTTGGAAGAGCCGAGGGAGTGATTCTGGCACCAAATCTATAGGGCAGCCAAGCATTCGATCTAGGTGCCATTGTTTCCTAAATTTCTATCTCTATTTTCTTTGATATGAATGATTGGAATTTGATTGGTTTTCTGCCTGATTGTATTTGTCTGAGAGTTTTTGAATCATACCCAATTTGTGCATCATGGCACCCTCCGGGTAATAACTCTATGAATGTTTCTATGAATCGCTCCATTCTGCACCCTGATATTATCTCTATAATAATATTGTGATTTCTTGAAAGTTTTTATAGCTTCTTCTTTAACAAATCCTTTTTTGTATATATTCTGCCATCATCGCATGAGAAGACTATCTGTAGCGCCCCTCCATTCTCACCTTGGATGTGCAGGTAGTTTGGCTAAGGAACCTGATGATGAGGATGGAACAAGAGCTTCTGTTAATACTTTTGGGAGCATGATGCATATTGTTATTATGCAGAGATTTATTTGGATAAGGTGATGCAGTAGTATGTTGTTAAGACAGGTGGAAAGGGTGGCATCATACCATTGGACGTATGGGTGACATACGAGTATGAGATATGATTGTTAGAGTCCCTTCCCTAGTGCTTTGGCTATTATGTACATGTGCTCTAACTTGTATGTTTGAGTGAACAGGTACCAGGCATCGACTCCACCTGAATTGGCAGGTTTGAACGTGCTTTGCACCCAATGGAAGTAGTTGACCGGAGATAGCACTTGGTCCCCCACCCTAACCATCATCCTCGAAGAGGATGAGTACCTAGTTTGATACCTTGTCAAGTACTATTAGTGGCCAGTCAGTGTTGCTTGAAGTTTTGCCTTTTGACCCTGGTTAGTGGTTAGGTAATTATTTTGGCTTTTAGTTTAATTTGTCTGATAATATGCCTTGGTTATCTTATGCATTAAAATGGATTGATAAATAATATATATAATCCTAGTTGATAATAAAATAAAATTATAGTGTAATATTATAATTAAGAAATAATAATAAAATAGTAAATAAATAGAATATTATAAAGTTGGTTATATAATTAATTATAATATGTGAGTGAGTGTGGGTAAATGGTTTTACCCGTTTGTGTAAAATTATTTATTGTGTGTATGTTTAAATTATGTTGGTTGCATATCTTTTATTTATTTTTTAATAAGGGTTAGTAGGTAGTTAGTTGGGGTAGTTGTAAATTTATTTTGTACGGGAGTGGGAAAAATAACTTCCCTCCCTTCATTATTATTAATTGGGGAGGGGGAATTTTGACCGGGAGAATTTGGGGGCTTTTTAATCTTTTTGGAAATTACTTTATTGGGAACACTGTGCATTATAAATTTCCATGGAGTTTTTTTAAGAGGTGGCTGCAATATGTTAGACCCGAAGAACAAAAGTTAATTAAATGGTAAGTGCATTATATTTTATAAATTTTGTCACCAATTTTTACTTATGTTTTCTACACAATGAAATTTAAATTATTATCTTTTCGTTGTTGTTTATAATTATATTTTGTTACGGTTTAATATAGTGCTATAAAATAATATTTTATACTATCTTTTAAATTTACATCACTCTATTTTATTTACAAGTGTGGTACAATATTTTATATTTTATAAAGGTTATTTCCAACACTACATTTTATTTACTGTAAAGCTAGTATAAAATATACTATTAGGGTAAAATATACTATTTTATTAGGGTTTATTTCCAGTACTATATTGTCATGTCCCCATATTAAAGCCTTGTTTAAATTGAAGATTTAAACAATATATTTAATTACACATAAATATTATTAATTAAATCTTAATAAGTTATATAATATATTATCATATTACATGAATATAGATATCAAATATTATTATTATTATAGTCATAAGATATTAATAGATATAAATATTATTATAATATATATTATTAATATGAATTAATTAATTAATTAATATATATATTAGATATTAATATTATGTATGTGACTCTTTGAAGAGTCACCATTCTTCGTAAGAGGCATAATGGAACATATATAATATAAATAGCAGCAGCAAGGAAGGAAAGGGGATCAGATTTGGGGATATAAGAAAATAAGGAAGTCTAAAGTAAGCAAACAGAAGTCTTTAAATATGAAAGTCAAAAAGTATGGAATAATAGTAGCTTGCATTTAATTTAAGAGGAAGTATTATAAATATATGGGAAATAAATAAAAAAAAGGAATATCAGCATTATAAATAAATATAATTAAATCCGCATTATATTTATATATTTAAATCTGCATTATATATATATATATATATATATATATATATATATATATATATATATATATATATATATATATATATATATATATATATATATATTTCTCTGAGTCATAAGTAGGAAAGATATCATATGCAAATAATGAATATATTTATATGTAATCGTACATATGAAGGTATACAGTTATGTTCCTTGATTAGATTATAAGAATGTTGTAAAATACCTATATGTAATTGTTATATATATAGTTATTTGAATGATCATATTTTTAGATTTATTTTATAAAGAAATGGTTAGTAAAATGTTACAACAAATTTTGGATAAATTAACCAGGCAGAAATCATTAAGTGGATTGGAGTAAAATTAATTTATCTAGCATTGAATGTAATAAATATTATTTTTTTACTTTTTATTATATCATTATAATCTGGTTAATAGTTAAGAATATTTTTTTATAGGAAGAAATAATTTGATAATAACAATGTGGTTAGAACCTTACCTTGCTTTGATTAATTATCTATGTCTTGAGTGCTAAGAAAGTCAAAAAAAATGTTTTAACTAAAGGAAAGTATCCATGGTTATAATGTAACAATGTGTCTTGATTATTGGATTAAGTGTCTTGATAATTATTGAAAGTTGGCGTCATCTGTGTTTATTAGGTTTAGGTTTTCTTTTAAAAATGTTATTACAATTTCTTTTATGTTGGTGTGCATTTTAGGGCTGAATTTTCAAGACTTTATGTTGCGAAATAGACATATGATTTGCTTCTCATTATGCATTAGGTTTTTTCTTTTAGAAGTAAATGGGTAAATTGGTGAAAATAGTAAGTTAAGATTCTTAACGCAAAAATTTAAAGAATATTTAAATTATTAATTTTAGGGGTGAAAATATTATGTTGTTTTTGCGAATGTAATAAATGAAATTAGATTGTCTCTTTTAATATAAATGTATTAATTAGTAATAGATGTATGTATAATGGAAAAAGATAATTTTTATTTGACTTATAGATCAGCTTAGAGTTAGGGAGTGAATCTTTATGGGAATTATTAGTTAAATGTAACCACTTTATTAGAATCAATTAACCAGATAGAACCATTTAGTAGATTGCAATAAATTAAATTATCTCGAATGAATGTAGGGAATTCTTGTTAATTTGGATGTACTTACCTTGTTTTGGTCAATTAAACGAAATTAGAAGTTAACTACCCTGTTATGAGGTTTTATTTATACATATAAAATCAAAAGAATGGAAATTAATTATAAGGAGGTGATGATTATTTGAAGTTATCTTGTATGATTGGCATGGACTTGTGGATTCCTTTTGTCATTTGGATTTAGAAATATAGTAAAATCATAGTAGAGTTATATGTTGGTTTAAATGTTCAGAGCAATGTCAAGTTTGTCGTTAAGAGGTTGGTTTCCAGAGGCCAAGGAGGGTCTAGTTGTGTATTTGGCCCTTGCAATATTGTAACCCTGAAGATGGTTGGGTATGTGGGGGGTCATATGTGAGATATATAATGTAACCCTAAAGTGTTATTATGTTATGAATTCATGAAATTGCAGTGAACATGCAAGGTGGTTAATGCCTTGCTTGGTGTATGGTTATATGGTCATGATGAGTAATGCCTTGTTGTGTGTTATGTAGGGTGTTCTAGTTGCAGGTAGGGGGAGTGGCTCTCAATGTGGTGTCCAGGACAACCCATTGGAGGGTTTTGTAATCTAGTGAAAACATTCAAAATAAACTAGGGGGAGTGGGTAGTATTCACATTAATCAAGGCAATGTATGTCTCACTCGTGGCTCAAGTGCTCATTTAGGCTTGAGATGAGATGGGAAGGCCTGGAATGGCAAGATCAACTACTTTGTCCTCATGAAGGGTATGTTGATTCCGCATGAGTTTAGATGGGAGTCGGGACCTACTAAGGTCCACCAGGACAACCCATATCAATCCATGTGATGACACTCCTCCCTATTGCAGTCTAGCACTCCCTAGTTGTATTTCCTCCCTCAATTGCGTAAGTGCCTCTGGAAGTGCAGTTAAGTATGTCAGTGATGTTTATTGTGGACATTTTGATAATTGGTGTTATGTATAACCCTACTGCTTGTGTTAGTCTATTGTTCTCCTTACTATCTATGAGTGCGGGATCTTGTGTTATCTCCTAGCTCAAGGGGTGGACCTTAGGGTTCCACATGGTCGGGTGGAAGAGCTTTTATTTCCATTGGTTTTTCCCTTGCCGATGTTTGTGGGTGAGGAGGATGTATCTTGTGCATTAGATATCAGATCTTGTACCAGTTTGAGGAAGATGATTATGCATACTCATGGTCTAGCCTTGTGTGACAGTCGATTCATAATGTATGTATTCAGAAAGGTGATAATGTAATCAATGTAATGAATTACTCATGTGTATAGGAATTTGTACATTCACATGTAATCCTGATCATGTCGATTATTCATCTGATGTTATGATATGGAGATGTATATGTTTATTCATTTAATGCTATAGATTTAGAATGATCTACTAATGTTAGTTAATAATGTATGTTAAATTATGTTAATTGATTTGGCAAGTAATGCAACCATGAAATCTTAGAGGACAAGTCATTAGTTCAAATGATGTGTATAGATGTGTTAACATTACTTTGTTATCTTATTCATATAAAAAAAAATTACCCTGCTTTGCATAGCATAGATATGTTGTTCTCTAAGGTGTTCATGGCAGGGCATTACACTATCTGTAGGTATAGTGCAATAAGGATTGCAAGGTGTTGTGGTTTCCTCAACCGTGTGACTGTGTGTGCCAAGCTCTAGATAGGTCATTGATTTTGCAACACCCTTTCTATTTGCATTTGCTCAATTCTTTTACCTTTTTAATATTTTTAACCGTTGATCTCCACCATAACTACCCACTCCTACGAAGATGTTTTAGAGAAGAAAAAAAGTTGTGCAGCATTTTTAGGATCGAAACCTTTAAGCAGCATTGCTGTAAATACTTTCAGCGTATATTCATATGCGAACTATAGGCGCAGGTTTATTTGGCATCATAATGACAGGTTTAATGTGTCCTCGTTAGTTTGTAAGCAACAATTTTAGGAGTTGAATCAAAATTTACAATCACTGTGAGTATCCTAAGCCTATATTCATATGTGATTTATAGTTACCAAGATAACATTTCCACTCAACCAGTTCAAATTTAATAGTTAATTCAATGACAAGGTTTAGGGTTTCCTCTAGATGGTTATCACGGCCTAAGAAGGTCAACCATTGGCACATAATGATCTCCTGTAGGTCTAATTCAATAAAGGATAGAAATGTGGTTTAAGTTTGCACATCTCCCATGGCCACATGAGCAGACTTGAGGGGATGTGAATTAAATAAGTTCTGCTCTTTCATTCTCTTCGACTATTTAGAATAGCTTTACCCGACACCTAGATGGATTCTTTTTCACCATCGTATATCTATTGTTTAAATAGAATCAATGCCTTGTAGTATTTACATACTCTCTTATAGAGAATGGAAGGTCAGAGAGAAAAGAATATCTATTTTTAAAATCTGTCATCATTTATACAACTTCCACCATTACTGAGATCCTATAAAACTAGCACTGCTCAATCAGTTATTCAACATCCGCTAAAGCTAGTAACCAAGGCTCCAGAGGATGGCATGGCAGAAAGTCCACATCCATTGCATGAACCTTGTCCTTCTTGAAAATCATCTTATATGATGGGATTCAAACCATCATAGCAGAATAATCTGTGATCTCACTGTAAAGCCATATACAATCATCAACTACCCCACTAGCAATGAAACTGTCTTGTGACCAATATATTATTCTTTCATGGTAGCCAAGGATGGTGTAAAGATGTTTCCCGGGCACAGAACCATCACCATGCTTTCTGTAGGGTTTGCACTTGTATTCCACACCATTGATGTATGACCGCTGCTGGAATTACTCAAGGTTTGCACACATATCCAATCATCACTGTCGCCATTCTCTACCCAAAACTTTATAGAATTATCGTACCTTGTAGAAATCAAAATCCAATGTAAAAGGGTGCCATCACACTATCTTCGCATCTGTAGTATCTTTGGTGAAGTAGCCATCTAATTTTGAGGCATTCTTTTGTGAAATGGAGTCAATTTGTATTATAGAAGTAATAAATCTATGCAGTTGATGGTAATCATCGACAGTACCAACCTAATTTGTGAAGAATGTCAGCAATGGCAAACAGTAGTATCGGTTGTGGTTGTGACAATGTTCGCACTATTGTGTATAGGAGAAATATGGTTGTCAGAGATTCTATTAGATGTACAGTCTATCATCCCATACAAGTTGCTTGTTTGATGGACAATGACATGTGCAACTTAAAAGATTGAATATACTATGGAGTGCACAGCTTAAGTTAACATCTTTCACAGGCGTTCTAACTGCCTAGCTGAACATGCATCGGTGCATACATTAGAAAGTTTCTTAAGTCTCTTCAACAAATTTGCTTGGGCTAGGAAACCTGTTAGTGTCTAAATAATTTCATCCATCTTTTCCACATTTTTTTTCATGTCATGCATTTATCATAATCTATATTCACAATTCATCTCATATTTATAATGAGGGATGCTTTCCATTTGTGCATTTCATTTCAGGATAAGTTAAAGCACATTAGTGTTTGGTTCGTAATTCTCATTGTCATATTAAGTATTGGAAATCAAATGATTTTAGGGTTTCATAAATAAGGAAGTTTTCATCATTAATATTTCACTATTCTTAAAGCACCTATGAATATATTGTTAATTATACAATCAATTGTTACCTATGAATTCGTTTGGCATATCCTTTGAATCATCTATGGGTGCGAAATAAACATATATAGATCATAATATTGTATTCGATTATAATATGATAGTTACGATGTGTGATTTATTTAGATTAAATTAATGAGATATATTTGACTAGATTATTGAACTATAAAGAAATGTAGATGGCATAAATTGTATTGTATCGATATAATTATTTAATTCCAACAAACAAAAATTGAGATGTTAGATAATAGAATTTAACGTTATTTAATTAATGTCTTTGGATGAAAAATATTTACCAATCAGTGATCCAAGGTATTTTATTATTATTAATTTTATTATTATAATTATTAATTTAAAAATTGTATTGGTCACTTGATTTATTTAATTCAAGTTATTGAAGTTTATATGATCAAATTATTAGGTTTATTAAACTTAATATGTAAATGGAACAGGATAAGGAAAGGTAGAAAATAATTAAAATAGTCTTTATTATATTAAATTATGTCATTAAAATTATTTTAATTTCATAAGTTTAAACCATGTGTATTAGATTTAAAATATTATAGTCAAGTTAATTGATTATTTAGATTAAAATATAGAGATTAATTTGATTATTTAAAATTAACCAAAATTAGAGTTTTATTCACAATTGGATTTTATGTATTGATTGCAAATGGTACATTGAAGGATAATGAGTAAGGTTATGATTGAGTGGTGATTACGATTTTCAAGTGTAATGTTCTCAAGCTTTGAGATGTAAAGGAAGTTTATGTCTGAATCCATATATTGTGTCTATAAGTATTTTGGAATAATAAGGTTATGAATACATGTCGTCTCTCGTTATGTATGAGATAAAAGACAATGTGAATGATGTATGTATTCTCTTGTGGATGAATTGTTGTCCATTTATTTGTAATTATCTTGTAATGGGTTTTGAGTTAGATTTTGAAATGGGGAGACATCAAGAACTGTAATGGAGATCTATTATGTATTGCTATGGGCAATGGATTACTAAGTTACATTCTTATGAGGATAATTGTTATGCAAGATGGTTAATGCCTTGCATGGTTCATGTATCCTCGTTGTCGTGATGATGTTTGCTATGTTTGTTGAGTAGGGTTTCTAGATGCAGGTAGGGGAGTGGCTCTCAATGGGGGCCGGAGCCCAAAGTGGCATCCAGGACAACCCATGTGGGAGTTTGTTAACTTAGTGATAACCTAAATAATGAATTAGGGGGTTGGATAGTTAATCACACTAAATAAAGGTAAGTGGATGCCTCACTCATGGCTCAAGTGCTCGTTTAGGCTTGAAATCAGATGAGAAGGCCTGGAATGGCAAGATCAACTACCTTGTCCTCATGAAAGGTATGTTGATTCCGCATGAGCATTGTATGGGGGCCGGGAGTCAGGAGAGGCTACCAGGACAACCCAAGATGGGGGCCAAGGCCTAGGAAGGCTTACCAAGACAACCCATGACAAGCCATGTGATGACACTCCTTCCTACTGTAACCTAGCATTCCCTAGTTGTACTCTTCCCATTCATTATGTGTTTGTCTCTAGAAGTGTTGTTAAGTTGCTTGTGATATTGACTTGTGTTGTTGGAGTCATGTGTTGTCTTTGTTCTTATAGTCTACTATCTACCTGATTGTATGTTGGAGTGGGGACCTTATGTTAACTCCTAGCTCGGGGGGTGGACCTCAGGGTTCCACATGGTCGAGTGGAATAGCTTTTATATCCATTGGTTTTTCCCTTGCCGATGTTCATGTGCGAAGAGGATATAGCTTGTGTATCAGACATCAGATCTTGTACCTGTTTATGGAGATAATTATTATGCTCATGTACTGGCCTGTGTATCAAATGATTCATTATGTATGTATTTAGAAGATGATAATGTAACAATGTAATGTTGTATTCATATGTCAGGACAAATTGTAACTATGTACTAGATCCTGATGATTACTTATCTGATGTTATGGAGATGTAAATGTTTATTGATTTAATGTAATAGGTTTAGAATGATCTATTGATGTTAATTCATGATGTGTGTTAGATTATGTTAATTGTTTTCTCAAGTAATGCATCCATGAAATCTTAGAGGACAAGTCGTTAGTTCAAATGATGTGTTTAGACATGTTAACATTACTTTGTTACTTTATTCATTTAAAAAAAAAATTATTCCATTTTGCATAGCATAGAGGTGTTGTTCTCTAAGGTGTTCATGGTGGGGCATTACATCTGGTATCAGAGCAGGGTTTAAACACTAGGTACTCTGGGTGTGAATAAGTTCGTTATGTTGTCTTGGATTCTGAAGAGTATGTTTTCTCTTTTGACATCCTTGCCTAGCAACTTTAGATCTATCCTTTGTTGGTATAGTGTAGGAAGATGCCTAGAGGTCGAGGTTGAGGTCGTGGTCAAGGAAGGGGATGTGGAAGAGGTGGTGACAGTAGTTCTCCTCCTAGTTCCCCTCATGAGAGTGCTTAGGAAGAAGGGAGTGAGAAAGTAGAGCATCAGGGGACAGTCTTGGAGACCACAGGTAGAGGACAGGCAGCTTTCTTTAGAGCTTGTGCACGTTCTACAACATTGGGGGCTGACCCTCATAGATAGGGGTCTAATGAGATCCTAATGATGAGGTTTCAACTGCTTGGGAAGATGCATTCTGTATGTGAGAGTTATACCCATACTTGTTCCAGGCTTCCAGGAGTAAGCCTAGTTCTAAGGGGGGAGGATGTAGTACCCCTCACCTTGTTTCTATCAGATTGATAGTATTCCTAGTAGGATTAGATATCATGACATTGGATTCTCTATTATTATGCTGAGTTGTTTATGGACCTATTGCTATGATGACGATTGATGATATTGGATTACTGATATTTTATGTTTCACAGTTTGATGGACATATTTGATGTAATGGATTAATGTTATTTTGAGTTCTATGTGTTATTTGATCATGATTATGATGCATTTCTCATAATGGAGGTATTAGATCATTTTGTAATTGATTATTTTATCTTGTTGAAAAGCACCAGGAGATTATATGTAATGTAGTTATTTATTGATGTGTTTATGTGAACAGAACAGTGTCACATTACTCCTGTTCGAGTACCCTGCCACACTACGATTTCCGTTCACTATATGACAGTCTGATGATATATATTTTCATCGTTGACTGCGTAGTTTGCTGCAGGATGCAGGTACCGGGCATCGACTCCACTTGAACTAGCAGGTCTGAGCATGCCCTAGCCAATGGAATTGTTGATCGGAGTTAACATAAGGTTCCCTACTCAGTCAACATCCTTGAAGAGGATGAGTATTCTATATCTTGTCCAGTCATCACCGTCAGTTGAACTATTTGTTTCCATTGTTGTCATCATTTTTGTTGTCATGTCTTGTGGTCTAGCATGGAGGTCAGGTATCATTCTGTAAGTTAGATTATCCAATTAAAAATGTTTGATTATAGCTTGGGTTAGTGTTTCATTAAAACAAAGATAATCTCAAGCTAGAGTTAAATAAAAACTTTCAAGTGGAAATAATGTGTCGATTACTAATTATAAACAATTTAATTGTTTATAATTGGTAAAATTAATATGAAAATAATAAATAAATAAATAAATTTGATAAATGAATAAATAAAATAATAAATTACAAGTTATAAATGAATAAAATTAAAATGAAAACAAAATGCATAAATAAATTATAAATTGTGTTAAAAGAAATATATAGTTAATATTAAAATAATAAAATAATAATATTATTAAGAATATTGGAAGAGAAGTTAGGGTTGTCGCTTTGGATCATGTGTCCAGTTCCTAAAAAGGTGGAGGAAGAAGGTTCTAGAGAATTTAGGGATCTCTTTTTAAAGAGGAAGGGGGAGAATGGATGGGGAATTAGTTTCGGGAGGAGGCAGTTTTGGAAGAGCCGAGGGAGTGATTCTGGCACCAAATCTTTAGGGCAGCCAAGCATTCGATCCAGGTGCCATTGTTTCCTAAATTTCTATCTCTGTTTTCTTTGATATGAATGATTGGAATTTGATTGGTTTTCTCCCTGATTGTATTTGTCTGAGAGTTTTTGAATCATACCCAATTTGTGCATCATGGCACCCTGTGGGTAATAACTTTATGAATGTTTCTGTGAATCACTCCATTCTGCACCCCAATATTCTCTTTATAATAATATTGTGATTTCTTGAAAGTTTTTATAGCTTCTTCTTTAACAAATCCTTTTTTGTATATATTATGCCATCATCGCATGAGAAGACTATCTGTAGGTATAGTGCAATAAGGATTGCAAGGTGTTGTGGTTTCCTCACCCGTGTGACTATGTGTGCCAAGCCCCAGACAGGTCATTGATTTTGCAGCACCCTTTCTATTTGCATTTGCTCAATTCTTTTACCTTTTTTATCTTTTTAACCGCTGATCTCCACCATAACTACCCACTCCTGCAAAGATGTTTTAGAGAAGAATAAAAATTGTGTAGCATTTTTAGGATCGAAACCTTTAAACAGCATTGCTATAAATAGTTTCAGCCTATATTCATATGTGAACTACAAGCGCAGGTTTATTTCTCATCGCAATGACAGGTTTAGCATGTCCTCATTAGTTTGCAAGCAACAATTTTAGGAGCTGAATCAAAATTTAGCATCACTGTGAGTATCCTAAGCCTATATTCATATGTGATTTACAGTTACCAAGATAACATTTCCACTCAACTAGCTCAGATTTAATAGTTACTTCAATGACAAGGTTTTTGGTTTCCTCCAGATGGTTATCACGGCCTAAGAAGGTCAACCATGCACACATAATGATCTGTTGTAGGTCTAATTCAATAAAGCATAGAAATGTGGTTTAAGTTTGCACATCTCACATGGCCACATGAGCAGACTTGAGGGGACGTGAATTAAATAAGTTCTGCTCTTTCATTCTCTTCGACTATTTAGAATAGCTTTACCTGACACCTAGATGGATTCTTTTTCACCACCGTATATCTATTCCTTAAATAGAATCAATGCCTTGTAATATTTACATACTCGCTTATAGAGAATGGAAGGTCAAAGAGAAACGAATATCTATTTTTTAAATGTGTCATCATTTATACAACTTCCACCATTACTGAGATCCTATAAAACTGGCATTGCTCAATCAATTATTCAACATCCGCTGAAGTTAGTAACTAAGGCTCTAGAGGATGGCATGGCAGAAAGTCCACATCCATTGCATGAACCTTGTCCTTCTTGAAAATCATCTTATATGATGGGATTCCAACCATCATAGCAAAATCACCTGTGATCTCACTGTAAAGCCATATACAATCATCAGCTGCCCTTCTAGCAATGAAACTATCCTGCAACCAATATATTATTCTTTCATGGTAGCCAAGGATGGTACAAAGATGTTTCCAGGGCACAGAACCATCACCATGCTTTCTATAGGGTTTGTGCTTTTATTCCACACCATTGATGTATGACTGTTGCTGGAATTACTCAAGGTTTCCACACATATCCAATCATCACTATCACCATTCTCTACCCAAAACTTTATAGAATTATCGTACCTTGCAGAAATCAAAATCCAATGTAAAAGGGTGCCATCACACTATTTTCACATCTGTAGTATCTTTGGTGAAGTGGCGGTCTGATTTTGAGGCATTCTTTTGTGAAATGGAGTCAATTTGTATTATAGAAGTAATAAATCTATGCAGTTGATGGTAATCATCGGCAGTACCAACCTAATTTGTGAAGAATGTCAGCAATGGCAGACGATAGTATCAGTTGTGGTTGTGACAATGTTCACACTATTGTGTATAGGAGAAATATGGTTGTCAGAGATTCAATTAGATGTACAGTCTATCATCCCGTACAAGTTGCTTGTTTGATGGACAATGACATGTGCAACTTAAAAGATTGAATATACTATGGAGTGCACAGCTTAAGTTAACATCTTTCAGAGGTGTTCTAACTGCCTAGCTGAACATGCATCGGTGCATACATTAGAAAGTTTCTTAAGTCTCTTCAACAAATTTGCTTGGGCTAGGAAACCTGTCAGTGTCTAAATAATTTCATCCATCTTTTCCACATTTTTTTTTCATGTCATGCATTTATCATAATCTATATTCACAATTCATCTCATATTTATAATGAGGGATGCTTTCCATCTGTGCATTTCATTTCAGGATAAGTTAAAGCACATTAGTGTCTGGTTCGTAATTCTCATTGTCATATTAACTATTGGAAATCAAATGATTTTAGGGTTTCATAAATAATGAAGTTTTCATCATTAATATTTCACTATTCTTAAAGCACCTATGAATATATTGTTAATTATACAATCAATTGTTACCTATGAATTTCTTTTGGCATATCCTTTGAATCGTCTATGGGTGCCAAATAAACATATATAGATCATAATATTGTATTCAATTATAATATGATAGTTACGATGTGTGATTTATTTAGACTAGATTATTGAACTATAAAGAAATGTAGATGGCATAAATTGTATTGTATTGATATAATTGTTTAATTCCAACAAACAAAAATTGAGATGTTAGATAATAGAATTTAACGTTATTTAATTAATGTCTTTGGATGAAAAATATTTACCAATCAGTGATCCAAGATATTTTATTATTATTATTATTATTATTATTAATTTTATTATTATAATTATTATTTTAAAAATTGTATTGGTCACTTGATTTATTTAATTCAAGTTATTGAAGTGTATATGATCAAATTATTTGGTTTATTAAACTTAATATGTAAATGGAACAGGATAAGGAAAGGTAGAAAATAATTAAAATAGTCTTTATTATATTAAATTATGTCATTACAATTATTTTAATTTCATAAGTTTAAACCGTGTGTATTAGATTTAAAATATTATAGTAAAGTTAATTGATTATTTAGATTAAAATATAGAGATTAATTTGATTATTTAAAATTAACCAAAATTAGAGTTTTATTCACAATTGGATTTTATGTATTGATTGCAAATGGTACATTGAAGGATAATGAGTAAGGTTATGATTGAGTGGTGATTACGATTTTCAAGTGTAATGTTCTCAAGCTTTGAGATGTAAAGGAAGTTTATGTCTAAATCCATATATTGTGTCTATAAGTATTTTGGAATAATAAGGTTATGAATACATGTCATCTCTCATTATGTATGAGATAAAAGACAATGTGAATGATGTATGTATTCTCTTGTGGATGAATTGTTGTCCATTTATTTGTAATTATCTTGTAATGGGTTTTGAGTTAGATTTTGAAATGGGGAGACATCAAGAACTGTAATGGAGATCTATTATGTATTGCTATGGGCAATGGATTACTGAGTTACACTCTTATGAGGATAATTGTTATGCAAGATGGTTAATACCTTGCATGGTTCATGTATCCTCGTTGTCGTGATGATATTTGCTATGCTTGTTGAGTAGGGTATCTAGATGCAGGTAGGGGAGTGGCTCTCAATGGGGGCTAGAGCCCAAAGTGGCATCCAGGACAACCCATGTGGGAGTTTGTTAAGTCAGTGATAACCTAAATAATGAATTAGGGGGTTGGGTAGTTAATCACACTAAATAAAGATAAGTGGATGCCTCACTCATGGCTCAAGTGCTCATTTAGGCTTGAGATGAGATGAGAAGGCCTGGAATGGCAAGATCAACTACCTTGTCCTCAAGAAAGATATGTTTATTCTGCATGAGCATTGTATGGGGGTCAGGAATCAGGAGAGGCTACTAGGACAACCCATGACAAGCCATGTGATGACACTCCTTCCCACTACAGCCTAGCATTCCCTAGTTGTACTCTCCCCATTCGTTATGTGTTTGTCTCTAGAAGTGTTGTTAAGTTGCTTGTGATATTGACTTGTGTTGTTGGAGTCATGTGTTGTCTTTGTTCTTATAGTCTACTATCTACCTAACTGTATGTTGTAGTGGGGACCTTATGTTAACTCCTATCTCGGGGGGTGGACCTCAGGGTTCCACATGGTCGGGTGGAAGAGTTTTTATATCCATTAGTTTTTCCCTTGCCGATGTTCATGTGCAAAGAGAATATAGCTTGTGTATCAGACATCAGATCTTGTACCTATTTATGGAGACAGTTATTATGCTCATGTACTGGCCTGTGTATCAGATGATTCATTATGTATGTATTCAGAAGATGATAATGTAACAATGTAATGTTGTATTCATATGTCGGGAGAAATTGTAACTATGTACTAGATCTTGATGATTACTTATCTGATGTTATGGAGATGTAAATGTTTATTGATTTAATGCAATAGGTTTAGAATGATCTACTGATTTTAATTCATGATGTGTGTTAGATTATGTTAATTGTTTTGTCAAGTAATGCATCCATGAAATCTTAGAGGACAAGTCGTTAGTTCAAATGATGTGTTTAGACCTGTTAACATTACTTTGTTACTTTATTCATTTAAAAAAAAAATTATTCCGTTTTGCATAGCATAGAGGTGTTATTCTCTAAGGTGTTCATGGCGGGGCATTACATAGTGATTGATGATCTTATATCATTCTAAATGGTCATATTCTAGTTAGATAGACATGTATTTATGGCAACAAGTGGCCTTCATGAAATTCATAAGAGTCTACCAAACCAATTATAGGATTGTCCTAATGAAACAAGAGAGGACTGTAAAATGCATGAGTGGTCATCCCAACAACTATATGATTATCATAACAATCCCTAATAGCCACTTGCCTTCATGACCAATCAAAGATGTTATTAAGAACTTGAAGATAATCCCTAATACCCACTCAATAGAACTACTAAGAGAATGGCCAATCAAACCAAGACAAGAATCTACATAGCAAAAGGAATCTCAAAAATGAAATAATTACCTAGCACTAGAAACATTTTGAGTAATCATTATAAGGGATTAATTTCAAATTGTGATAAATTTTTTTGTAGCTTATATTGTGTGGATAAGATTTGAATTTCCTTCTAGTTTCTTGTTGCATCATGGTATGAGGTAGGTGCAACTCTACTAACTTATTAAGAACTATTAAGATTCATGTTCATTGATTGTTGATAAAAAAATTTGTTGAAATATACATATAAAATAAATGTTTGGTTCTATATGCTTTTTCTTCTAAAGGGTTAGTTTCTCTACAAGAATTGAATGCTTCATTTGAATCATGTTTTGAATGTTTTTTTAAGGAAGATTTTGTTTGGACACTATCAAAGTGAGCCTAACATCCTTATCATTTTATCATATTTTGCAATTCACTTTACCATATGTAGCAAATTGGACTAGGTATGTTACCTTATGAAGGTATTTTGCAATTCACCTTATCCTAGGTAAATTACCTTGTTATAAAGTGCCCTAAATTTTGGCTCAAGTTTTTCTAGAGAATGTCCTATGTTTTATGAAGTTTGACCAAATTTTGTACAAGCAAAACAACTTTTTCATCTTTTTTCTACTAGTAGTAGTGTATTTGGAGTTGGAAGAGCAATTGGAATCTATTAAAATATGAAATATTGGAAAATATAATAGACTTCAAAATTAGAGAATCCTTTTGCACATACATTGCAACCCTTGTAGCTATGCTAAATGACATGCAAATAATTGTCCCATTGCACACTCATCTTATGAGAAATGCAAAGATCATGGACTATTATGTGATTAACCACTGGATGGGCACTTTTTTGTCATTTTTAACTAATGCAAATTGATTTATGATTATTATTCAATCTAATCACACAATTAAAGTTTAACATTTTCTAACAAAAATAAATAAATGAAAAATAAAAACTTTCAAGAAAATAATTAATTTTTCATAATTAGTAACCCATTAAAATTAAATTGAAAGATAAACTAATCCATTATTATTATCATAATAAAATTCTCCTCTCATATCCCAAATTTAGACATAATCTAATAGATAATTATAACACCAAACTTATCTATCAGATAATTGTAACACTAAACCTATCTATTCCACTATGTAAATTAACTTAATTTAGGTTTATGAGGTGATGTATTAGAAATTTGAATTTTGAATATAAATATAAATGAAAACATTTAATTAATTTTGGTAGTTAATAGATTGTTCACTATTTCAGTTATAACTATTGAACCATAATGCATAATCACTTCTTAAATTAAAAAATGTAGTAGAGAGAAATCTTCTAACATGTCTCAATTAAATAATTTATAATCTAAAAGTGAACAATGAAGCATATTTAACATATTATCTAACATACTAAAATGTTCGAGCATATAGTCAATAATATATACATGTAGACCTATCTAGATAAGTCCATGAAATACTATAAAATATAGGTAGGACCCATGAAATGTGTACTAAAACATCTACTCATAGTCAACATATAAATAAATACAAATCATAGTTCATGAAATACTGAAATATATCTAGAAGTACATGTAATAGCAAGTTCGACATATATAGTCAAAGTCCTGGCATGACATATATAAAAAATAATGCACATCATACAGTTAAGTCTATGAAATAAATATCTAGAAGTCAGGTATGATCATCACTCAAGTTCAAATCTGAAAGAGGCTTCTTTCTTCCTCGTTAAATAGATGGATCTACCTCATGTTGTACACAAGAGAAAGAAACTTACAACCAAATTTAAAAAAATAAAATGACACATACATGTGGTTCTGAAATATAAATTTCATTTTGAATTTCATTTGATTGAAGATTTAATTTAATTTATAAAATACTCATATTAAATATTTAAATCTAGTCTTTAATGTATGATTAAATTACCATATGATGTTGGTCATCTCCTCCCACATTCTATTGTCCAAGTGATCGTAAAGCATCAGGTGCTAATTCCTCGATATTCAAATTTAAAACACTCAAGAATAAGGTTACCATCCAAATTTAATTTAATTTATAAAAAAATATGAAATTAAATATTTAAATGTAGGTTTTAAAGTGTGCATTTAAATTACCGTGCAATCATGCTCATCTACTCCCACATTTTGTTGTCTAGGTGGTATAGTTGTTTTATCTTCTTGACCAAAAGTTTGACTTACTAATTCCTCAAATTTCAAATAAAGCAAGTTTGAAATAAGTTAGAATTTATTTAGCATATAAAGACCTAGAAATTATACATAGAAAATTTAGTAAAGTTTAGGACCTCAAAATGTGTGGGTGGCTCATAAAATTGTCCCTGACTAGCAACCTGACCAATAGTTGCACTCCTATCATCCTGCACTTACATAAATGGGTGCATATATAAATTTATATAAACTCAAAAAAGAAACTTATTACAAATTTAGTACAATTTTTTAAAACACACACCAGGGAATACTTAGGCATAATAGCTGATGATGGAGGATCAGTGTAAGAAACACCTGAGCCACGTGGTCAATCAGACATGGAAACTGCCACGTGACCTGAGTCTCGCTGCAATAGTAGTGTTTCACATACATGTACATATAGTTATTTATTTATTTATACACTTGTTAATTTAAAATATAATATTGATAAGTTTTAAGAAGAAAATTTAAACTAGAATTAGATACATATAGTTTTAGGGTTAAGATATATTGGTTTACCCCATAAGGTGTGCAAATCTCTACAGTTGTCGATGTAAAACTCATTGTATCAAATTGTGATGTGGCCCTAGAGCGAATTGAGATCTGTACAACAAATAGTTCACAATTATATATTAATTCATTCAATTATTTATATAAATTTTGATATGTTCAAATTATGCACTTGAAATATTTAATAAAATGTGGTCAATGTACCTATGTAGGATTATCATCCGAATATAGTAGATCCAAGTATGACTCCACTTCTGTTGTAGTTGCATCTGATGTGGATGTAGGAGCAAGACCATAACATGGTTGATTGTAATTTGTACACAAATATGCCCCTGACATGCCTGAGGCTCTATGATGAGATGCATTGACTCCTCCATGATGCTCTCCACCACTGAATTCATCTGCCATGTGGACAGCTTGTTCAGTGAGATTGCCTGAGAGTCTACTCAATGCTCCTAATGTCGACAACACTGCCTGGTGCTGAATAGGTGCAGGAATCATGGGCAAAATAGGAGCAACCATAGGAGCAGAGGGAACAGGTCGACTGGGATCAACTCATGCCCCTAGTTTGTGTTGTGGCATGCCACGACCAACACCCTAAAATTCTCTCATATCAAAATAATTCAGCTTTTGACCCAATTGAAACTCCACCCATAATTTCCTCAAAAAATGTAGTGGTACCTCATAATTAGCATGTGGTGGGTGATCAAACACCATCCACCACCAATCCCAAAAATGTCTCGAAATCGCCTCATGCCTACACCACTTAATTGATATTCTTTTGTTTGTTGCAAGTATAGGTTGATTAGTTTTTGGGTGATGAAAAAATGGGGCTAATGTTTGTTTTGTTATGTGGAGATCATGGATGTCTTTATATGAAAGACCATCCACATAGAATTGCCTCCTCTCCTCCCACCAAAGCTGAAATCTATTTAGGTCTGCATCAATAGACCTAATAGAATCAATAATGGTTTTCCTCGAAGATGCAAACCGAACCACATGATGAGGCATCAAGTGAGGTTGATTATTAATCAAATTAACGTTTTCCTCAATTGTATTAATATTTTCATTAATGCTTTGCCGCAATTGGGCCTCATCAAGTGGAGGGGGTGGGGGGTTTTGAGGTGGAGGGGGTGGGGGGTTTTGAGGTGAAGGGGATGGGGGGTTTTGAGGTGGATCACAAGGTGGGCGGTTTTCATAAAGAATGTCATCTATTAAAAATTCATCTAGACTCTGGTCATCCATTAGATGTCTCCTACAAATTTCCAAATAAATCCATATGAAAAACTTACAAATGTATAATTTCACAAATATATACATATTGAAAACTTACAAACAAATATCTATAAATGAAAGTTTAAAATATCCATGAATTTAGAGAGAAAGTAATACTTGAAAATTAAACATGCACAAGTACAACTAGTCAAGAAAAATATGGACCTAATTGTTGATCTCTAGTAAGTTATATACATTTTTACTATTTATTAGATCATTATGATTATTAATTTAGATAATAGGTGATTATTTTATTATTAATGTATTCTTTATTTTATTATTAATGTATTTTATTGTGTAGATTAGAACTTTAATCCTCTTCTTTTAAGATCCAGTAGGAATATTTTAATTTTTTTTGCATTCATTTCATCAGGGCCTAGTCATCTTATTAGATCTATGGGAGAATTAAGGACTAATTCATATTAATTTTTGTTTGAGTGGGAGTTTTGTTGTAATGAACTATAAATATTACTTCACAAGACAAACAAGACTAAGAGAAGTGTATGTGTATCACAACCATCATCATTTCATGCCATATTACCACTTTAGATGGTGTTAATCATCACTAGACTCCAAAATTTGACCCATCTGTGAATGCACAAAAATGGGTACTACTTACAATTCCAAACCATATAATATGATCAAATGATGATGACTCAACCCTAAATATATATTGTATACCCTTATTTAATCTATCTTCTCAAACGCATCTCCCATGCATAGTTTATCATTGTCATTGAAAATCAAAGGACTTAAAAAAGAAGCCAACAACTTATTAAAAGGTCATGCATCTATTGCTTGAATAAAACTACTCTACTATTAAAATAATGAGATTGATATTTCATGAGATGTAAGAGTTCTAATGCTTGGTTTAACCCTCTATCTCTTCCATTCAATCACACCACCATTTTCCTAAGTGATTGCTTTACCTTCACAATTTGAACAACCATGATAATCCTGTGAAGGAAAGATTTAGGAAGGACAAAGGTGGTGTTTTCACATAAGATGGGGTTAGCACAATATTAAGGGTTTTACAAGGGGGTAAAGGGGGATAAATTAAAGGGAAATTAAAGGTAGGGTTAGGACATTGATTAGGAATAAAAATTAGATGAAAATGGACATATATAGGAACTCTAAATGTAAGACTGTGGGAACAACATAGGCAAGGGGAACATGCATGGCTAGGGGTGATTTAGGCTAAGAAAAAGGGGCCAAAATGATAGAAGACAAACACAAACATGTTAAGGTTGATATGGACACAAAAACATAATAAGGAATTTGTAGGGTGTACATTAATTTCATTATAATATGCATATGCATGCTTGTGTACATCTTATTGTGAGGTCTTGTAGGTTTATTCATGGTTTCTAAGAACTTATTCATATTTCTTCATTTCTTTTTAATTATCCTATTAGAGAGACCTCAAGGATCACCCTCCAAGGTTCTGTAAATCTTGAAAAAAAGAGGGGATACCATACCCTATGACTTGGCTCAAAGATGTTCTCTCCTTGTCGATGTTTCATATTCTCTACCTAAGATATTTGATTCCCCTTTTCTTAGTTTGAGTAATATTTATAGAAGAGAGGGATTATATTTTTAGTAGCAAACAAAATTTAAAGATACATCAAATTTACATGATTTTGTGGGAGAAATACATACACGAGACAACTTGAATCTCATTAAGACAAATGCCTAGACTAAAAGCCTAATCAAACTAACATGAAACCCCAATGTATAATATTTCCAATCACTTGTCAATGTAGGGTTTACCAAAGCAATAAGGCACATAAGAAACATAAAAATTTGCACTTTGGGGCATGGGCCAACAACCTCCTAGGTCTAACCCCATGCAACTAGTAATATGCAAGGGCTCATCACTAAAGATTAGACTAGGCTAGTAATGACATGATAGATGGGTATGCATGCAGATGAGTTAATAACTTTTGAAGAATGTATTTATTTTCAATCTGGCTCATGGTAAACTAACTCTTTGGAACTCAACACTTGATGAATGAAAACATGAAAGATCCACCTACAAGCCTATATGAATCAAAAGTGGGATGAGAAATGCAAGGATGGACAAATCATGGAATTCTACATAGCATAAGGTAATAAATCAAAATAATGCTAGTAAGAATAATGATAATAGAAATGTGGATAATGAAAGTTACAAAATACAAGAATAATGTGACTAGGTCTATGAAATTGCTATAGGCAAAAAGGTGAGGGTAGACAAGAGAAAAATATACTATGAAAAATATGAGAAGATATGAGTAGGACATATGATGGAATATAAAACATGGAAATACAAGTAGGATATATATATTACCAAAATGGATTTATCAATATCAACAAAATCTATTCCTTCTAGAATGCATAAATGAAGGGTGTCACTAGGTACATCTATGGCCATGTGATAGAGTCTTAGCAAGGAGATTAGAATTGATAACGTAGTAGAAGATGGTCATAATATACATATATCATGTGGAAATCTATGATAGTAAGATACATGTATGAGTCATAGGGGGATCAATAACACTATATAAAGATAATTATGATAGCAATCATAACAATAAGATTGATGATAGAGATAAATAGGAGAGGAATAAATGACTTAAATTGTGGCATAGATGATATAAATAATTAATGTATAATATGTATAAGAAAGATGTATATAGACAATAAGAGATGATTGAGATAGGAGATGGGGGTACAAAAAAGAGGCAAATAGAGAGGTGCAATGATCTACTATAGGATATATGGGAAATGAAAACAAAGGGTTCTGGTGGGATGGAATCAATCCTAGTAATACATAAAATGGTACTATGAATATAGACTCATCATTGTCTAGAACAACATAATCATGGGGAAGAAAACTATAGGATAAAAACACAATATGACAAGGGCTAAAGTGGATAAATGTACATTATATTTAGGTCAACATGAAGAGGTCCCTAATGCTTTGCATCCTCCTTAAACATGGTCAAGGAAGGATAGGGATAATAGGTGCAAAGAAGAATCGGGGTAAGAAACAAATAGAGGAAAGAAAAGGAGTACCAAAAAACACATCATACATTGTCCCCCAAGTGTTGGCATGTATAATCACTCATCCACATAAGAAGGGACAATAAACACAAACATAAGAATAAGGATGAGAGAAGATATGTACAAAAGTAGGGTAGAGAAAGAGGGATCTAAGGATCACAACCAAGTGGGACTTTATTAGCCATAAGATCATCATGCTCTAAATCAACATTTAAAGATGTTGTCAAACCAGCTATCTTTGTCAACACAAGCAGTAAAGATGGATGAAAATGGTGGATTGTGGGCAGGACTATCAAGCATACTATTAGGTGGTGGTGGAACAATGTGTAGTGTGGATGATGTCTCAACAATGGTGGTTGCAATGGAATTAATAGGAGGAAAAGAATTCTCAAAGCAAAGAGAATCTAAGAGATGGAGAACTGTGTAGTCAATGGGCATGGCATGTGATTTAAATGAAACTATGGGATCCTCAAACGCAATAACATTTATAGAGGTCATAAATGGAATACTAGTAAATGATGATGAAGATATATAGTAAGATAATTATAAGATATTTTATTAGTAGTTTGCATTTTTAGGAGGATGGAAGAGTGGCTTGTTTGTAATTTCAAGTCAATTCAATAAAAAAATTTGTTTGACCACAACAATTCAATTCGTAAAAGCTTCTTTTGAATGCTATTACATTCCTGTTAGAAGTCATTGAAAAGTCGAATGCATTCGAATCATACTCACACATAGTTAAATCTTGAAGCTTGGGTCTACATTTTAGAAATACTTTTGTTAATAATTTTAGGGTTTATAGTTTAATTTTAGGGTTTAAAAAGATTATATTTTTAGGGTTTATAACTTTTAGTTTTAAGGTTTATGAACTTCATAGTTTTAGGGTTCATAGTTTCAAGTTATGGTTTCACTTGTTTAGTTTTAGGGTTTATAATTTAATTTTTTAGGTTTTATAGCAAGTTATAGTTTCACTTGTTTAGTTTTAGGGTTTATAATTTGTTTTTTTAGGGTTTATAGTTTAGGTTTTTAGGGTTTGTAATACAACATGGTTTTAGGGTTTATAATTTCATTTTTTACGGTTTATAGTTTAGGTTTTTAGGGTTTGCAGTACAACATGGTTTTAGGGTTTATCAAAACATACAATCACAAAAAAATCATAAAACTCTAATAACAAGTGAAACCCTAATTTTCATTTTAATTCTACAATCACAAAAAAAAAACATAAAAAACAAGTTAAAAACTAGCAAACAACCAACCTAGAGGAACTCAGTAGTGATGAGGTGGCAGGAGGAGGTGATAGGCCAAAAAAAAATTTGGATTTGTGCTGGTAGGGCCTTCAACAATGCGTACCCATTCTTTGTATGTCATTGTAGCTATCAGCGTTGCTGGAGGTGGAGGAAAATGAGCCCGCAAGGCTTTTTTATAAAAATAGATACATTTTGAAAACGGGTACTCGTTACTAGTAACGAGCACCCAAAGCTAAATGGGTACCTATTTAGGCTTAGGTACCTGTTACTAAACGGGTACCCATTTAGGTTTGGGTACCTATTTCTTTGAAAATGGGGACCCGTTTATATCAGGAATATTTTTCCCTGTGCGACTTCCCCTACATGTGGACCGAGTTTCTTGCTTTTACCCAGTTTATGCTTGGGTTTTGTTTTGGGCTTTGAGAATCTAGATGTAGTGAAGGGGGAGTGGCTTTCGCCTAAATTAGCTTGTCAGGGTAACCCATTGGAAGTTGTTAATCCAGTGATAATAATAAATTTAGAGGGTCAGATAGTTTTTACACTAATCAAGATAATTAGACGCCTCACTCATGCCTGTAGTGCTCATTTAGGCTAAAGATGAGATGAGAAGGCCATGGTTGGCAAAGTCAACTTCCTTGTCCTCATGAAAGGAATGTTGGTTCCGCATGTGTCACCCTATGGGACCAGTGTCTAGTGAGAGACTGTCAGGGTAACCATAGATGGGGGCCGGCACCTAGTGAGAGACTGTCAGGGTAACCCATGGATGGGGGCCAGCGTCTAGCTAGAGATTGTCAGGGTAACCCATGCTAGGACCATGCGATGACACACATCCCTACTGTACTCTAGCATTCTCTAGTTGTGTTGTCCACTTTGTTTTGTGAATGCCTCTAGAAGTGTTGTTTGAGTTACTTGTGATGTCCTTATTAACTGTTGTTTTGAAGTCATGTGTAGTCCTTGCACCTATTAGTCTATTGTCTTTTTCACTATTGGAGGAAGTGGTGACTCTATTGTGAATGTCATGTATATTTGTATGTTGGAGTCATGTTAGCCTTTTGTGTTGTGTTCGGGTGAGTGCATGATCATGATGGGCCAAACACTACCCCTAAGTGGCAATGTAAATGTGAAAAATAGACTTAAGTAACTTCATATCAAAAATTGAATGAGTTATCTAAACAATTTAGAAATATGGTAGTAATAAAAGTTGTAATAAATTGAATTTAGTTTATGGGGTACTACTTTTTTTTGAAAATTTAAACAATGGTTTGGTGAAAATTAGATATTTCAATGAAGCACTACTAAAATTTTTAGAAAACCTTAAAATGTAGGTGTCATTCCAGCCAACCTAATTATGAGAAAACGATAATATTTTTCCTCCATGATTTGGATTTAAGTAAAGGACACATGAGCAGATGTGACACATATTTTTTCAAATTTTTTAAGTAAACAAATAGTTATTTATGAATTTTTACTGTGACTTTTAAAATATTAAAAATTAATTTTCCAACCAACCTAATTTGGTCAAAAATATATGAAAGTCAAAATTTTTAAATTTTAATGTATATCCAATAAACCCTAGAATGTGACAAGGATTAATATGTTGAAAGTTATGGATGTTTTTAAATATGTATATCTATCAAGAAATCAGACATAGTGTATGTAGAAAATTAATAATAATTACCTATTAAAATTATTATGAGGAATATATTATATTTTTAGAATCTTAATAACTTCCTCTATAAACCATTTTTATTTCATTAAATTTAGTTATAAAAAAGTCTATCAGGTTCAAGGATGAAATTATGGAAAACTTTAAGATATTAGTAAATGGTTGGTTTTGCAAGATTCTTTGGGAAGTTTTGGGACTCACACATGCCTAAATATGAGGTAATCCTAAGGCATTATTGGAGGGAATCCATATTTAAGATAGAAATATTAATATCCTTTCCATCCAAATGTAAATATTAGTCTAAATGTTAAGACTTTTTCATCTAGCAATTCGTTTCTCCATTGCCACTATTTGGTCCAACATGATCTTGCACTCACCCATTCCTATCTTCTTAACTATTTCATGTTGTGGGACCTTAGTGTTATCTCCTAGCATAGGGGGTGGACCTTAGGGTTCCACATGGTTGGGTGGTTGTGCTTTTATCTCCATTGGTTTCCCTTGTTGTTCATGCACGAGAAGGATGTACCTTGTATGACAGATTTTAGATCTTGCTCTAGCTTGAGGAGACAGATACTTATGATCATGTTTCAGTCTTGTATATCAGTTGAATCATGTATTATTATCTAGATATATGTACTCCAATGTAATCTAGATAGCGATATTCTAAACAATGTAATGTTGTACTCTCTTGTAAATGAACTTGTCTATGTACTCATGATCCTATTTACAGGTCTTGATGCTTACTTATCTGATGATATAATATGGAATCATATGTGTTTATTCATCTGATGCAATTAGACTTAGAACGAACCGTGGTTGTTAGTTAATTCATAATGTTGTTACATCTTCTTTTAGTTTGTTAGTAATGCAGTTGTGGAACCCTAGAGGATAAAGCTTAATTTAAATGTTATGAATAAATATATGATTGTTGTTATTTCTTTCATTTAAAAAAAAATGTCATTTTTGTAAGTTTAGTTGTGTTATCCTTTGGGTTCCTTGGCAGGGCGTTACAAAAAGCCTAGATTTTATGTTATATGTGTCTCTGCCACATCCTGTAGGCAAGAAGTATGCCATTCTAGTTATTTAGGAATGCATATCAGCGACAGGCTGCATCGAGAGTTCCCTCCTGCCTTTACCATTCTAGGTTGCTAGGCTCCTCTTGCAGGGTCAGTGCTTTCTTTGAGTTAGGAAGAAACCTGGGGAAGTCTAGTACTTCGTGGTTGGGTGGAAAAAA